>CP125978.1:110232415-110561690 GCA_030063025.1 Avena longiglumis
TGTTGACTTCACCAAAGGCGACAAGCTCCGCTACATCCTCCGCCTCGAATTCACGCCCGCACCAACAACATGGCTGAATACGAGGCCCTACTCCACGCATGCGAGCCGCCAAGGAGATGAACGTCAATCGCCCGATGCTACGGAGATTCCGACCGTCATGGGAAAGTTGCCGGCACCTGCGACGCCATCTCCCCTACCATGGCGGCGTACCACCAAGAGGTGGACAAGTTGGGCGGCCACTTCACCGGCTACTCTGTCGAGTGGATCGACAGGCGAAAAAACGAGGAGGCCGACGCCCTCTCGTGATCGGTCACCGACTCGCACCACCCGCCGCGTGTTCCTCGACACAATCTCAAACCATCGCCTCTCCCCGAGGAGATCGACATCGAGTCCCACTCAACCAGAGGCAGCCTTGGTCGCATTCATCCGAGCAGACGACGACCAAGCCCTACATCGCCTTACAGAAGCGGCACCGCCCGGCAGACGACACGCTCGAATGATCGCTCGCGATGCAAGTCTTACACCATCATCGACGGCGAGCTACACAAGCGCAGCGTCACCGGCGTGTTCCAACGTTGCGTCCAACCGTGAAGGATGCAAAATCCTCCACGACATTCACTCGGTGATCGCGCCACCACGCCGCCGCCGCTTCCCTGGTCGCCAAGGCTATGCGACACGGCTTCTCTTGCCCATCGACACGCCGACGCCGACATCGCCCAGCGATGCGCCGGTGCCGGTACGCCAATCAAACGCGCGTCGAGCTCGGCGCCAAAACGATCCCCATCACTTGGCCATTCGCCGTATGGGGCATGGACATGGTGGGCCCTTCAAGAAAGCCCTCCGCTACACCCACTTGCTAGTCGCCGTCGACAAATTCACCAAGTGGGTGGAGGCTGCCAGTCGAAACGCGACGGAAGACTGCCACTAAATTCCTACGCGAGCTCATATATCGCTACGGGTTCCCAAATAGTATCATCACGGACAACGGCACAAACTTTGCCAAGGGAGCAATGGCCGAATTCTGCGAAGAGCACCACATCCGACTCGATCTCGCGTCAGTCGCCCACCCGGAATCCAACGGCCAGGCGGAACGAGCCAACCAAAGCATCCTCCACGGCCTAAAGCCGCGACTCCAAGTACCACTCGAGCGCACCGCTGGGTGCTGGGTCGAAGAGTTGCCCTCCGTTATCTGGGGAATCCGCACCTCGGTTAACAGATCGACGGGATTCACCCCCTTCTTCATGGTCTACGGTGCCGAAGCAGTCATGCCCACCGACCTCGAACACGACTCGCCGCGGGTCGTCCATTATCTGAGCGCAAACGAGCTGGCCCGCCAAGATGGGCTCGACCAGCTCGACGAAGCACGCGACCTCGCTCGGTCACGCACCGCCATCTACCAACAAGGAATCGCCGCTACCACAGCCGACGGGTGAAAACTCACCTTCCAGAAGGCGACCGGTGTTACGCCTCATCCGGGACAAGAAGGGCATGCACAAGCTCTCCTCCGTGGGAGGCCCGTCGCTATCGCCGGCGTGCAACGACGCCTACTACCTCATCGGCGTCGCGGGACGGCGAGCTCGGCGTCAGCGACCATGGAATGTAAACCTCCTCCGGAAGTTCTACTAGAACCCCACATGTACTCCAGTCGCTATGAAATAAAAGAAACTGTTACCGCAAATTGCGCCTACTCTCCATGACTTGTGCCACTCGCACTCGTAATAACAGCGGTACGCTAAAATGCAGAAGTCAACCTTTGGTACAGCGATCGGCACGGCTAAGTAGTGCGGTGTAAGAGCACTGAATCACTTCAGGTCTTGCATCGTCCACGAAAAACGCCAACCCGGAGCCCCATTGGAGTCGCCTAGCTCGACTGGCTTTACGAGCCAAGACAACTGCCCTCGCTCCTCACAGCGACCTTGGTCCTCCGCATCCTCGGCTTAGCGACTCGAACGGCTAAGTACCACGCTCGGGGACTGAATACCAGTTCGTCGCGATCGGTCAGGGAAAACGCCAAGTAAGAGAGCATGCCCAGGACTCGCCACGCGACTGACCCCACGGGCCAGGCAGGAGTGACGCGCTCACGACAACGCGCTAAGTCCTCAACCACCCTCGAGTCGCGCCTAGAACTACCAAGTACCACGCTCGGGGACTCGCCACTGACCCGTCCGTCACGGGAAAACGGTAAAATCTGAGCACTCAAGGAGTCGCTTGATCGGCTCTCCGAGCTCGGGCGAGTCGACCAAATCAGCAGAACACATGATAACAACACACACCATATCACGGTAAACCCCACAAAAGGTGGACGCTCGGGACTCGTTCAAAATCAATCCAAATCACACAAGCGAATAGCAAAATGGATACGACGTCCCATTCAATCGCATCTTGCATTGTCTTATGTTACAAAATATGCCATGGCGTAACTGCTAACACTTCAAAGGCAAACTACCCTACTGCGCAGATTGGATGACGACTCGCCCGACATCACGGCGATTACGGATGAACGCGGTACGGGTTTGATGGATACGTCGCAGTTCACCAGCCATCGCCGCCGAAAAGGCTGCTCGACCTTGAAGTCATGATGCAGACTCGGGGGTCGTTCGGCGACGACCGCCTCGATAGGGAAGGAGATCGCCCATCGCCCAGACACGCCCGAGTACTTGGCAGCACGCCCTGCAACTTGAGAACCTCGACAGATCCACGCGCGGGTCGACGATGGATACCCACTCGTCAAATCGTCAACGTCGAAATCTTGGGAAGTGGGCGAGTCCGAGACTCGATCTTGTCGACGCTCCACGAAACGCCGACCGCGTCATGAACTCGACCGCGGCGCCTTCTCCAAATATTCCCACACCTCAACAAGGTCGCTGGGTATAACCTGCGGGCGATATTTCTTGAAGGTAGGCGCGATGCATCGTCGCCGACAATCGCCGAGTCGACGAAAGCATGCTTACGCCTCGCATCAAGCGAGCTCGCTTCTTCTTGGCTACCAATAACGCGACTGCGAGAAGGAGACAATGATGAGTACGACGGACACCACAAAACTACAACTAACGAAAGGGAAGATGCACTCAAGCAACGGGCGGGCGAGTCCCGTGATGAAGCACTGAAGCGACGTGTGGTCGTCCTGAAGCCCAGCAATAAGGACTTCCGACACCTTGCGGTCCTCCTCCGCGGCCGCAATGGCGGCCTTAGCTCGCCCGTCCGCCGAGCTTGCTTCTTCTCTCGCCTCCCGCAGTTCGCGCTCGAGGTCGGCGACCCGCTGTTCAGCAGCACCCAGAGCAGATCGCGCCGCCACCAACTCACCAGCAGGGACAAGCTCCTGGCGAGCTTCCTCGCCGCATAACGACACGAAGCTCTTTGTTCGCCTCTTGGATGGTGGCGGCTCCTTCTCAAGACGCTGTTTCGCGGCAATCGGTCGCCGACTCAAGATGCACTGCATATCATCAAAAAGTCGATAAGAAAATTCCTAAGTGCCCACCCGCTAAATTTAGCGTGCGCTTTCGGAACTGGCGATCAAGAAATTCCTAAGTGCCCACCCGCTAAATTTAGCGTCGCGCAGGGACCGGGCGATCGAAAATTCCTAAGTGCCCACCCGCTAAAATTTAGCGCGGCGCACGGGACCGGATGCGAAAGTAAAAGACGAAAATTATAAGAATCAAGCCGCAGCACCGACCGATCCTCGGGACCGAGGTACCTGGATGGCTGCACCAAGCATGCCATGGAGTTGTATTGCGTCCACGGACGCAAGCAGCGCTGGCGTGTGCCCGCGACGCTGGTCGACTTCGGCATCGGCGGTCCCTGGAGCGAGGCTCGGGGGCGCAACCCCGCTCGCCGTGGCCGCCTTGGTCACGAAGCGGGGGAAGGTAGCGATCGAGGCACCCGCTCCAAAGGAAGTCGCTTCCTCCGGTCTAGGCAAGGAAACGCCCTCCTTCGTAGACGCGGTTGCTTCCACCGCGGGTCCGGCCGGTGCGACCGCCGTGTCGTCAGAGACAGTGACGATGTCGTCGCCCTTGGCCTTCTTGCTGCCCTCCGCTGAGGCGACGACCTCGTCCGCTTTCCTCTTACGGGAAGGATCCTCCTCGCTAGCGGCGAAGGGTACCGAGCGCAGTCGGGTGGCCCATCTTTTCACTCCGTCCGCATATCAATCGAATCAATAAAGACAATCAAATAGTTATGAAAAGTAGGAAGGTGAACGCACTCACTTGGCGATCGGATGAAACGTAGCCTGTCTGAAGGCCGGCGGTTTTTTCGATTTGGGCCCGATGGCGGCGAGCCCCAATTCCGTGGCGTCAGGCCCAAGACTGACGGCTTCTTCGTTGAGGCTGCTGGCGCCTGGGACACCCTCGGCGGGCTTCTCGCGAATTGGAGCATTGCGGGCGGAGCTCTCAAGGGCGAGACCGCCACACTCGGAACCTCCTGCGAGGCGGTCGCAAATGGAGCCTTCCCTAGCCCAGAGACCGGCGCGAATGGCAGAGGCATCGAGGCAAGCGGCACTTCCACGGTCGGCGTGTCTAGCGCGGTTGTCGCTGGGGGCGCGCCGTCACCGGCCGAGCTGGGAGCATCGGAGCTGTTCGTCGAGTCTTGGCGAGGCCATCCTTGACGGCTTGCTTTTCCTTCGGGGCCTCGCCTTTTCCTTCTTCTTCTTCTTTGAAGGAGTGGCCTGGCGGCGTGAGGTGGTTTCTGGGAGCTCGTCGTCGTCCTCATGACGCTCGAGGCTTCTGCTCGATTTCCAGCGACGCGTTGCCCGGGTTTTTCGGACTAGCGGGGCGATTTCCTCTTCGGACTCGACCTCGTCGTCCTCATTGCCCCTCGCGGGTGGCGATTCGCCTACGTCCTGGGCGGATGGCCCCGGGCTCTCATCATCAGAAGGTGGGAGCCACCCTTCCACCACTTGGAATAGCTGCAATGAATACAAAAGAATCGAAATTACCGCGACACTGCATTGCGAACAAGGTAAAGAAATTACCGTTGAGCCGGACGCAGTGTAGGGCGACCCGACTGTGCATCCGGTACACCGCTGGGTGATCTTCTTCAACGCTGAGATAATCCTCCGGCTTCCACTCGTCGAGGCAGGCCTTCGCCGAGTCTCCCGCCCGATGTCTTGATACATGTAGTGGTCGCGTTGGGCGAGTGGAACGAGCCGCCGCTAAGCCAGAAATTGTACAAGTTTATAGTGAAGGCCCTTCTTTTTCGGACCACGGATGGCTGGAGCATCTCGTCAACGACCATCCGCTGGTCGTCGGGAGCTGCCGACTTGGAGATGGCGTGGCTCGAACGATTGGCCGAGTACCGCGGATTGCCACCTCGTCCTCTGGGTCGCCGCCACGTAGAACCATGACTTCTTCCGATCGCCGCCTTGGCGGGTAGCATCGGATCGAAGAAAGAAGCCTTGGACTTGAGCTGAACGCTGTCAGCGGCTAGCATTGCGCTCGCCTCCTTGCGGCCGATCCGTCCATGGAAAATATCACGCCACAAGGGAAAGTAGGGCAGCTAAGTAGCACTCGCAGAACGCCATGAAGATGGCGGCTGCTCAATGCTGAGGACCCGGATCCAAGGCTGGATCCCGAGTAGGCGCAAAACGCCGGAAGAACAAGGACGTGGAAACCCTAGCCCCGCCGAGATGACCGGTAAAAGACGAATTCTCTCTCGGGTTTGGGGTCGTTTCTCCGGCTGCGGGATACGCCATCAGCCGGCTCGCAGGATTCCAGCCCTCGAAGAGGCCAGTGCGCCTTGTGCACTTGGACCTGCCCCATGGTTCGGTGGAAAGGGCCATAGCCGAGGTTGGTTGGAGATCGGAGGATTTCGGGTCGATTGGATCGCGGAGCAAAGGAAGGAAAATGCGCGCACTCGGAAGAAGTGGTGGGCAGTTGGCTCTGCGATTGCCTACCATTCCTCTTATATAGCGGGAGTTACCCGCCAAATCAGGGGGCCGTTACCGCGCGATGATTACGCCAAGTTACCGTTGGATTACCCCAACGCTAGTTTGACCACACCGACGGTCCAACTCGGTCATTCGGCTCGCTAGGTCAATCACCACGACCGCGTTCCGACTCGACTCGCCTAAAACGCGACTTGGTTCACCGGATTTTCTTCTTCATACAGGAGCCCGCCGACGATTCGACTAGATGCCTACTCGAAGTCAGATACTCGACCGCTGCCACTTACGCCCAATCGGCGGCGGCCTCGGGGACTCTCGATGGGGATACGCCTCTTTGGGGTATACTCCGGACGTTCCGTGGCCCCTGTGGCTGGCGTGGGCCTGCAGAATGAGTGGATTGAAGCCCAGAAGGTACCAAAGCGGAAGTTGAAGGCCCAGCGAGTAGATAGGCCAGTCGGATTGGGTTAAACGACTCAAGTCAGAATCAATCGGTTGGGATATGTAAACCCTAGGAGGTGAGCCTATATAAACCTCCCTATGGGGAGTAGAGACACGTTCCTCATACACTAAGCGACTCGCCGCCTAGCCGCCGAGCTCGCCCATTGTAACACCTCCCTAATACAATCTAGCAGGAGTAGGTCTTTACCCTCCGGGGGGCCGAACCTGGGTAAACCCTGTGTCTTTGCCCTCATCTCGCACCGCAGATGGCTGGCCGCCCTTGCCCCTCGTTCTACTACTCGCTGCCGATTGCATCGTCTGCCGTGACCATTCCCACGACAGTTACCATGGGGATACATGGTGCAGCTGTGTACAAGGGATTCCCTGTGATGGATGAAGGAGAAGAGTATTGGTGGGTGCAACTTTACTTGTACAAAAACAAGGAATACAACCACAAAGAGTCGGGATTCTGCATGGTCACCAACTATGAAATGCACACTACATTCTTTGACTCTGCAAGAAATGCATCTTGTAATCCTATCAAGGAGCTTGGTGATAGGCTCAAGTGTAGAATGCTGAACACTCAAAATGACCTTAGAGAAGAAAACAAGCATACCCAAGACTTAGAGGCTGCCAACCAAATTTTAAGAGAAGACATCATAGACTTAGCATTAGAGTGTTGTGAACAATATCGACAGATTGCCTCTAGGGATGCCCTGATAGCTATTTTTTCAAGTGAGTGAGAATTGTAACGTACTCCGTTAGTTGGACCACCACACTTGTCGTTTTACTCGCAAAAAATTGTCTAAGTTATGTTGAACCTTGGTGTTTGTATTGGATTTGTGTATGCCATGACTCTTATGTTTTATTGTTGAAAGTGTGCTTGTGTTTTTATTGTCTTGTGATTTTCCCTACTTGTATTGATTCTAACCTTTCTCTATATTATACAATAGATGCCTAACATTATTATCAGCACTTACGAGGAGTTCAAGGGAACTCGTTTCGGTTCTCGTCTCGTGGAGCTCACTAGTGTGCTTAACCTTCCACTTCCTAGTATCACGACACTCCATCTCACCAAGTTTGAGAGGAAGGACCTTTGGGGATTCAGAGTCACACAGTCGGGACGCCAGACAGAGCCACCCACGGAGGACATCACCTTCAAGCTGATGCATGATGCCAAGGAGAAGGGCTTAGATGTAGTCATGCAGGAGTTACTTGGACGCCTGGTTGGGAGGCACTGCACCGAGCTTAGAGGCCTCTACTTTCACCCGTTCGGGAGACGTGACGAGCAGGGTGAGGCAGTAGAGTACGATGACGCTACTAGAGAGACGACTGAGCCAGTTCGTCTATACCTCCAGGACTTAGAGGGCCGTATTAGCCACCTTGACACCAATAGGACCAACGTCATGCTTAGCAATGACGAGCTCCAGGTTCAGTTGAGGGAGAAGGACAAGCTCTTCACAAAGCAAGACGAGATCGTCAAGGAGATGGAGGCCAGATTCGAGAGCCAGGACAAGAGAAGAGAGTCGAGGACAGAAACAAGAAGATCAGGGAGATGAAGGCTGAGTTAGAGGCCAAGGACTTCGAGCTTGAGCACCAGCAGGGAGTGATTGAGAGGCTTCGCTCACAGAAGAGGGCCCTCAGGGCAAAGATCGAGGCGTTGACCACTAGTGTAGAGGAGTACAAGGCCGCCATGGAGAGTGCAGGTCTTGCTCTTGTTGACGTGGAGGTCGACATGGAGGAGTAGTGTGGAATACTCGACTATCTTTATTCTATCATACTTTGATTATTGAGTCGCAATGGCCATTAAACATGTGGATGGCTTGCTATGGTGTGTTTACATTTCCAAAAACTTGTTGATTACTTTTTTCAAACTCTACGTTATTTTTGAGCTTGGTTTTTATTATTGTTGTTATGTGATGTATTGTGCATGTTAAGCATCTATGTGTATCTCATTTCTTATCCTTATTGAAACCACAGATGCCTCCCCGTCGTGCCAACCCCAACCCAAACAACAACAATAACGTCACTCCCGAGATGCAGCAGTTGATGACAGCTCAAGCTCAACTGATGCAAATGATGACACAGTTCATGCAAAATCAGAATCAGAACAACAATAACAACAACAATCAGAACAATCCTCCAGCATTGGACATGCTCACCAGATTTCTAAGACTGAGGCCTGCAAAGTTCTCGGGAACCACTGATCCAATGGTAGCCAATGACTGGTTACGTTCAGTGAATAAGGACTTAGTCACTGTCGGCTGCACCGACGAGGAAAAAGTCAGGTTTGCAACACATCTGCTCGAAGGACCAGCAACAACCTGGTGGGACAACTTTCAGATCACCACTCCCCTTGAGGATGTGACTTGGGCTATTTTTGAGGATGGATTCCATATAGCTCACATCTCATCCGGAGTGATGAACTTGAAGAAAAAGGAGTTCCACAACCTGAAGCAGCGTCACCGTAGTGTGGCTGGGTACATCGAGGAGTTCAACAATCTGGCGCGCTATGCACCGGCTGAAGTTGATACTGATGTTAAGAGGAAAGAGAAATTCCTCGAAGGACTTAATGATGAGTTGAACCTGCAGCTGTCTGTTGCCTATGTCCCAACCTACCAATCTCTTTGTGAAAAGGCTACCATCTTGGAAAACAAAATGAAACAGGTTGAGGGCAGGAAGAGGAAGCATAGCTTTGATAAGCACAGCCCGGGATCGTCTCACAAGCGTTCCCATCATGATGATTGCGGAAGTTCTGGATTCCACAAACATGGGAAGTACAACAACGACCACAACCACAATCGTCATCATGACAACAAGCATCATCGCAGTCATGACAATGACAAGTATAAGAACCACAAGAGTGGACACAAGAGCCACCACAGTGGAAGTGGAAATGGGAGTCAGCCTGTAAAGAAAGATCTAAGTCAGGTTGAATGTTTCAAGTGTAAAAAGATGGGGCACTATGCAAATGAGTGCCCAGAAAAGAAAGTTGAAGGTGCCAACAAGCCCAACCCTTTCCAGAAGGGACAAGTGAACCACATTAGTGTGGAAGATATCTATGAGGAGTCTGATGCTGTGGCTGGTAAGTTCAAGCTCAATTCTTTTCAAGCACTTGTTCTTTTTGATACTGGCGCATCACATTCATTCATATCAAGATCATTTGTTGATAAAAATGGATTTCCAACTGAAAATATTGGGTGTCCTATAAAATTAAGCTCTCCCGGTGGAGAGATGATAGTGAGCCTTGGATGTCATGGTCTAGTGATATAATTTGGGAAGTATAATTTTCCAGTTAGTTTGATAATCCTAGATTCCCAAGGATTGGATGTTATTCTGGGCATGGATTGGATGACTAAGTATGAAGGAGCACTAGATTGTGCCAATCGTACTGTCACACTCACAACCCCGGATAAGAAACGGATTAGATTCAAGTCTAATTTTGAGTCTAAAGGGAGTAAGCTAAATTCTCTTAAGGGGGTTAGCATAGACAGTGTGTTAATTGTGAGAGAGTATCCGGATGTGTTTCTAGAGGAATTGCCTGGAATGCCACCAGATAGAGTTGTTGAGTTCTTGATTGACTTACTGCCAGGATCTAGACCAATAGCAAAGAGACCCTACAAGATGTCAGTGGATGAGTTGAAAGAACTCATGAAACAACATGGAGAATAGTTTCAAAAAGGATTTATTCAACCAAGTTCTTCATCTTGGGGTGCACCAGTTCTGTTTGTTGAGAAGAAAGATAGAAGTCAAAGGTTATGCATAGATTACCGTTCACTCAATGAGGTAACTATCAAGAACAAGTATCCTTTGCCTAGAATCAATGATCTGTTTGATCATCTAGAAGGAGCCCGAGTATTCTCAAAGATTGATCTCCGATCAGGCTACTTTCAGCTAAATATTAGAGAGCAAGACATACCTAAAACTGCTTTCACCACTAGGTATGGTTTGTATGAGTACACCGTAATGCCATTTGGTTTGACAAATGCACCAGCCTACTTCATGAATATGATGAACAAGGTGTTCATGGAATTTCTTGACAAGTTTGTTGTCGTATTCATCGACGACATTTTGATCTACTCCAAAAGCAAAGAAGAGCATGAAGAGCATTTGCGTTTGATACTTGAGAAGCTCAGGGAACACAAGCTATATGCCAAGTTCAGCAAGTGTGAATTCTGGTTGAATGAAGTGGGATTTCTCAGACATATTGTGTCGAGAGATGGTGTAGCTGTCGATCCCGCAAAAGTGTCAGCTGTAACTGAGTGGGAGTCTCCTAAGTCAGTGAAAGAAGTACGCAGTTTCCTTGGCTTGGCAGGATACTATAGAAGATTCATTAAGAATTTCTCAAAGGTAGATAAACCAATGACGGAATTACTTAAGAAAGTGTGGTGACCCAGCATACCACTCCATGTGTAGTACACTATAGTCGTTGATATGACACTCACAGAACACCGTTCTGTAAATATCACATCCCTCGGAGTGGTACAACAGAAACATTGCGGGTCCATATTACAAACATTCACACATTATTATTATTACAATGCCAGAAGTTCAAGACTTCAAAAGGTTCAACTTACAAACCAAAATATAAGTGTTTCAGCGGAATTTAAAAGTAACAACTCCGACTAGGAGTTGAGCTCAGCAGCTTATTCTATAGAGTTCATGCTGCTCGACTCCATTGGTTACTACTAGCTAGGGATACTTAGTTGGACTCGTTATCATCAACACCATAGAGGATTTCGTAATCCACTCCTTCAACACCTCCGTACAGATCAGGTTCCTCGTAGAACACATCTTCTTGACATTCAGTTGCATAGATTGGCACATCTTCGGGATCCTCAG
Source organism: Avena longiglumis (assembly GCA_030063025.1). Taxonomy (NCBI): domain Eukaryota; kingdom Viridiplantae; phylum Streptophyta; class Magnoliopsida; order Poales; family Poaceae; genus Avena; species Avena longiglumis. Next base: position 110,243,574 of record CP125978.1, read on the forward strand.
AGTCTAAGCAAGGGATCAAAGGAAAGGATGAGTAACAGCGTTACCCAACAAGTTCATTATATGCAAGGTGGGAAGTTTGATGCTCTAACTACCACCTCGGATTATAAATCCTTGGCACTATGCAATTTTTGTAAATCTTTCTTCAAAGATTGATTTTATTATGAAAATCTATGACAATCAGCCTTCACAAGTTGACTAGAACTTTCATGGAGTTCATTTCATGCCGCGTTCGTAGCTCCTTCCCGGAACAGGGAGTAACAAGTTACAATTCTTACACTCTGCAGAGGTGCGTTACTTTACCCATGAAAGATCAACTCCTTGTTGCACAACCGGGCATACTTTCCCGTCCACAATTCCATGATGTGGGGCCCAGTAGTTGGTCCAAGCCAATCACTGCCCCCTTCGCGACCTCACATGCCTCCTTGGTGTACACCATGCCCACATAATGAATTACGGCAATGGTTTGTACAAACCGTTAGATGCCAGAACTATCGTGGGACGATGAGGGTTCCCACCCATATGCTGCATATCCTCTACGAATTACCAATTAATATGCACGCTATGAGGATAATAGCCACGACCTGCACATCCGGCTTCATGCGAGAGGAAGAAGATACAGCTGACTTCTCTGTCCCATTCCAAATCTCATGGCTAACGCGAAATATACGACGCTAGAATCACTGATGTTAGGGGTTATTAAGTCCCTAACTGTTCATCATTAGTGCAAATAGAAATCTAAGTTCTATTGCTTCATCATATCATCACTTAGGATGATATCAAAGATTTAGTATCTTGAGAAAATAGTGTTTTCTTTTTCTATAGTATAGATGATAACACACAATTTGCAAATACTTTAATAAAGACTCTTCAAAGGACATGAGCAAGTGATGAACTTGCCTTGTGATGGCAAGGTAGTGAACTATGATGCTTGCACTGGACCTTGAGCTTCTATGTCTACAAAAACATCATTATTGCCCGGTAAGGACAATATTTAAAGAAGCAAAATGATTATGCAAAGTAATGTAATGCATCTTTTAACTTGATATGCATTTTCCCCATTATTATAAAAATTATTTTTAATAATAAAGGATTTATAAATATTAATTTTCAATATTTATAATAGAATATTGTATTCTTTTATTTTATTTCCCTTTTATTTGACTTTTATTTATTTAATAATTCTTCTAAAAATTATCACTTAAATATTAAAAATTGTTATTAAGTATTTATTTAGTATTTTTCTAAAATACTACAATAGTAATATATAATGAAAGTGATTTTTATTTATTTTTATCATCTTTCAATAATTTTGTAAAATTCCATAAGGAATATATAATTTACAAAATTCTTAATAAAATTTCTATGTCTAAAATTTTACATTTCAATTTATTTGGATAGTTTGTATTTTTGTGAATCCAAAAATATTTTATTTATAATTTTTGGACTTTTATTATATTTTCTATAATTTTATTGATTTCAGGGGCATTTTGGTCTTTTCCTATTTATTAAAACAGATTTTAAATGACTTGGGCTAGCCATTTGGGCTTATTGGGCCTGTGTGGCCCAATAGGGAAGGGTCAAAATCATCACCCCGAGGGGTTTCGGCCCACCCAACCCACTCTCTTTGTCTCTTCTTCGTTCTCACCTCTCCTCTCCCTCGACCGCGTGGGGTTCTAGCGCCGCCGCTGGCGATGGCCGCCGATGTGGCCTTCCCTGGCCGCTGCCGTGGTGCAGGGCGAGGTTGGCGACTATGCTCGTTCATCTGGTCCAATTTGATTTGACTCCGGAGCTCCCCTATGGCCAGGTTCACCCCGTTCCCGAACCCTAGGGTTTGGGGAAAGTGCTGCCGCCGCCGCGGGCTCTCCCTTGGTGAAGTGTGGTACCCGAGTACTGCTGTGGCCGCCGCCGTGGCTGGTGCAGGTTGCAGCGCCCTCTAGGGTGCTCCTTGTGCCGTCGCGGGCTCGTCGACCAATCTGCTTCCTCTTCAATTCGTCAGCGAGGACCCCGGGTAAGTTGCCTCTGTGGATCTTGGTTCATCCTATCACCATGAACCTCTATGTGTGTATCTAGTGGCTACCCTTGTCTAGTGACTATGTTCTGATTAGGGTTCATCTCCTAATTAGGGTTCTTGTTCTGATTAGGGTTCATATCCCTCTGTTTATCATATACTGGATGAATTAGATCATGTGTTGATCGTCTCTATACATGCTGAATGATTAGTAGCTTGAGGCTTGCCTCTTAAGATGAACTATAATGGTTCTGGTGGCTTATTAGATGATTTTATGTTTAGATTTCATATGATTCAGATGATATAGTTATTCTGAAATCAATGCTTGGTAAAGTCAGTGGGTTTGATAACTTACCACTTTCATTATCTGATTAATGATAATGTGTATGGTGTGATGAAATCACTGTCTTAGTGTTGTTGGCTTGAGAATTCATGTGTGGTCTGAGATCATAATGATCTCAGCAGTGAAGATATACTTAGAAATGTTCTAATTATGATTTCTGTAATGACAGGAAAATGATTGGTAGATTGATTGATTGAATCTGTGAAGATGAAATGCTTATTCTAATTCATGTAGAATTGTTCTTGTGACACCATCTTGGTATGGCACATAATCCATTGTTTGGGTTGGTTTAAGCTTAAGACAAGCTTGGCATAAAAAAATAAGTAGAAATATTCCTTTCTGAAATCCCTAAGACCAATGATGTTGGTCTGAGACTTAGGGATTAGGCTTTATCTAGTTGATTCACATAGATAGTCCTGGTAGTGGTACCAGCTATTGTTTCCTGAATCAAAGCTTGGAGAAAAATGATAGTAGGCCTGTTCATTTATATGGATCCAAAAGATTAACTTATAAGGTGCTACCCTTATCTAAGGGATGTGCCTAGAAGTTAAATCTTAGCTATATTTGTGCTTGAATTGAAATATATAGCTTGACAACCAAATCAATGATGTTGTTCTAAGTTTTGGTTGGATCCTTGTACTTTGTTGTTTGCTATTAGAGTTTAAAATCTCAGTGATGGATTCACCCCACTTGGGTGCTTTCTGAGAGTTTGGCTGTGATACAGATCATGTATGATTGTCTAATCTTAGACAGATAGATCATGTGATGCTCTATGTACTCACCACTGTCACTTGATGTTGTGGTTGCTAGTGGTGGATATTGTGGTAGCTTGATCTTGTGGTTGATCTTATGCTCCCCAGGTATATTTAGCTCCTGGCTTGTCCTTGATCTAGCCCATCATCTCCTGATCCTAATGTTTTGAGCTTGGTCTTTCTATCCACCTGATCTTCCCCCTCATTATGTCACCATCCTGGTGATGTGATTCTGGATTTGGTTGGTTTGGGCTTGGTTGCTTGGTTTAGTTTAGCTGCTAAGCTAAATTGTTGTGTGTGTGAGCAGTGAAGAGATACACTAGTGCTTCTCCACGGCTATGCTGATGGTTTTGTGTGGTTGAGTTGTGCTGTGAGGTTGACAGCACACACCATGCATTTTGGTGTGTGTCCTTCCTGTGTGCTTTCTGTGCACTTGTGGATATGCTTTGGACTTGAGATTAACTGTTATCTGGCTACCTTTTTACCTGGCTGGTGAAACTTGCCCCTCCTTGCTGTCATTTTATTTCTGGCTTAAAATTTTGAAAGATACATTCTTTCATATTGGTGAAACTTGCCCCATTTATAAATTTACTCTGTGATGAATCTTGATCAGTGCACTTTACTAAAAAGTCTGAGAGTAAAACAATTTTAACTTTAACCTTCTTTATCTTTTTATTAGTGTTTGTTTTGCACGTATAGATTTGAAGATGAAGATTTTAGTTTAGGTTTTCTTTATAGAATATTCTAATGTAATCTTCTTTATTCTTTTGTAATTTTAGTTCTATTCTTTTATAATCTTCATTTTATTATTTTGTAATAAAGATTATATTATTATCAATAAAGAAATGTTCTTATTCTTTATTTATTTGCTATGATGAAGATTGTGGATAATTTCAATAAGTTACATTTTTGTAACTTATTTATTGAATGAAAATATGAAATCGATATTCATATTCTTAATTGTTTTCTTTAAATGAAGTTTGAGTTAAATTGGTTAATTCTCAATTAAATCAAGATTCAAACATTATTAAAAAATTATTTAACTTATAATTCAAACACTCAAGTTTTAAATTCAAACTTCATTTCCCAACACACATAATTCCTCAAAGATCATATCAAAGTCTATAGCAATCATCCTTTAAGACTAAACCTAATATCAAAGTATGAAAGAAACCTTGATCACTTTAGGTTTTTATTTGGCGAAAAATTTACCCATATTTTCATAGATGAATGCATGCAACATTTCAAATTCCTAAATCTACCCTTCGTTAGTTCCTAAATGCTGGAGTGTTACAGAAAGACAAGATATTTGATTGGACTGAGGGATGTGAACTCAGTTTCCAAGAGTTAAAGAAGAGACTAGTGACAACACCAGTCTTATGTCTGCCAGATTTGGAGAAGGATTTCCAAGTATATTGTGATGCATCTCACCAAGGATTAGGTGGAGTTTTCATGCAAGAAGGGAAATTTGTGGCTTATGCCTCGAGACAACTCAAAACTCATGAAGTGAATTACCCTACTCATGATTTAGATTTAGCCTCTGTTGTCCATGCACTCAAAACATGGAGACATTATCTTTTGGGAAAGAATTTTGAAGTGTTCACAGATCACAAGAGTCTGAAATATATCTTCACTCAGAAGGAAATCAATATGAGACAAAGAAGATGGATAGAACTCATCAAGGACTATGACTTGAGTTTGCAATACCATCCCGGTAAAGCAAATGTTGTAGCAGATTCTTTAAGCTATAAGGTTTATGTGAATGGCCTTACTAAAGGTGAATTTCCAGATGATCTATGTGCCTAATTCAAAGATCTCAGATTGGAGATAGTGCCTGAGGGACATCTCATGTCATTGGATGTTCAACCCACCTTGTTGGACAAAATCAGGGAAGCCCAAAAGATAGACAAGGAAATTGAAGAGATTAAAGGAAAATTTAGCAAAGGGAAAACTAAGGGATTCAATGAAGACGAACATGGAACTTTATGGTATGGAAAACGTATCAGCATTCCGCAAGATCCGGAGCTTCGGAAACTAATTTTACAAGAAGCACACAACTTACCATATTCCATTCATCCGAGTAACACCAAATTGTACATGGATGTGAAGGAAAGATTTTGGTGGAATAATCTCAAGAAATACATCGCAGAACATATTGCTTTGTGTGATGTGTGTAGTCGAGTGAAAGCGGAACATCAGAAACCAGCAGGATTCTTACAACCACTACCTATTCCTGATTGGAAGTGGGATAAGATTGGCATGGATTTCATCATCGGACTGCCAAGAACTAGATCAGGGTATGATTCTAGTTGGGTCATGGTGGATCGCCTAACTAAAGTGGCTCATTTCATACCCGTGAAGACAACCTATACGAGTTCTAAGTTAGCCAAGATTTATATGAATAGGATTGTGTGTCTACATGGAGTATCCAAGAGTATTGTGTCTGATAGAGGAACCCAATTCACCTCGCATTTCTGGTGACAACTGCATGAGTCATTGGGAACAAGATTAGAGTTTAGCACAACTTTTCACCCTCAAACTGATGGACAGACCGAAAGGACCAATCATATTCTGTAGGATATGTTAAGGGCATGTGCCCTAGACTATGGTGCTAGTTGGGATGAAATTCCGCCTTATGCAGAATTCTCTTACAATAATAGCAATCAATCCGGTATTGAGGTACAACCGTTTGAATTTCTCTATGGAAGAAAGTGTACTACACCATTGCTATGGAGTGGTGTCGAAGAAAGAAATTTGTTCGGGCTAGAATTAATCAAGGAATCTAAAGAGAAAGTCAGATTGGTAAAGGATATACTGAAGATAGCACAGTCCCAATAAAAGAGCTACGCGGACCCAAAGCATAGAGAAGTCACCTATGAGGTAGGTGATAGAGCCTATCTTAGAGTATCACCCCTCCGTGGTGTGAAGAGATTTGGAATCAAAGGAAAATTGGCTCCAAGATATATTGGACCATTCAAGGTCTTAAGTCGCAAAGGATAAGTGGATTATGAGATTGAATTGCCTAAATCACTGTCTGTAGTTCACAATGTGTTTCACGTAAGCTAGTTGAAGAAATGCCATTCGGAGATGGGAAACGTCTTTGAAAGACACTATACCTTTGGAAGAGGTTCAGTTGGAGAGTGATCTCACCTATGAGGATAAACCTATCAAGATTCTTGAGACTGCAGAAAGAGTTACTCATACTAAGACTATCAAGTTTTGCAAAGTTCAGTGGAATCATCATTCCGAAGAGGAAGCAAGTTGGGAAAGAGAAGATGACCTTCGGAAAGATCACCCTCACCTATTTGCTAGCCAATCCAAATCTTGAGGGAGAGATTCATCTTAAGGGGGGTAGATTTGTAACATCCCAAAAATCATGATTTGTAAAAGCTTGAACTTCATTCATACATTCATGGCATTCTTAGCCTGCACCAAAATTTTCAAATCAAACCTCAAACTAAAACCAATTTTTATGCCTATGGTTTATAATCATATGAGGCTTGGTTTTATTTTTATTTTCAAAGGACCTAAGTGTAATTGAGTAAACAAGTGTGTTTGACACATGTTTGAATACTTGGATCACACTACAAAAATTTAGAGGTAGTTTGAATTCAAACTCATTTGAATTTGGTTCCTAAAAAATCAAATAGAAAAAGAAAAGGAGAAAGGAAAAGAGAAAAGGCCAGCGCTACCAAATCGGCCTTGTGCTAGAGCCAGCCCACGAGCCCACCCGGCCGTTTCCTCCTCTCCTTTCTCTCACCCGCTGTGGCATCCCGCAAAACCACTACTAGAAAATCGCGTTGTTTTTGTGCATTGCATCGTCATCATCATGCATTGTTGGTCTGAAACTATTTTCGAAACGCCTAGTTTTGTTTTCTAAGTAGCCCCCGTCTTATTTCAAATTAAAACATCGGTCTGTTCCAGTCTTTTATTTGTCTAAAACTATTTACAAAAGTTATTTTAAAATAAAAGAAAAACCCTAGACTGAAATATCTAACCAGCCCACCGAATTCCTAAAACTACCTAGTCCTAATCCACCCACCACTCACAGCTCGCCACCTCACCCCTGGACCCAATCCCTACCCACCCTGCCACCTCATCAATCCCCTTCTTTTCCTCCACTCCCTCTCACACCTCCCCACCTACCCCCTCTCCCTTACACCTCGGCCCAACCCCCTGGTCAAACCCACTCCCCTGCCCACTCTCTCTCCAGCCCGGACCCACCCAGCACACATTCAACACACGCACACACAGCAGACCCACTCCCTCCTGGCCCCACATGCCGACCCCACGCCCTGGCCACCGCCACCTGCCCCAGGCCCCACGCCTGACCCCACCACCTCGGCCCCCACGCGTTCCTCCCCACGCGTCTCCTCCTCGTCCCCCCACGCCACCCGAGCACGCCGGAGCCCGCCCTTTCCTCCTCCCGGCGCTCCCCCCTCTCCGGCGTCGGCTCTCTCCTCTCCGGCATCTCCCGGGCATCCCTTCTGCAGTGCCCGGCTGCCTCCTCCGCCTCCTTCCCCGCACCTTCCCCACTCGCTCGCGTCCGCCGCCTCGCCTCCCACGCCGCCTTCGCCCGGCATGGCGCCGAGCCGCCTCGCCTTCCCTCTCTCCCCAGCGCGCTGCCGCCTCCCCGCTTGGCCCCCTCCCAAGCTCTCCCCGCCTCCGGCGAGCCGCCGTCCTCCGCCGCGCCTCGCCCCATCTCGCTCGAGCTCCACCCGTCGCCGGTCGCGGCTCTCCCCTCCGTCCTGGACCTCCTCTCCCCTCTGCCGCCCGCGGCCTTCGCCTCGCCGGAGCCGCCCTCACCTCGGCCTCCCGAGCGCCACCCGCCGGACCCCACCTCGTTTCCCACCGCCTAGATGTCACATCCCAAATTTTCGATTTGGTCTTGCATATCATTCATTGCATCGCATCATATCTTACCATGCATTACCGTCGAGTAGAGAGGATCGACGAAACGCTATTTGCGAAAACCTATTTTGTTTCGCTTCGAGTTTCCTGCGGGAGGCTTCAGAGGGGCTTGCAACAACCACCCCTGTAGGTTTGAGCTTTCGCGCAAACTTCGACTGAAAGTTGTGCCCCTCGACGATACGAACCCGTAGGCACGAGAATCGCTCCAATCGGAGTTCGTATGCAAAAGACTCGGACGTTTTAGTAAACCAAGAGACTTGCGACAACCACCCCTGTAGATTCGAGTTTTCGCACAAACTTCGACTGAAGGTTGTTCCCTCCACGATACGAACCCGTAGGCGCGAAAATCGCTCCAATCGGAGTTCGTATGCAAAAGACTCGGACGTTTTAGTAAACCGCCGGAAAACTGTCCGAAAATTCGGACCGATTTCCGAGTTGTAGTCCAACCGCGGACCGATTCTGTTTCAGTTTTTTTTTTCTTTTCTTTTCTCACGTGAAGGATCAAATAAAAGGGGCCCTACCGCCTCGGAAGTCGTGCCCGACCCCGCCTCCTCCCAGACCCGCGCGAGCCGCCTCCCTGGCGCACGCACGCGCCCGCCGCCGCCGGCCACCCCTCCGTCGCCGGCCATCGCCTCGTCTGTTGTCGGGTTCGTCTCGCCGCCCTCTTTCCGTTCCCGTGCTTCGCGTCTCCATCCGTCGCCGCCAACTGCGCCCTGCAGATTGCAGCAAGACGCTGCGTTTATTGTTCCGGGAGCCGTAGTTGACCGTGTGTACGCAGGTAGAACCACGACGCCGAACCGACCGCCGCCGTCCGGAGCTCGCCGGAGTTCGTTGCAATTGCTTCGGTAAGACAGCAGCCACCGTCAGATCTCAGATCAGCGGCTTAGATCGTTCGTTGACTGGTCAGCACTCCAGACGTTGACTAGTCAGACGCCCAGACGTTGACTGGTCAGACGTCAGTCGCCGATCGTGAACCTGATTGGTAGGTCAATTTCGTTAATCCTATTAGTTGGCAGATTTCGGTAGGATCTTGTAAATTGCGTAGAAATTAAACCGCTTGGGCAAAAATTGCAAATAAAATATGTACGCGTTCAGTGAGTCGTGTAGAATCTCGCTGTAGCTTTGGTTCAGACTTTTACTGTCAGGTTTAGTACAGTTTAATCAAACTAGTTAGTGGCCTTTCCGGAGTAATAAATTCGTAGTAAAAGTTTCGTAGCTCCAAAAATCGCGTGTGATATGTCCCTGAACTCGTGTGAGGGGAATCTCATCGTGGAATAAAAAGATAGGCTTACAGTAAAAACTTCTGCAGTATTTGTCTAATGGCTTTCTGCAGTGTTTTAATTACTCGGGATGTTTTATAACTCCTTTTTGAGTAATTCCAATTGGTACTGTTTCTTATCAGCGATGCCTTTGCGGTAGAATATTTCCAAGATTTTACAAACTGTTTACTACCGGTAGTGAATTATTTAAGTTCTAGCTCTAGTAGTGATCACTAGTTTTGGTTAATAGTTTCCCTTGCGCCAAATCTATTTTCCATGCATGTATTCGGTAGTAATATGAATTAGTATTATGTGATTCAGCTGTAGCACCAATTCACTTGCCGTTCTTGCATTCATGCATCATCTTTGTTGCATATGTTTGTGAATTGTTTGTTTATGAATGCAATTGTGTCGTGTAGATTGTGTGGAGTGCAACCCTTGCTCGTGTGTGGATTGTTCCTCCGACCGCTACAACCAAGGCAAGTAGATGCTACTTTGTTCATGATATCGTCCTACTATTTTCAATGCATTGTCATGTATTTTGTAGATGCATGTGTAGGATGATACTATCGCTATGCTATGACCTATTATGTGGTAGGGCTTTCCTTGTAGATGAACCACCGTTGTAGATGTGCTTAGCCATGCTATGTTGAACGAGGGCTGGGTTACATCATTGTTACTTGTTTTCTCAAAGTATTGGTTTGTGAAAACTAAAACAACAATCAATGAACCCCCAGGTGTGATGGTATTGATAATTTTTGGTGGTTTCATTGGAAAGGCACCTGGGTATCAAGAGAATGATTGGCTTCTTTATTGTGTAGCTTACGTGTACAACCATGTGCCAATAATGAAATGGGCGGTTGGTTGGACTTAGTAGGTTGTGGTAACTCGAACCCGCGTATCCAGAGATGTAGAATTTTGGTAGGTTGGACCGGTGCGCGTCGGGATTGAGGAGCTACTTCCTCAGTCTCTTCTTGGACTTCTCCCTATCACCACTCAAAATGAGAGTGATGGTACGAGCTGGGCTGGCCAAGTCACATGGGTAAAGTGTACTAACCTCTGCAGAGTGTATAATCTAATCGATTAGCCGTGTCCCCGGTTATGGACATCTGAGTTGCTAGATATTGATTCCATGACATGTTTCTCGCTCATTCTAATTTCATAATTGTTTTAATATTGTTGGGTTAACTTAATTGGGATCTTTTCAAAGAAAATTCAAAACTGTTTATGAAAGTAGGACAAAGTTATTTGCAAATGCAAGCCAGACACATCTCCACTTGCCAAATATGCATGTAGATGTTAGTATTGTTGTCTCCATTACTAGCTCTACTTGCCATACATTCCATGTATTGACCCTTCGGGGCTGTTGCGTTTTATGCTGCGGTTATTCCGATTCGATTGATCGTTATAGGCCACGGTACTCCACTCGGCACTTGTTCACTTGTGGGCAATTTGAAGATTGGAGGATTTACTCGCTTTTGTTGCTACGAACAATTTGAGCTAGCTCTATGCTAAGCTTTTACATTGTAATAATGGTACTACGGATCTTGTAGATCATGATACGGTTATTTGCTATGATTATCTATCTTACTCTATTGTGGGCCAATGAACCGATCCAGGATTGGCATGTCACATAGAGCCACGGTCTTATCGTAACCGGGGTGTCACAGGATGGTATCGAGCCGTGTGTGTCGATCAGAGGATCGTGACCTAGGATTGGATTAGGAAGCCATAGAATTACTAAAGCCTATATTAACTCTTTCATCTTATGCCTTTCACCCTCGTAAAATTCTTACCATATGCTATTCTCACACTTTCCTCTCTTACTTGATAGATGGGAGGCGTCAGGGTGAGTATGTCACCATGGAGTCACCAAGGCCCTTTGCAAGGCTTAGCTCAGCTCTCTCATCCTTGGGATTGCCACGCCCATGTTCAAGGGAAGAAGGCTGTACACCTATGGATATGGAGAGGATGCATGGGAGATCACTACCTTCATATTCAGAGATGCCGCCTTGCCAAACCCCGTGCACTTGGTCTACACCAAGATATCACATGGCCAGGGACTTGGAATCAACTTGTCCATACATGAAGCCCTCGCTTGATTGCCATAATGTCCGACACCTACTACCAGCAGATTCACCCTACCGTGACTATGGAAGGCGTGATGAAGAGGGAACATTGTGGTTACCAGGCGACAGAACAACATGCCGCCCGTCGAGGCACATAGAGGACATGGAAAGGAGAATGGAGCTCTAGCGAGAAGGTGAGGATGATAAAGGAGATTGCAGATTTTACTAGCAATGGTATGGTGGTCCAAGGACAGGAGATTGCCACTTTGCATGAAGCTGTGGGAGTTCTGGAGAATGCCACGATAGCGGAGATGCAACCATAGCACATCTTCATGGTGCTGTGCAGGAGAACACCGAACATACTGACAGCTGCGGGGGCAGTCCAGAAAGGGATCAAACTATTGAAGCTATGACAGCCCAGATTGCGCTCTCCAAGCACAGCTGAATCCACCCCGGATGATGACAATGGAGATGATGGCAACAATGGGGATGATGATGACAGTGGAGACGATGATGATGATGAGGACGAGGATGATGATGATGAAGGCGATGACGGTGGAGGAGATGAGGCCGTTCTGTTGCGGCTGAGGATGAAGAAGAAGAGGAGGATCCGGAAGAGGTGGAGTTTGAAGTCTCAAGTGATGGTTCAGGAGGTGTACACTCCGCCGCCATGGTTGTACCCATGAGCGGCGTCAACGCATGACCGCAAGGACCTACCTCAATCTCTTCAAGAAATAGATAGAAGTCCACCAATTAGACCACGTTAGGCAAATTCGTTAGGATTAGTCTCGATCGTTGTGAAGCTTAGTTCGTGTTAGATTAAAAGTGTTTAGTTGCTTATTTGTGTACTCCAATATCCCAGGATTTATTTGTGCGAATTTTAATGAAAGAGTTATGGCAATTTGGTTACTATCTGTGTGTTTTTCGCTGCAGTTTTTCTGCTGACACAGCAGTACTGTGCGATTTTTCATATTTTTCTAGTAACTCAGAAAAATCTGAAAAAAATTGGGCTGATGCGAAACTCTCTGTGCCATTTGCACAAAAATTGGCTTAATTTTCTGACGAGTTTAAGTAAGGCGGAAAAATTCGTGATTGCTGCTGGACGGTTCTGGCAGAATTGCTGTTTTGGTTGATTAGTTGATCTATTGTTTAGTTAACCATTGTCAACTCTTGCAAAACTATTTCAGTAGTTATGTACTGCTAGGATAACACCTGGGATGTTGCTGGATCGCTTGTTTATTGATGTGTTGCTTGCTTGTGATTGTCTGCTATTGTTTGTTGTTGATTGCTCATATGCATGGGTAGAATCCTATTACCGTAGTTGATTCTTTCTAAACTTACCTATGCTGAACCGCAGATGCCTCCCCGTCGCCACCCCACTGAGATGGAGCAGCTCATGGCCGCTCAGGCACAACTGACCCAAGTGATGACCCAGTTCATGGCGAATCAGAACAACAACAATGGAAACAATAAGCCTCGGGAGATGCTCTCACCAGATTTCGAGGTTAAGGCCAGCTAAGTTCTCTCTGCGGAACCAATGGTTGCTCTCGACTGGTTGCGTTCAGTCAACAAGGATCTAGTAACTGTCGGATGCACGATGCTGAGAAGGTGAGGTTTGCCGCTCACCTCTTGGAGGGACAACCGCTTCTTGGTGGGACACATTCCAGATCACCCACGCTGGATACTATGACTTGGGCAATGTTTGAAGAAGGTTTTAGGACCAACCACGTGTCTTGAGTTCTGAGCCTGAAGAGGAAGGAGTTCATAACTTGCGCCAAACCAATCGCTGCCGTGGCCGAGTACATTGAGGAGTTCAACAACTTGTCCCGTTATGCACGAGGATGTGGACACCGATGCCAAAAGGAGGAGAGATTCTGGATGGCCTCGGTGATGAGCTTCGATACAGCTACTTGTGGTTTATTGCCCCACTTTCCAGGAGCTTATGGACAAGGCCAGAATCTTGGAAGGAAACACAAGCGGTGGAGAACCGCAAGAGAAAGAACAACAATCACCACTCTGGTTCACACCACAAGTCTCAAGACTTCATTATGATGGATACTCAAGCAAGGGGAAGTGACCATGGGAGCCATGATCGTCATCACCATGGGGCGAGGGACATCGTCATGACAACCATAGGAGCAGCCACCACAACCACAAGGGAGGACACTCTCACCACTCTGGAGGACACGGTGGACATGACCGCAACTGGGATCGCAACCGTGAAGAAGGATCTGAGTGAGGTGACATGCTTCAAGTGCAAGCAGAAGGGGCACTATCTCGACAACTGTCCAGGAGAGGAAAGGACTCAAGCCAACCAACGGCGAGAAGGCCAGTGCACCACATGAATGTGGAGGAGATTCCAGATGAGCGACCTTGTGATTGGTAAGTTCCCAATCAACACTTACCTGCACTTATACTTTTGATCTTGGTGCATCGCATTCATTCATATCAAGGGCATTTGTGGATAAGTATAAGTTACCTCACGGAGTCTATGAAAAGGTCTATTAGAGTGATTTCACGGAGGAGATATGATAGCTAGTGCGGGATGCCGCGACTTGACTGTGAGGATTGGAACACACAACTTCATTGCACATCTAGTAGTGCTGGATTCACAAGGATTAGATGTCATTCGGTATGGATTGGATGTCTATGCATGGGGACACATAGATTGTGCTGGCGAAATTTCACTCAAAACCCGGATGGTAAGAGGATTAGATTCAAGTCGGTTGCGACCGAGGAAGGTGTAAGATGAATTCTCTTAAGGGGTTAGCATGGATCTTGTGCGGTGATTAGGGATTACCCAGCGTGTTTCGGAAGAGCTGCCGGATGCCACAGCGAGAGATGTAGAGTTTCTTATCGACGATCGGGAGCAGGACCTATAGCAAAGAAACCATATAAGATGGATGTGGATGAGTGAAGGAATTGAAGAAAGCAGTTGAAGGAACAAGCTGGAAGGATTCATTCAGCCTAGTGCGTCGTCATGGAGCACACATTCTATTTGTGGAGAAGAAAAAGCACCAAGAGATTAGTGGTAGACTATCGTCATTGAATGAAGTAACCATTAAGAACAAGTACCCTCTAGAACATAAATGACTTGTTTGATCAACTGGAAGGAGCAAAGGTGTTCAGCAAGATTGATCTGCGATCAAGCTATTTCCAATTGAAGATCCGGGAGGAGGATGTACCAAAAACCGCCTTCACCACTAGGTATGGTTTATATGAGTATCTGATTATGTCTTTTGGACAAGCGAATGCCCCGGTACTTCATGACCATGATGAACAAGGTATTTATGGAGTATTTGGACAAGTTCGTGGTGGTGTTTATTGATGACATCTTGATATATTCCAAGGATGATCTTGAGCATGAGAAACATCTGAGACTGATTATGGAGAAGCCGAGAGAACACAAGGTGACGCCAAATTCAGCAAGTGTGAATTCGCTTAACACTGTTGGGTTTCTTGGACACGTAGTGTCGGAGAAGGAATTGCTGTTTGTTGATCCAAACAAAGTGACCATGATATGAGTGGAAGCGCCAAGAATGCGGGAGAGATTGAAGCTTTTTGGGACTTCTGGATATTACGGAGGTTCATAGAAAACTTTTCCAAGATTGCTAAGCCGATGACCGAACTTCAAGAAGAAGGAGAGGAAGTTTGAATGGTCGACGTATGTGAAGCCAGCTTCGAGGCTGAAGCGTCGACTAGTGACCGCGCTGTTCTATGTTTACAGGATCTTGAGAAGGATTTCCAAGTGTCTTGTGATGCCTCACGACAAGGACTTGGGAGTGTCTTGATGCAAGATGGGAGAGTAGTGTCATATGCCTCGCGACAACTCAAGCACCATGAGCGGAATTACCCCACACACGACTTGGAGTTAGCGTCGGTGGTTCATGCTCAAGGTATGGAGGCATTACTTAATGGGAAAAACACTTGTGATGTGTACACCGACCACAAGAGCTGAAGTACATATTTACAGAAGGAACTGAACATGAGACAAAGGAGATGGTTGGAACTTATCAAGGACTATGATATGAATCTACGGTACCACCCAGAAAGGCCAATGTAGTAGCAGATGCTCAGCGGAAGGTTTATGCCAATGGGTTGACAATTGGTGAATTGCGAGGATTTGTGCAAGCAATTCAAGGACCTTAGGTGGAGGTAGTATCGAAGGATACTTGGCTACAATGGAAGTCCAACCAACGCTTGACAGAATCGGAAGGCTCAAGTGGGAGACAAAGAGATAGATGAAGTTAAGGAAAAGATGAAGGAAGGTCGAGCAAGGGAATTCGCGAGGATGAGCAAGGTACCTTGTGGTATGGAGATCGTTTGTGTGTGCCCAGCGATCCGGAGTTAAGGAAGTTGATTCGAGGAAGCTCATGACTCACCGTATTCCATACATCCGGGCAATACGAAGATGTATATGGACCTAAAGGACAGATTACGGTGGAACAACATGAAAGGAGACATCGCATGAGCATATCGCCCTATGTGATGTATGCACCGAGTGAAGCGAACATCGAAGCCAGCAGACTGCTGCAACCATTGCCGTGCGGATTGGAAGTGGGATAGAGTGGGAATGGACTTTATCAGGACTGCCCGAGGTCAGGATATGACTCTATTTGGGTGGTCGACCATTTGACCAAGGTAGCCCACTTTATACCGGTGAAGACGACTTATACGAGTGCAAAGTTGGCCAAGATTTACATGGACAATTGTGTGCCTACACGGAGTTCCCAAGAGTATCGTGTCGATAGAGGCACCCAATTTACCTCACACTTGGCGCCACTGCACGAGTCACTTGGTACTAGATTGGAGTTTAGCAGCGTTTCACCCAGTGATGGACCGAGAGGGTGAATCAGATTTTGAGGACATGCTAAGAGCTTGCGCTTTGGCTCATGGTTCTAGTTGGGATGAGAATTTGCCGTATCTCGAGTTTTCCTACAACAACAGCTATCAAACCAGCATCAAGGCGTCACCGTTCGACGTCTTGTATGGGAAGCGGTGCGAACACCATTGCTATGGGATGGAGTAGGAGAGCGTCGATTGTTTGGACCTGATTTGATCAAGGACGCTGAGGAGAAGGTCGCCTTGATTAGAGACGGTGAAGGTAGCACAATCAAGAGAAGAGCTACTGGCACCAAGCGCAAGGAGGTGGTGTATGAGATAGGTGATAGAGCATACCTCAGTATCGCCGCTTCGTGGAATCAAGAGATTTGGAATTAAGGGTGGCACCTCGATTTATTGGACCATATCGGTCTTAGCACGCAAAGGAGAGGTTGCTTATCGGTTGGAGTTGCGAGGCTCTGTCTGCATTCACAATGTGTTCCACGTGTCCCGGTGAAGAAGTGCCATCCGGAGATGGTGGATACACCATTGAGAGATCTTGTGCCGCTAGAGGAGGTTCACTTGAGAATGATTTGACCTATGAGGAGAAACGGTCAAGATTCTAGAGACAGAGAAGGACTACCCGTACCAAGATAATCAAGTTTTGCAAGGTGCGTGGAGTCACCACCGAGAGGAAGCCACTTGGGGCGTGAAGATGACATCCGAGAGGACTACCCACACCTATTTGCTAGCGGCGAATCTAGGGGCGAGATTCATCTTAAGGGGTTAGTCTTGTCACATCCCAAATTTTCGATTTGGTCTTGCATATCATTCATTGCATCGCATCATATCTTACCATGCATTACCGTCGAGTAGAGGATCGACGAAGCGCTATTTGCGAAAACCTATTTTGTTTGCCCGAGTTTCTGCGGAGGCTTGAGGAGGGCTTGCAACAACCACCCCTAGGTTTGAGCTTTCGCAAACTTGACTGAAGGTTGTGCCCCTCGACGATCTGAACCGTAGGCACGAGAATCGCTCAATCGGAGTTCGTATGCAAAAGACTTCGGACGTTTTAGTAAACCAAGAGACTTGCGACAACCACCCTGTAGATTCGAGTTTCGCACAAACTTGACTGAAGGTTGTTCCTCGACGATCTGAACCCGTGGCGCGAAAATCGCTCAATCGGAGTTCGTATGCAAAAGACTCGGACGTTTTAGTAAACCGCCGGAAAACTGTCCGAAAATTCGGACCGATTTCCGAGTTGTAGTCCAACCGCGGACCGATTCTGTTTCAGTTTTTTTTTCTTTTCTTTTCTCACGTGAAGGATCAAATAAAGGGGGCCCTACCGCCTCGGAAGTCGTGCCCGCCTCCTCCAGACCAGCGCACTCCACAAGCGCCGCGCCGCGCCCGCCGCCGCCCGCCCGCCTCGCCGCCACCCCTCCGTCGCCGGCCATCGCCTCGTCATTTGTCGGGTTCGTCTCGCCCCTCTTTCCGTTCCGTGCTTGCGTCTCCATCCGTCGCCAACCGCTGCGCAGATCGCCCGTCTGGCGCCGCGTTTATTGTTCCGGAGCCGTAGTTGACCGTGTGTGTGCGTCTGAGTAGAACCACGGCCGGAACCGGCCGTCGCCGCCGTCCGGAGCTCGCCGGAGTTCGTTTATGATCCGTTTCGGTAAGACAGCAGCCGTCGGATCTCGATCAGCGGCTTAGATCGTTCGTTGACTGGTCAGCACTCCAGACGTTGACTAGTCAGACGCCCAGACGTTGACTGGTCAGACGTCGATCAGCGCCGATCATCGAACCACGATTGTTGGGTCAATTTCGTTAATCCTATTAGTTGGCAGATTTCGGTAGGATCTTGTAAATTGCGTAGAAATTAAACCGCTTGGCCAAAAATTGCAAATAAAATATATGCGTTCAGTGAATCGTGTAGAATCTCGCTGTAGCTTTGGTTCAGACTTTTACTGTCAGGTTTAGTACAGTTTAATCAAACTAGTTAGTGGCCTTTCCGGAGTAATAAATTCGTAGTAAAAGTTTCGTAGCTCCAAAAATCGCGTGTGATATGTCCCTGAACTCGTGTGAACGAGGGGAATCTCATCGTGGAATAAAAAGATAGGCTTACAGTAAAAACTTCTGCAGTATTTGTCTAATGGCTTTCTGCAGTGTTTTAATTACTCGGGATGTTTTATAACTCCTTTTTGAGTAATTCCAATTGGTACTGTTTCTTATCAGCGATGCCTTTGCGGTAGAATATTTCCAAGATTTTACAAACTGTTTACTACCGGTAGTGAATTATTTAAGTACTAGCTCTAGTAGTGATCACTAGTTTTGGTTAATAGTTTCCCTTGTGCCAAATCTATTTTCCATGCATGTATTCGGTAGTAATATAAATTAGTATTATGTGATTCAGCTGTAGCACCAATTCACTTGCCGTTCTTGCATTCATGCATCATCTTTGTTGCATATGTTTGTGAATTGTTTGTTTATGAATGCAATTGTGTCGTGTAGATTGTGTGGAGTGCAACCCTTGCTCGTGTGTGGATTGTTCCTCCGACCGCTACAACCAAGGCAAGTAGATGCTACTTTGTTCATGATATCGTCCTACTATTTTCAATGCATTGTCATGTATTTTGTAGATGCATGTGTAGGATGATACTATCGCTATGCTATGACCTATTATGTGGTAGGGCTTTCCTTGTAGATGAACCACCGTTGTAGATGTGCTTAGCCATGCTATGTTGAACGAGGGCTGGGTTACATCATTGTTACTTGTTTTCTCAAAGTATTGGTTTGTGAAAACTAAAACAACAATCAATGAACCCCCGGTGTGATGGTATTGATAATTTTGGTGGTTTCATTGCGGAAAGGCACCTGGTATCAAGAGAATGATTGGCTTCTTTATTGTGTAGCTTACGTGTACAACCATGTGCCAATAATGAAATGGGCGGTTGGTTGGACTTAGTAGGTTGTGGTAACTCGAACCAGCGTATCCGAGATGTAGAATTTTGGTAGGTTGGACCGGTGCGCGTCGGGATTGAGGAGCTACTTCGAACAGTCTCTTCTTGGACTTCTCCCTATCACCACTCAAAATGAGAGTGATGGTACGAGCTGGGCTGGCCAAGTCACATGGGTAAAGTGTACTAACCTCTGCAGAGTATATAATCTAATCGATTAGCCGTGTCCCCGGTTATGGACATCTGAGTTGCTAGATATTGATTCCATGACATGTTTCTCGCTCATTCTAATTTCATAATTGTTTTAATATTGTTGGGTTAACTTAATTGGGATCTTTTCAAAGAAAATTCAAAACTGTTTATGAAAGTAGGACAAAGTTATTTGCAAATGCAAGCCAGACACATCTCCACTTGCCAAATATGCATGTAGATGTTAGTATTGTTGTCTCCATTACTAGCTCTACTTGCCATACATTTCATGTATTGACCCTTCGGGGCTGTTGCGTTTTATGCTGCAGGTTATTCCAATTCTGATTGATCGTTATAGGCCACGGTACTCCACTCGGCACTTGTTCACTTGTGGGCAATTTGAAGATTGGAGGATTTACTCGCTTTTGTTGCTACCTGAACAATTTGAGCTAGCTCTATGCTAAGCTTTTACATTGTAATAATGGTACTCTGGATCTTGTAGATCATGATACACGGTTATTTGCTATGATTATCTATCTTACTCTATTGTGGGCCAATGAACCGATCCAGGGATTGGCATGTCACATAGAGGCCACGGTCTTATCAGAACCGGGGTGTCACACTAGAGCTTTGTGGCTCGCCGCCTCTCTGCAGGCCACGCTCGCGAGCCCTCCCCGTCCTAGTGAACCTCGACGCCGGCCCTTCCCCGTGCTCCACCCGCGAGCGTCCCCGAGCCAGCCGGCATCGCCCCAAGCTCAGGCCGCCGCCGCTGGTCCCCCCGTCCCCGACCTCGCCACCGTCCCCGCCCCAAGCCGTCGCCACGCCTCAAGCTCGCCTCTGCCTCGAGTGGCGCCGCCCTGGTGCCGTGCCTTGCTTCTTCGCCGAGCCACAGGGCCCATGAGGCTCTGCCCGCTTTTGTCGCTGCCGTCGTCGAGCATGCCCCGCCCGCAAGGTGTTCGAGTCGGTATCCTCAGGAGACATGCCTCTTTGGTTCGTTCTGTTCTTGGTGCCTCTGCCCGTGCCCGTCTTGTTGATGGGTCGTTATAACGGAGATGGCCCCGGCATCACGAGATCTTCACCAACGCAATGCAAATGAACACGGACCCCGAACCCGAAGAATCGCCGACAAGGACCGTCCCTACACCAAGATCTGCTTCCGAACACTTCGACCGAAGCTGAATCAAGATCTCCCCGGATACGCCAAGTTCGCCTACCCGAACACCGTGCGACAAGATCTTTTCGAACCCGAGGACCATCAAGACTTCCGCTCGAACGCCAAGACCGACCCCGCGAACTGACATGATCTCCTTCACGGATACGACAAGAACACTCTCGAGGACGCCGAGTACTTCACCCCGGACACCGAGACCCTGAACGACAAGCTCTCCTCCCCGGACGCCGAGCTCGTCGGGAACCCGGATGCGACAAGATCTACCCGTTGCTCGAGAATGTTCTGCCGAGACCGATCCCGTCGAACCCTGAGACCGAACCCCGGAACCCCAAGTTCGCCGAACCCTAATGTGTGAACCTTTTCCCGAGCCCCTATTTTATAAATGCTTTATATAAAACTTGTTGCATATTAATCATGCATATTTGTGTGGTTTGGGGGCCTTCTGCCGATTCACCTTAATTAAATATGGGGCCCATATGCGGGCAAAACTAGTCTTATATTGGCCCCAATTAAATTTGTGTAGCGAACCGGTGCTATCTTTTGCCATGTTAAGACAACATTTAAATTGCGGGGCATCTAAACAACTAGAACCATAAATTTAATTGTCGGGAACCCGGTTCCGCTTAATATGACCTAATTGCATCGCAACTTTGCCATGTCATGCATCATACATGCAGCATGCCGATCTTCTGCCGTTGTATTAAATAGTGCATCCGGTGTTTATTCTAGTGTTTTGCTTCTTCGCGCATTGGGCCGTTGAGTTGATGTGAGCTTCGCCCCGATCTTCGGTTGAACCTTCGGCAATGTTTTTAGGCGAGCATCTCCCCCTTTCTACCTATCTTACTTTATAGTATTTATTCCCTCCTGTTGATCTATTGCTATCTGTGTCGCGTTGCTCTAGTTTTCGTACCCGAGATATCCCTTGCAGCCTTATATTGCCTTGGACACATCCTATTACCTGTTGTTTGGTAGATAGTGGACTTGCGCATCGTAGTCGCTTGCTCAAGTGCTGTTGCGTGTCGTCAAGTGCCACAGTTGTTGGAGTATTGCCGCATGTTTAATGTTGGAGATGATCTTGGCTTTTCTTTATCGTTCACTTTAATTACTGTTTAACAACTAAAATTGAAGTAAGTAAGCAGAGGCACAAGTGGGCAATAGATGTTATTTGGTTGTTAACCGTCCACCTGTGTCCCGTAGGACCCCGAGTGCTTGATACCTGTTCCTTGATTTATCGCGCTATCCACATCCGGGAGGATTATGGGACCCCCCTGAGCCAGAGCTTGATTCATTCTTATTTCTTGGGGCCACAAACTAGTTTGAGGTTTTATTTACTATCCTATACATATGCCATGCTTTACTTCTTTATTTACGATTGTGCGAGGAGCACACTGTACTGTTTAGGATCGTGGCACGATTCCGCGGTGTCGACAAGCCAGTTTGGGTTCCCGATCGTTCACCGTCCCCACAACCTTGAGTCCGTCTCGGAGCCGGCGGCCGTTCTATGGTCTACTTTAAGGGTGGCCTGAAATATTCTGAATCCTGGTTGCTTTGTCGTGAAGGCCTCATTGGGTTTTGATTTGGTTTTCCGAGGTTGATCGAGTGTGTGTTGCTATTGGTGCACCCGGCGGGTAAAACTTTACGAAGCCGTGTCATGGTTATGGACGACTTGGAGCCGCGATATCTCGATCATAGACAACTATAACTAAAGTAGTGCTATAAATTTGACTTTATAATGACTAGTAATCAGCTTTACTATAATGGAATGGTTAAATAAAACTACCAACAATTGCTTGTTTGGGTTGTCGCTTGCGACCATTGTATCTGACTAGTAAGTATTGCAACTACAACAGAATGGCTAATAAAAGTACCAACAACTGCTGGGTTTTGGGTGATCTCATGCTAATTGTATCTGACTAGTAAGTGTCGCAACCACAACGGAATGGTTAACTAAAATGGCCCACTGCTTATTTTATCAGGATGATTATCTATACCTGACTAGTAATTACTGCAATGATAACTGCATAAATAAAACTGCCAACTGTGTGAGTTCCTCGGTTGACTTCCTCGTTTGGTCTCGAGGGGGAAACGCCAGGATGGGTTTGATTTGATGGTAGCATCAGGTTGGTTCCGGATAGGTCTTTCTTACCCCTCTCTGATAGCCGACAGTTGTATCGAGTCTCTATAGGTTGTTTAGCGCCTGCTGCCGCTGCCGCTTCAGTCCACCATACCTATGTAGGCGAGGACCGCCGAATTCTAGCCTCGCTGTCTTGGCCTCAAGATCGACGCTCCTCTTTTTCCTTTGCCCTTTGTCGGCACCCCTTTTGTTTAAGCAGGTTTTGAGATCGGCGTCGTTAGCGGGGTTACCCTTCCGCTTGGCGGCAGGGTTATGGACGCCATTGGTTATTCTTGGGGCTCTTAGCCCCATTTGCATCTTGTCCGTAGTCGGACTCTATCATTTTCAAGGTGATTTGGATCTTTGTACATTATATTTGTATTCTTGACTCATGGAGTCGTGTTGTATATATATCTTACATGGGTCCCATCGAGGACTGTTGTGTAATGTTATTACTTCGTTTTCCACCCGCACGAAAGTGCCTGGTGGGCACCTTTGAATCGTTTCTATGCGGGTTTGGCGGGAATCGCTAAAACTTCCATAGGGTCGATTCTGAGGGTGTTACACCGCACCCACTCTACCCGCAGTCACTGCCCTGTGGACCCGCGCCAGCTCAGCATCTTCTTCCCCAAATCACGCCCGTAGACCGCGTCGCCGCTGTCGTTGCTGCCGATAATGGCGTGGCGTAATTGTCCATGAATTCGCAGGTGTTTCTTGTCGAGCTGCTTCCTACTTAAGCCCCTACACCCCACGGCCATTTCCCCCACTCAGCACACTCTCTCCGCCACCAGGCTGCCGGTATTTCGCACTGCACCTCCGCTGACCGACGCACTCCGGCGAGCTATTCCGGTGAGTCCAGCGTGCCCCTTTGCTTATCATTCACACGAGCATGCTTGCCAGGCCTTTGCGCATCTACTCACATCTTTAATTTGTCCTAAGCGCGAGGCGTCGTCCGTCGAGCACCCATGACAGCAGTGAGCGCCCTAACTCGGTGAAGAATCACGGTAAAATCAGACCACCCCTTGACCCCTAAGCCATACCACTATGTCCGCCGTGTCTTTGTGCATCTCCTAAATCCTCTGGTTCATCTTATTTCACCGTAGAACATCGCCTTTGTCTCCGGTAGTGAGCATCAGACGTGGGCACGAACTCCGACGAGGTTTTCCGGCCACCACAGCACGCCCCCGTCCACGCCGACGATACGTAGAGCTTCCTTGCAACCTTGCGACGCTTGTAAGAATCTCCACAACCCCCAGACCCCTTGGTATTCGCCGGAACATCGCCGTTAGAGCGTCGCCACCATGCAGTCACCGCCAGCTCTGCCAAGCTTTGGTCATTGAACCAGCGCCGTTAGTTTTGAATCGTAGGGATAAGATTAGATCTAGTACGGAGCGGTATCCTTTGATCTGGGCCACTGGATATGAATTATATCTAACACTCCTTGTTGGCCGATCCGCGTGAAGCGGTACCATCCAATCAGAGCACGCCACGTGTGAGTGCTTTGTTTAAATAAAAACCAGAAAAGGTTTTTGAATGTTTAAACTTGTAAAATTCATAACTTTTGATCTGTTTATCCAAAAAATGCAAATAATATATCAATGGATTCACAAAAATAAATACTACACTTATATAAGCTTAGTTTTGTATTTTGATTCTGTAAAAATGGAATTTTATGCAGAGAAAAATATAGACTTATTTTGAGTATATAAATTATTTTGGAAATGTTTATAAGGCCAAATTAAATTTATTTAGTCTATAAATGTTTAGTTTAGTGCTTAGTACTATTTACTTGTCTTGTTTAGTTTAAGAAAAATCATCACATGGCATTTGCATGCATTCATGTAATTTTTCTTGATTATTATGAATGTAAATTTGGTGATATCATTTTATGTGTAGATTTTGGTGCTAGAGGTGATTGTGATTGTGAGGATTTTTGCTACTCCCCCAACTACCAAGGCAAGTGGTGATTCATGTATTTTTCCCATTATTTTGACTATGCACTAGTGATATTTCGTATAGGGCTTGCATGATATTTTGCTAAGTATCTTATATGCTATGCTATGGGAAATACTAGTAGTTGTAGTCTTGGTAGAATTTTCTCTAAGTTAAGAAACTTGTTATATTATCATGCTTAGCCTAGCTAGTAGCAAACAAGGGTGGATTATATACATGCTATGGAAATTTTGTTAAGTCTTTGACTTATGTTTTTTCTTAATAAAACAACTAAGTGAATGAACCACCTGGGTGGAATGGTATGCTTGGGCTATGTTGAGTGGTTATACAAGGCCCATATCTATGGTATACCTTATGTATCACACTTGTGGAAAGCCACCCAGGAACAAAGGGATTTGAGATACTTAGTGTTTAGAAGCTTCTAGTGCAACCACATGGCATATGGGCTCTGCCTTGATCATATAGGTTGCAATAACTTAGCCAGATGGACAGATGGTGGTAGGGTGATAGGTTGGAGCGCGTCCCTTTGGTCTAAGGGAAGGTTTATAAAAGATCTCATCTCGATGCATGTCGAGTCTTGTGGGGAAAGTGCACCACCTCTCGAGAGGGTAAAACCTAAGTACTTAACCGTGTCCCCGGCAACGGACAATTTGAGCATCAAAGACATTGAAGCTATCAAGGATCTCCTCATCCCAATTTCTATGTTAAAACTTGTGGTTTAAAAAGGGTAAAGGTTCACCAATGTCTATTGGTGGTTCCTTGGGAGTTTTTGTCAAACAAAAACTTAGTGTTTTTCAACTGATAGGCAAAAACTATTTTGAGCAAAGCAAGCCTAAGCTACACTTAGCCAAATTCATATATAAGCTAGAAACTATTATTCTACTAAGATATCACTTGCCAATATTATTCGAATGTATTGACTCACTGTGGTTGTAACTTGTGATGTTGCAGGTTACTCTGATGATGATTAGGGTTATGAGTCTATAGTCAACATGTTTGCCTGTGGCACATGAAGATGAAGACTTTATTTTATTTACTTATGTTAAACTCTTGTACTAGCCTATGGCTATGGAGTTATAAAAGACTATGTTATCTCTGGAATGACGATGTAATAAAGACCTTTGTATTTGTGTACTTCATCTTAAACTGTGGATGCTAGCATTTGATCCAGGGACTAGCATTGCAATCACAGGGACCTTTACATTTACAAAGGTGGGGTCTTACAATCGTCTACATCAACCACGAGTTTGAACTCGTTAAGCTTTGTCGGTCTTCAAGGGTATGTTCTCTACAGATATACATCCGCTCGTTGATTGTATCTAGTAGATAGATCTTGGTACATAGTTGTTCCCATCGTAGGAATTTTTTGTTTTCTATGTTGCAAACCCTACAGGATCTACATCAACTGAGCAACATCAAGCTTTTTATTCCACCATTGCCAGGGAGAAATAAGATTTCTGCAAGCGGAGTCTCTCAGTAGCAATCTCTTTACTTTGTTTTTGTTTTTCTTAGTTTCTTTTGCTTAGTTTGGTTTGCTTCTTTTTATCAAAAACACAAAAAAAATAGTTGCCACTTTAGTTGCTATTTTTGCTGGCTTGCTTTAATCTTGCAAAAATGACTACTCCTGAAAACACTAATTGTGTGACTTCACTAGCACAAACAAAAATGATTTCATTTGCACACCTATTGCTCCACCTGTTCCTGAAGCTATTTTTTATGAAATTAAACCTGCTTTGCTAAATCTTGTTATGAAAGAGCAATTTTCTGGTGTTAGTACTGATGATGATGATGCTCACCTTAATAACTTTGTTGAACTTTGTGAGATGAAAAAATATAAGGATGTAGATGGATATATTATCAAGCTTAAATTGTTTCCTTTCTCTTTAAGAGGAAGAACTAAAGATTGGTTGCTATCTTTGACTTAAAATCGTATTGATTCTTGGACTAAAGCAAAGATACTTTCATTGGAAAATATTATCCTCCTGCTAAGATTATATCCATGAGAAGTGAAATAATGAAATTTAAACAATTTGATAATGAACATGTTGCTCAAGCTTGTGAAAGAATGAAATATTTAGTGAAGAATTGCCCCACTCATGGACTGACTACTTGGATGATTATCCAAACCTTTTATGCAGGATTGAACTTTTCTTCAAGAAACTTGTTGAACTCGCTGCTGGAGGTACCTTTATGTCCATCACTTTGGGTGCTGCAATAAAGCTCCTGGATAATATGATGATTAATTATTCTGAATGGCACACTAAGAGAGCTCCACAAGGTAAGAAGGTAAATTCTGTTGAAGAAACCTCCTCCTTGAGTGATAAGATTGATACTATTATCTCTATGCTTGTTAGTGGAAAATCTCATATTGATCCAAATAATGTTCCTTTGTCCTCTTTGGTTGCTCAAGAAGAGCAAGTTGATATGAACTTCATAAGAAGTAATAATTTTAGCAACAATGCTTATAGAAATAATTTTGGTAATAATAATTATAGGCCATATCCTCCTAATAATAGAAATATTTATCATGGTAAATCTAGAATACCTAGTGAAGAAAGGATTTTGGAAGTTGCAATATCCACTAAAAACTTCATGCAAATGCAATATGAGCAGAATAATTTATTCACTAAAACCATGGAGGAACAATCTGCCATTTTGAAAAATATTAGTTGTCAACTTGAGAATTTAAATATGGAAATTCCTGGTTTGCAAGCCAAAATTTTGAATGCTGGAAATAAAATTTCATCTTTGTCTGAAGCACAATCTTCTTTGATTAATAAAATGGTTGTTAACGTGAAACTATGGACAATCCCTTTGCTGCTACTAATGCCATTCAAGTTAGAATTGATGAAAATGTTAGGATGCTAGCTGAATTGCATGCTAGGTGGGAAAGAGAAGATGAAATTGCTAGAAAAAATAATATGACTAAAATTTGTACCATTACCACCACTAGTGATGGTGAAGCTAGCAAACCTCCTACTATCAATAGTAAAATAATTGGTGTAGACAAAGTGCCCATTCCTTTTGCAACATTGCCTAAACCCACTGGAACTTTTTCCAATAAAAATGCTTTAAAAATCGAAATATGGGAGAAAAAGTCCTTCTACCTTGAATGATAATTTTGATTATGATCTTGATGGTTGCAATATTTCTGAAGTAATTTTGTTCTTGCAAAAGCTTGCTAGAAGTCCTAATTCTAGTGCTATGAATATGGCTTTTACAAAACATATTACAAATGCTCTCATGAAAATTAAAGAAGAAAAATTGAAACATGAAGCCTCTATTCCTAGGAAATTATAAGATGGGTGGGAGACCATCATTAATATGAAAGTGAATGATTTTTATTTAAAAGCTTTATGTGATCTTTGTGCTAGTGTCTCTATTATGCCTAGAAAAATTTATGATATGCTTGATTTACCACCATTGAAATATTGTTATTTGGATGTCCATATTGATAATAATGCTAAAAAGAAACCTATGGGGAGGATTAATGATGTTCTTATTATGGTTAACAATACCTTTGTCCCCGTTTATTTCTATGTTTCGGATGTTGAATGCAATGCTTCTTGTCCTATTATTTTGGGAAGACCTTTTCTTAAAACTGTTGGTGCCATTATTGATATGAAGGAAGGCACCATTAAATATTAATTTCCACTCAATAAAGGTATTGAACACTTCCCTCAAAAAAGAAAGAATCTATATTTTGATTCTCTTATTAGAACAAATTTTGATTTTGATACTTCTTCATTCGAAAATACTTGATTTTTGCTTTGTGTGCCTAACTGAAAGACGTTAAAGAAAAGCACTCTTGGGAGATAACCCAATTTTTATTTCAGTAAGTTTTTATTTTGTTGAGTCTTGGAAGTTATTGCCTCTGTAATAACCTCTTTTTATCCTTTTTGTTTGGTTTTTGTGCCAAGAATAGCCTCTAATGAGAAGGAAGTAAGATTTAGGGAAGTTGTTGTCCCAAAACAGATTTTTGTGCTTCGCTGTAAAAAATCGTGAAAAATCCCGGAACGTCGTATTGATCTGAAATGCTTTGTGTGCATGACCCTAGTATTTACGCAACTTTCGTTTGTTCTGCGCTTTTCGATTTGAGCAACAGAAGATTTTCAAAAAAATCAGTCTTTACCTGCAGGTCTGTTTTGATAGATTTTCTCCATTATTTGCATTTGCCTCTTAAATCGATTTCTTTTGAGTTCTTTAGATCACTTGAGATTTAAAAAGGAATTGCTACATTAGATTATGTTTTAATGTATGGTTTACTTAAGTTGAAACTGAACCCAAAGGCTTATTATCTTGCATACACTAATGTTGCTAACGAAGATTGTGTGAAGTTTTATATGAAGGAAGTTTTCAAGTGTAGGGAGAGAATGATGTGATGATATGAAGTATGGAAAAAATATCAAGCTTGGGGATTCTACCCATGTCACCCCAAGAAATATTCAATAGGTACAAGCGTCAAAGCTTGGGGATGCCCAAGGCATTCCCTTCTTCATCAACAAAAATCTCAGGTCTTCTTTCAAGATACTATATTTTTGCTTCATGCACTATGTGTTGTTCTTGGAGAGTCTTTGTCTTTTACTTTTACTTTTATTTTGTTTCATTTGCTACAATAAGTTGATTGGATTCCAACACACTTCATTTGGAGAAGTCACACCCCGTTCTTCATTGCCTAGAACACTCTAGTTTTCACTCTTATTGTTTTGTGAGTGTTCTCTTTTACTAGCACTGCGTTTAGCTTTAGTTTTCTTCTTATTTTTACTTAGAACTTTTTAGTTCTTATTTGTAGTTAGGTGAGACAAGCTCTCTGGTCTTTATTGATTACTATCCTTGTGAGTTGTTTCAAATAAGTTGATTGGTGTTGGAAAAGAGTAGAATGTTTCATGCTTATGGGGGTACAAAAAGAAGCTTGTTTTGACTGTGACTTAGACTTTATCATGTCATGTTAGATGTTGCTTTGGCCATATGCTTAGTGATTATTGTTGTAGCATCACTTGTTTCAAACAATTGAGATTTCTTAATGTGTCATGAAAGAATCATGCGTTGTTTTGGCATACAAAAGCATAATATTGTGGTATTCTCCTTTGATGCTTTATTTGGGTTGACTTGGCACAAGCTTACACCATGTAATGAAAATGAACCAGTCACCTTAGCCTCTATGATCATTTATTATTTAACTTGTGATATCACTTTATGCTTTGATTAATAATGTTTTGTCGCTCTGCATGATTATGGCCATTATTGCTCTCTTAGTTGGTCGCTCCTAGTCTTTTGCTAGCCTCCACCTCTACTGAGTATGAGCTCTACTCGTGCATCCAACTCCGAAGAAACCAATTTATTGCAAAGAGTCCACTATAAATTCCTATGCATGGTTTGTTACACCATTCCAAGTATATTCATGTGTTTTATATATCTTCCAAATTAAATTTTTGTTATGTGAAAATTAGTGATTAAAGCTCTCACAAACTTGAAGGCACATTTTATTTCTTGCACTTAATAAACCTGAACCATTGTGACTATCTTATGATGCTTATATGCTTGCAAATTGTAAGTTGGGAGTTAGCAAAACCATGCTGTCATGGGGTACGCTTTCAACATTGCACTTATTATATTTAGTTGATATCATGTTCTTTTGTTTATGGATCCTGGCGGTGTGAAATAAGATGGGATCTTGCAGGTCCATGCAGTTTGTATATGTGTTAGAGAAATGCCTGGGCGGCTAGCCTAATCCATGCCTAATCATGGTGGAAACCTGCAGCAAAACCTTAGTGGCATTCTATGAAGAATCCTCAATAAAAAACTATGCAAATAGAAAATAAAAAGATTGTTGAGATGCTCACTGTCTGTTGCCTTATCATTTTGATATGGGATAGCTCATGTGTCATGGGGCAAGGGGTACCCCGTTGGCGGTTCTCTATGATACACATATACTTACAATGACTAGAACTTGCTTGTGACCAAAGTTGAGTAGCATGAGGTCTCGGTATTCGTAATCAAGGGGCATGAGATTTTCAACTCATGATTTGTCAAGCTTATAACTCATATTTGCACTCACTTTAACCTTAATCACTTCAAGATGCTTATGATAGGGGCAATGAGAGCTCAAAGCTAATAAGTACCATAATTTTTGGAAGCTTTAGAAAATCTTAATCCCTACTTTCCTCTGCGAGGGGCCTTTATTTTTATTTTTATGTTGAGTCTTCATCTTCTATATTTATGCACCTGTTAAGAGATCATAGTTGTCATTCTGAGTTCAATGTGCATTGTCCCAAAACTTGTTGATTGATTCATAATTATGGTATCGCTTGTTCTTAAATTATTTGTATCTAGTCACCCTTATGAACCTTTGAAGGTATCCTATGCATTTATGTTTTGCTATTCCATGAAGGACAAGATGAATACTAATCTTGCTATGTTTTATATATGTGAAACAAACAAATGTCTTTCAAAGCATTATTCATGATCTTTTGTTTGTGTAGCCTTTCATGTTGCAACATAGTTGCTATGTCTTATTTTTTGAAATAAATCTTTCATGCCTATGTTTAGAGTACTTTGATCCCAGATATCAATGCTTTGCAATACCTTGATCAAGATTGTGATGGTGCATATCACCTAAAAAATTATTTTTTTATCACTTACCTACTCGAGGACGAGCAAGAGTTAAGCTTGGGGATACTGATACGTTGCAAACGTATCTATAATTTTTGATGATCCATGCTTGATTTGCACCAACTATATTATGTTTTGTCCACACTTTGTGGAATTTTTATGAATTTTCTGGAACTAACATATTAACAAGTGCCATAGAGCCAGTTTCCTGTTTTTTTCTGTTTTTGGTTTCAGAAAAACTAGTAAATAAATATTCTCGGAATTGGACGAAACAAAAGCCGAAGTTCCTATTTTTACAACACGATACGGAGCCCGAAGGAGAGGGGGAAGCGCACCCCAAAGCGGCCACACCTAGGCCAGGCGCGGCCAGGGGCATGCCACCCTAGGGTGTGGGCCCCCTGGCGCTCCACCGAACTTGCCCCTTCGCCTATACAACCCCCCCCCCCGAGACGAAAAACCTAAACACAAGATCAGAATTCCACGAAAAAGTCCGTAGCCACCACCATCGTCCCTAGATCGGGAGGTATCTGAAGCTCTTCCCGGTGCCCTGCCGGAGAGGGGAGATCATCCCAGAGGCCTTCTTCATCACCATGCCTGCCTCCGGAGTGATGTGTGAGTAGTTCATCCTTGGACTATGGGTCCATAGCAGTAGCTAGATAGTTGTTTCTCCTATTTGTGCCACCATGTTTAGATCATGTGAGCTGCCTATCATGATCAAGATCATCTTATTGTAATGCTACATGTTGTGTTTGCGGGGATCCGATGGATATTGAGTATTATGTCAGATTGATTATTGTTCTATCATGTCTATGTTATTTTTGATCTTGCATGCTCTCCGTTGCTAGTAGTTACTTTGGCCAAGTATTTGCTTGTGACTCCAAGAGGGAGTATTTATGCTCGATAGTAGGTTCATGCCTCTAGTAATCTAGGAGAGTGATAGAAACTTCTAAGATTGTAGATGTGCTGTTGCTACTAGGGAGAAAATGTAACACCCTCAGAATCGGACCTATGCAAGTTTTAGCAAAATTCGCCAAACCCGCATAGAAACGATTCAAAGGTGCCCACCAGGCACTTTCGTGCGGGTGGAAAACAAAGTAATAACATTACACAACAGTCCTCGATGGGACCCACAGAACAGATATATATAATGACTCCGAGTCAAGAATCTGATATAATATACAAAGATCCAAATCACCTTGAAAATGATAGGCGTCCGACTACGGACAAGATGCAAATGGGGCTAAGAGCCACGAAGAATAACCAATGGCGTCCATAACCCTGAGCCAAGCGGAAGGGTAACCACGCTAACGACGTCGATCTCAAACCTGCTTAAACAAAGGGGTGCGAAAAGGGCAAAGGAAAAGAGGCGTTAATGCCGAGGCCATTGCACACGGCGAGGCTAGAATTCGGCGGTCCTCGCCTACAAAGTTATGGTGGACTGAGCGGCAGCGGCAGCATGCACTAAACAACCTATAGAGACTCGATACAACTGGCGGCAAACAGAGAGGGGTAAGAAGGACCTATTCGGAACCAACCTGATACTATCATCAAACAAACCCATCCTGGCGTTTTCCCCCTCGAGACCAAACGAGGAAGTCAACCGAGGAACTCACACCGTTGGTAGTTTTATTGATTCGGTTATCGTTGTAGCAATTACTAGTCAGGTTTAGATAATCATCCTGATAAAGTAAGCAGTGGGCACTTTTAGTTAACCATTCCGTTATAGTGGCAACAATTACTAATCAGATACAGATAACATGAGATAAACCCAAAACCCAGCAGTTGTTAATACTTTTATTTAGCCATTCCGTTGTAGTTGCAATACTTACTAGTCAGGTACAATGGTCGCAAGCGACAACTCAAACAAGCAATTGTGGGCAGTATTATTTAGCCATTCCGTTATAGTGAAGCTGATTACTAGTCATTATAAAGTCAAATTTATAGCAATAAACTTTAGTTATGCTTGTCTATGATCGAGAATCTTGTGCTCCAAGTCGTCCATATCCATGGACACGGCTTTGGAAAGTTTTACCCGGCGGGGTGCACCAATAGCAACACACGCTCGATCAACCTCGGAAAACCAACTCAAAACCCAACGAGGCTTTCACGGTGAACAATCACGATTGAAATATTTCAGGCCACCCTTAAGTAGATCCATAGCGAAGCGGTACCGACTCGAGACAGGCTCAAGATTTGGGTATCTGGTGTGAGCATCGGGAACCCGAAAGTGTGGCTGGGCTTGTCGACACCATGAATCGTGTCCCGATCCTAAGCGATAAAGTGTGCTCCTCGCACAATCGTAAATACATAAGTAGCATGGCATAAGTACAGGATCGTAAATAAAACCTCAAACTAGTTTGTGGCCCCAAGAAATAAGACTGAATCAAGCTCTGGCTCAGGGGGGTCCCATATACCTCCCGGATGTGGATAGCGCGATAAATCAAGGAATAGGTATCAAGTACTCGGGGTCTTACGGGACACAAGTGGGCATTCGGAAACCAAATATTTTCTATCACCCATCGATGCCTCTGCTTAATTCAATTTTAGTTGTTAAACAGGAATTAAAGTGAACGATAAGTAAAACCATGATCATCTCCAACATCAACATGCGGCAATACATCAGCAACTGTGGCCTTTGGGCGACACGCAGCGACACTTGAGCAAGCGACTACGGCCGCAAGTCCAACTATCTACCAAACAACGGGTAATAGGATGTGTCCAAGGCAATATAAGGCTGGGAATATCACAGTGCGGAAACTAGAGCATCGCAAACACGATAGCAATAGATCAGGAGGAATAAATACTATAAAAGGTAAGATAGGTAGAAAGAGAGAGATGCTCGCCTGAAAACATTGCCGAAGGTTCAACCGAAGATCGGGTCGACACTCGCATCAACTCAACGGCCTTATCCGCGAAGAAGCAAAACACTAGAATAAACACCGGATGCAATATTTAATACAACGGCAGAAGATCGGCATGATGCATGGATGATGTGCGACATGGCAAAGGTGCGATGCAATTAGGTCAATATTAAGTGGAACCGGGGTCCCGACAATTAGTTAGATGGTTCGAGTTGTTTAGATACCCCGCAAATTAAATGTTGTTTTAGCATGGCAAAAGATAGTACCGGGTTCGCTACACCAATTTAAATGAGGCCAATATAAGGCTAGATTTGCCAGCATATGGGCCCCATATTTAATTATTAGGTGAATCGGCATAAGGCCCCCAAACCACATGAAAGCATGCATGCAAGGTGAATGATTAATATACAACAGTTGTATTATATTATAAAATAGGGTTTCAGGAAGGGGTTCACACATTGAGGGGTCTCGGCGAACTTGGTGTTCCGGGGTTCGGGGTCGGTCTCAGGGTCCAGGGTTCTGCGGATCGATATCGATGGGAACATTCTCGGATTACTGGGGTGGATCTTGTTGCATCCTCGTGTCGGGTCGGTCTTGCCATTCGGAAGTAGAACTTGTCGTCCTTGTGGCGTTCTTGGCGTTCTTCCGGTTTGGGTTTTGGCGTCCGAGGAAAAGTACTTGGCGTGCGCGTCGGTGTCCTTACCGTCTGGGTTCTCGAGCTTCACCTCCGGGAAGGAGAACTTGTCGCGCATGGGGTCTTCGGGTCCGGGGTCGTCTGTGAAGGAGATCTTGCTGGTCCATGATGAAGATCGACCTTCGGGTTCGGGGCCTCAGCGCCAGGAGATCTTGGCCTGCTATGGTTCGGGTGTGATCTTCGGTTCCGTGTCGGTTCTTGGACTCGAAGAAGTTCTTGAGGTTTCCATTAGTACCCGTGCCGCCAAACCAGAATCGAGATCCTTGGCGATGGCGGCCGGTGCTCGGAGAAGGTCCCTTCCTGGCGATCTCGTCGGCGATCGTTCTCGCTCTGCGCAGATCCACAGCGAGGTAGAACTTGTCGCGTTCTCGAACTTGAGGGTGACTTGGTGGGCGGGTGGCGAGGTGCTGCAGGATCTCGACCTCGCGGTGCATCTCCTCGCCGTTCTTTGGCAGGCCTTGCATCACGAACTCCTCGCCGCGGCCTGGCGCGGCAGCTCGGGACGCCGAACTTGCCGTGTCCGATCTCGGCGACGAGCTCGTACTCGCTCGGCGCTTCTTGCGGCCTATCCGAGCGGACTCGATGCAGCCGACCTTGCGCTTGAGGCCCGGCCGGGCTGCCGGCCGTGGCGAAGCGCCGAAGGAAGGGCGGGGCGGCTCGGCGGGAGGGTCGCAAAGCGGCGGCGGCCAGGCAGGGGAGGCGGCGCGGCGGAAGGCGGCGGCGAGGCGGCAGCGGTAGAGCCTTGATGCCAGCGAGCGGGCGGAGGCGCGGAGGAAGCCGGAGGACGGCGGGGCAGCGAGGCGGAGGTTGCAGCGGGCGGCGAGCAGCGGCAGGGGCGTGGCCGAGGCGGAGGCGGAGGAGCTGCAGGCCAGCGGGAAGGGGCGTGGCATGGGCGCGTCGCGGCAGCTCCGCGAGGCGCGGCTGGCGGCAAGCGGCGGCAGGCGGGGCTGGGAGGCGGCAAGGCCAGCTCGGGGCGGCGGATCGGGCGGCGGAAGGAGGGTGTGGCGGCTCGCGTGAGAGAGAGGAGGAAGGCGGGTGGTTGCGTCTTGGCGGCAGGTGGTGGGCCCAGGTGGGATCGAGGGGCCTGTGGGCCTGGTGGGGTGTGCGTGCGTGAGTGCATCGTGTGTGCTGCCAGGGTTGTGTGGTGGATGAGTGGGGGTGGAGAGGGGTGGTGATGTGGAGGGCTAAGAGTGGTTGGGGGAAGGGAGAGGGGTGAGGTGGCAACAGGCCATTGGGCAGGGTCAGGTGGAGGGATTGGTGTGGGTAGGTTAGTTGGTAGGAACAGGATTAGAGGGCGGGTGTAGTTGGACCGTTTTAATTTACAGGCGATCGTTGATTGGGTCAATCGGCCTGGCTGCTAAAATAATAAATATTTTATTTATTTCAAACAAGGCTTTTGCAAACCGACACGGGCAAAACAAAATATTCGACCGGATTTTTGGCGTTTGAATAAAGGCAGGCGTTTGGAAAGCAAATCGGGCTTTGCAAAAATAGTTTTAAGCAAACAATGCATGATGATGACGATGCAATGCACAAATTCAACGCGATTTTCTAGTAGTGGTTTTGCGGGATGCCACAATTCGACACCACTAACAATGGATCTCGCCCTCGAGATCCGCCTCATGGTACCGGAAGGAAGGGCGGCGTTCTCCGTCTTCTCGCTTTGTGTAGATCATCGCGACACCACTAACGAGAGGTCGTTGTCCGTGATCGTCGAGAGAACACTCCGGGAACAACAGGTCGAAGGTAGAGGTATCAACAAATAAAGCCACCCCTAACTTCGATGGAAAGAGGGAACCGATGCATTCTCATCCACTTCAATGTGCAAAAGCAAATAGAAGGGGTAGTCGGCATGGGGGCCAATCCATCACGCACCCAAACTATTACTCTGCACAATCAGTAGAAGGGAGTGCAACCATTCTCGGAATCAGACTGAAGATCTCGACAAGCGAGGATCGCATCAAAAGAGGATGAGACTCACGCCGGATCTGGCGTAGATGATGTCGCCACGTCAGAGAACTCCGGAAGGCACACACAAGGAACAAAGAATGGTACCACAGACGAATGATTCCTCGGATAGCATGAAGACCATATGTAGCATCACCGTTATCGGAGAGGCGAAACCACGAAGGCGACGAAACCCAACCACGAGAATTCTGGACTCAAAGAAAGAGAGGCGGATTCAAAACACGTAGAGGTAAGAGGAGAAGCAGAGGGGTAAGGAATAAAATCAGACCTAACGAACTATCCAACCGATTTTGCAAAATAGTTTGACACTCTACTTGACCGTTAGCTAGGTTATCCTACAGGCTGGACTTGTGGGGGTATCAAGCTGTTGAGCTCGATACCACTCAGTAACACCCTCGAGAATCGGACCTATGCAAGTTTTAAAATTCGCCAAACCCGCATAAAGCGATTCAAAGGTGCCACGAGCACTTTTTGCGGGTGGAAAAGCAGTAATAACATTACACAACAGTCCTCGATGGGACCCACGAGCAGATATATATAACGGCGACTCAGGAGTCAAGAATACTGAATATAATATACAAAGATCCAAATCACCTTGAAAATGATAGGCGTCAGGCCTACGGACAAGATGCAAATGGGGCTAAGAGCCACGAAGAATAACCAATGGCGTCCATAACCCTGCCCAGGCCAAGCGGAAGGGTAACCACTTAACGACGTCGATCTCAAACCTGCTTAAACAAAGGGTGCCGACAAGGGCAAAGGAAAAGAGGAGCATCGATCTTGAGGCGATTACAGCGAGGCTAGAATTGGGTCCTCGCCTACAAAGTTATAATTGGTGGCGGCGGCGACATGCACTAAACAACCTATAGAGACTCGATACAATGGCGGCAAGCAGAGAGGTAAGAAGGACCTATTCGAACCAACGATACTATCATCAAACAAACCCATCTGGCGTTTTCCCCTCGAGACCAAGCGAGAAGTCAATGAGGAACTCACACCGTTGGTAGTTTTATTGATTCGGTTATCGTTGTAGCAATTACTAGTCAGGTTTAGATAATCATCCTGATAAAGTAAGCAGTGGGCACTTTTAGTTAACCATTCCGTTATAGTGGCAACAATTACTAATCAGATACAGATAACATGAGATAAACCCAAAACCCAGCAGTTGTTAATACTTTTATTCAGCCATTCCGTTGTAGTTGCAATACTTACTAGTCAGGTACAATGGTTGCAAGCGACAACTCAAACAAGCAATTGTGGGCAGTATTATTTAGCCATTCCGTTATAGTGAAGCTGATTACTAGTCATTATAAAGTCAAATTTATAGCAATAAACTTTAGTTATGCTTGTCTATGATCGAGATCTTGCTCCAAGTCGTCCATATCCGGACACGGCTTTGAAAGTTTTACGGCGGGGTGCACCAATAGCAACACACTCGATCAACCTCGGAAAAACCAACTCAAAACCCAACGAGGCTTTCACTGAACAATCACAGATTCAGAAATATTTGAGGCCACCTTAAGTAGATCCATAGCGAAGCCGGTGACTCAGACGGGCTCAAGGTTTGGGTATCTGGTGAGCAACGGGAACCCGAAAGTGTGGCTGGGCTTGTCGACACCAGCGGAATCGTGTCCCGATCCTAAGCGATGCAGTGTGCTCCTCGCTGTCGTAAATACATAAGTAGCATGGCATAAGTACAGGATCGTAAATAAAACCTCAAACTAGTTTGTGGCCCCAAGAAATAAGATGAATCAAGCTCGGCTGGGGTCCCATATACCTCCGGATGTGGATAGCGCGATAAATCAAGGAGCAGTATCAAGTACTCGGGGTCTTACGGGACACAAGTGGGCGTTGGAAACCAAATATTTTCTATCACCCACCGATGCCTGCTTAATTCAATTTTAGTTGTTAAACAGAATTAAAGTGAGCGATAAGTAAAACCATGATCATCTCCAACATCAACATGCGGCAATACATCAACAATCGTGGCCTTTGGGCGACACGCATAGACTTGAGCAAGCGACTACGACATAAGTCCAACTATCTACCAAACAACGGTAATAGGATGTGTCCAAGGCAATATAAGGTCGGGAATATCACGGTGCGGAAACTAGAGCATCGCAACACGGATAGCAATAGATCAAGGGGAATAAATACTATAAAAGGTAAGATAGGTAGAAAGAGAGATGCTGCTTTGAAAACATTGCCGAAGGTTCAACGAAGATCGTCGACACTCGCATCAACTCAACGGCCTTATCGCGAAGAAGCAAAACACTAGAATAAACACGGATGCAATATTTAATACACAGCGGAAGATCGGCATGATGCATGGATGATGTGCGACATGGCAAAGGTGCGATGCAATTAGGTCAATATTAAGTGGAACCGGGGTCCCGACAATTAGTTAGATGGTTCGAGTTGTTTAGATACCCCGCAAATTAAATGTTGTTTTAGCATGGCAAAAGATAGTCTGGGTTCGCTACACCAATTTAAATGAGGCCAATATAAGGCTAGATTTGCCATATGGGCCCCATATTTAATTATTAGGTGAATCGGCATAAGGCCCCAAACCACATGAAAGCATGCATGCAAGGTGAATGATTAATATACAACGTTGTATTATATTATAAAATAGGGTTTGGAAGGGTTCACATTGAGGGTCTCGGCGAACTTGGTGTTCGGTTCGGGTGTCTCGAGGTCGAGTTCGCGGATCGATATCGATGGGAACATTCTCGGATCTTGGGGTGGATCTTGTTGCATCCTCGTGTCGTCGGTCTTGCCATTCGGAAGAACTTGTCGTCCTTGTGGCGTTCTTGGCGTTCTTCGGTTTGGGTTTTTGGCGTCCGAGGAAAAGTACTTGGCGTCTTGGCGTCGGTGTCCTTTCTCGGGTTCTCGAGCTTCACCTCGGAAGGAGAACTTGTCGCGCATGGGGTCTTGGTCCGGGGTCGTCTGAAGGAGATCTTGCTGGTCCATGATGAAGATCGACCTTGGGTTCGGGGCCTCGGCCAGAGATCTTGGCTGCTATGGTTCGGGTGATCTTGGTTCCGTGTCGGGTTCTTGGACTCGGAAGAAGTTCTTGAGGTTTCCATTAGTACCCGTGCCGTAAACCAGAATCTGAGATCCTTGGCGACGGCGGCGGTGCTCGGAGAAGGTCCTTCCTGGCGATCTCGTCGAGCGATCGTTCTCATTGCGAGATCCACGGCAGTAGAACTTGTCGCGTTCTCGAACAACGACTTGAGGGTGACGGCGGGTGGCGAGAGGTCTGCAGGATCTCGACCTCGCGGTGCAAATCTCCTCGCCGTTCTTTGGCAGGCCTTGCATGCGAACTCCTCGCCGCTGCCTGGCGGCGCAGCTCGGGACGGGCCGAACTTGCCGTGTCCGATCTCGGCGACGAGCTCGTACTGCTCCGAGGCGCTTCTTGCGGCCTATCCGCGAGGCGGACTCGATGCAGCCGACCTTGCGCTTGAGGCCCGGGCCCAGGCTTGCGGCCCGGCGCCGGAAAGAAGGAAGGCCGGCGGCTCGGCGGGGAGGGGCAAAGCGGTAGTGGCGGCGCGAGGGAGGAAGCGGTAGCGTCGGCGGAGAAAGCCAGCGGCGTGAGCTCGAGGTAGGGAGAGGGCCGGCAGCCTTGGCCAGCGGAGGCGGCCGGAGAGCGGGGCAGGCGAGCGGAGAGGCGAGCCGGGCGGGTGAGCCAGCGGGCTGGCGAGGCGGGCGGAGGGCAGGCGTGGTCATGAGGCATGACTCGTGAGGCAGTCTGGCCGGCCAGCCCAGGCGGGGCTCGGGAGGCTGACAGCAGCTCGGTGGCTCGGGCGGGGAGGTCTGTGGCTCGCGTGAGAGAGAGGAGGGAGAAGACTGGGTGGTTGCGTGCGGGGCGGGCAGGTGGTGGGCCACGGGGTGGGATCCCGAGGGGGGGCCTGGTCGGGCGCGGGGTGTGCGTGCGTGAGTGCGTCGTGTGTGCTGCCAGGGTTGTGTGGTGGATGAGTGGGGGTGGAGAGGGGTGGTGATGTGGAGGGCTAAGAGTGGTTGGGGGAAGGGAGAGGGGTGAGGTGGCAGCAGGCCATTGGGCAGGGTGAGGTGGAGGGATTGGTGTGGGTAGGTTAGTTGGTAGGAACAGGATTAGAGGGCGGGTGTAGTTGGACCGTTTAATTTACAAGGCGATCGGGTCAATCGATCGGCTGATTTCCGCTAAAATAATAAATATTTTTATTTATTTCAAACAAGGCTTTTGCAAACCGATACCGGGCAAAACAAAATATTCCGGCGACCCGGATTTTTGGCGTTTGAATAAAGACGAGGCGTTTGGAAAGCAAATCGGGATTTGCAAAAATAGTTTTATGCAAATAATGCATGATGATGACGATGCAATGCACAAATTCAACGCGATTTTCTAGTAGTGGTTTTGCGGGATGCCACAGAAAACAATAACCCTTTGTCCAAGGGAAATTGTATTGTTTATATTACACACTTTGCTTAATGTAATTATTTGTTGCTTGCAACTTAATACCCGAGTGTTGTTCGGATGATATCCCGGAGGTGGATTATTAGTCATAGATGCAGTTGGATTATGGTCTATGTATCATGTTGTAATGCCCAAGTGAATCTCATAGTGATCATCATGTCATGTACATGCATTTTTCTGCATTCTCTATTTTTCAATTGCCCTGCTGTAATTTGTTCACCCAGCATGTTATTTATCTTATGGAGAAAACACCTCTAGTGAACTGTGGACCCTGGTCAATTCCTTCCCATTGATATTCTATCTACTGTTTACTTTCTGCAATTACCACAAGCAATTACTTACTTCCACACTATATGTTTAATCCTTTGTTTTCAGTAAAACCAGTGAGCTTAACAACCTCACTGATAAGTTGGGCAAAGTATTTTGGTTGTGTTGTGTGCAAGTTCCACATTGCTAGCAACACCTTCGGAAGTGGTTTCTTTCTCCTACTGGTTCGATAACCTTTGTTCTATAACTAAAGGAAAACATGAGGTTGTGCTCATCATACCTTGCTCTTGGGGTTCCCAACAAGCTCTATATCAACTGAGCCAACATCAGGGTGCGGTAGCCAGCACGGTTCTATGCACGATTCCCCACCCCTTCTTTATATAGGGGTGAGACGGTCGTGGGGGGACGTCCCCTCCTCCAAGAAGGGGTTGGTGGCCAAGGAGGGAGCCCCTCCTCCATGTTAGGGCTTGATACGTCGTAAACGTATCTATAATTTTTGATGCTCCATGCTTGTTTAGTATCAACTTTGCTATGTTTTGTCTACACTTTGAGTTATTTTTATAGATTTTCTGGGACTAACCTATTAACAAGATGTCGCAGTGCCATTTTCCTGTTTTCTGCTGTTTTTGGTTTCAGAAAAGCTAGTAATGAAATATTCTCAGAATTGGATGGAAGGAACACGGAGTCCGGAGGGCAAACGAAGTGGGTCCACGAGGCGACCACACCTGGTGGCGGCGCGGCCAGGGGCGCGCCAGCCCTAGGTGTGGCCCCCTCGGGCACCCACCGACCTCGCCCCTTCGCCTATAAAGTCATCCCGATGCAGAAACCCTAGGCACCTGATCAAATATCCACGAAACAGTCCGTAGCTGCTGTCGCCATCGTCCCTAGATCGAGGGGATCTGAAGCTCTTCCCGGCACCCTGTGGGAGGGGAGAGTTCATCCCAGAGGCCTTCTTCATCACCATGCCAGCCTCCGGTATGATGCGTGAGTAGTTCACCCTTGGACTATGGGTCCATACAGTAGCTAGATGGTTGTTTCTCCTCCTTTGTGCTACCATGTTTAGAACTTTTGAGCTCCGTTCATGATCAAGATCATCTATTTGTAATCATACATGTTGTGTTTGTGGGGATCCGATGGATATTGAGATACTATGTCAGATTGATTATTTATTCTATCATGTCTGTGTTATTTGTGATCTTGCATGCTCTCCCTTGCTAATAGCTATCTTGGCCAAGTAGATGGTTCTGACTCCAAGAGGGAGTAGTTATGCTTGATAGTGGGTTCATGCCTCTAGTAATCTAGGGAAGTGATAGGAATCTCTAATATTGTAGATGTGTTGTTGCTACCAGGGGGAAACAACAATATTTTGTTCATGGAACAATTGTATTGTTTACTTTACACACATTGCTTAATGCAATTATCCGTTGCTTGCAACTTAATACTGGAGGGGGTCTGGATGATAACCTGAAGGTGGATTATTAGTCATAGATGCAGTTGGATTACAGTCTATGTATATTGTAGTAATGCCCAATCAAATCTCATAGGAGTCATGATGACTAGTATATGCATTGTTATGCTTCCTCAATCCATCAATTGCTCCACTGTAATTTGTTCACCCAGCATGTTATCTATCTTAAGGAGAACACCTCTAGTGAACTGTGGACCCCGGTCCAATCTTTATCATTGATTCATCATCTACTGTTACCATTTACTTTCTATAAGCAACTACCATCTTCCACACTATACGTTTAATCCTTTGTTTTCAGCAAACCGGTGAGATTGACAACCTCACTGTAAGTTGGGGCAAAGTTTTGAGTTTGTGTTGTGTAGGTTCCTCTCCGACCGTCGCTATCAGGCTCGCCTCCACCGCCTCCTGCCTCGAGCGCTGCTGGCCTCGCCCCCTCATGGCGCTGCCGTAGTGCTCCACCCCGGCCTCTCCCTCCTTGTCTGTCTGTCCTCCAGTCTCTTCTCGCCCTGCTCGCCACCGCCTCTCCGCACCTCCGCCTCCTGCCCTGGACCGACCCCGCCTGCTTGCTTCCACCGCCAGCGACGTAGTCTTCCCCGTGCCTCACCCCTGTCGTCGTTGCTACTTCCCGCATCGAGCTCGCGGCACCGTCCGCCTCGTCGCCCTCCCTCCTCTATACCCCACGCCGGCGCCGCCCTGCATCCGGCCAGGACCCAAGCGCCTATGCCCCGCCACCTGTGACTCCCAAGCCGCTCAGGTCTCCGCCAGGCTCCACCGCCGCCGGTCTCGGCCTCCCTCACACCCGACCGTCCTCTGTATCTGTGGCATCAACACAGCTCCACTCGCCCCACCTCGCTAGCGTCCCCCGAGCCTCTCGCCTCTGACCCTGTTGGCCTCGCACATGTGCCCATGTTTTGCTGTTGCTGTTTGAAGACAGCGTCAGTTCAGAGGCCTGTGGATTCATGCGTGTGTCCACATTGAACAAGTCGTGCGGCTCCCATCTGTTGTTCTGATTTTCCCTTTTGGTCAGACTAATGACCCATGAAACCATCACGATCTTCATGACAAATTCGACACATCAATCGAAGACCTTCCGCCAAGCTCTCCTTCCTGGAACGACAAGTTCTCCGTCATGTAACCTGAAGGCCGATCCCCGAAGACCGAACCAAACCCCTCGGAACCCCAAGCTCTTCGCTCCTATGTGTGACCCCTCTTTCCGAGACCTCTATATTTTATAATATATGAATATACTTGTTGCATATGAATTGGGCATCCTTACATACATATTGTGGTTTGGGGGTATATTGTCGATTCACCTCATAATTAAATATGGATACCATATGCGGGTGAATCTAGTCTAACATTAGCTCCATTTAAATTGTGTAGCGAACCGATGATGCCATGTTTTTCCTTGATAA
Source organism: Avena longiglumis (assembly GCA_030063025.1). NCBI lineage: Eukaryota > Viridiplantae > Streptophyta > Magnoliopsida > Poales > Poaceae > Avena > Avena longiglumis. Next base: position 110,287,855 of record CP125978.1, read on the forward strand.
ATCAATATTTAAATTGTGGGTAGATAAACAACTTGAACCATAATAATTATTTGTCGGAATCCCAATTCTGATTAATATTTCTAAGTGGGGCCGCATATTGCCATGTCATGCATCCAATCATAAACATGCCAGAACTTTCGCCTTATTATTAAATAGTGCATCCGGTGTTTCTTTCTAGTGCTTTGCTTCTTCTCGGATAGGCCGTTGAGTTGGTGCGAGATACGACAAGCCTTCGACCACCGACTTTGTCTCATAGGCGAGCATTCTCCCCCTTCTACCTATTTTGCATTTATAGTCTTTACTTCCTCCAATTGATCTATTGCTATCCTTATTGTCGATGCTATAGTATCGTTCCTTTATTTACCTGCTCCACTATATTGCATTGGTTATCCTATTGCCTTGTTTGACTAGATAGCCTTGCCCTTGCGAGTCGTAGGCATGCTAGTATTGCTCTCATACAGGTGGACCATGATACTTGGATATTGTTGGTGATAAGATAAATTAAATTGGTGATATTGGTTATGGTTATGGTCAAGATAATGGTTATGGTTTCACCTAATGATAAGGCCCCGTCAGGGACCACCTTTGGGAACTGCTTGAGCCGACCTAGGACACGTTTGTTCTACTATACCAGTTCTAAGTTGATCGCGCTAACCAAATGTGGGGCCTCTGGGAACCCCCCTCAACTACCGGCGCTATTCGTATATCCAGAGGGTTACAAAATTGGTTTTCCATTTGGTGCATACGCATAATATGTCCTCGGACATGGGTTGAGTTGTGATATGATTTTGGTGGACTGCCATGGCTTGCATTGCATAAAAATTGGGATATCGTGTCAGAGGTGGGATGGAGCTCTACAAGTTATCTTCTGATCATCGCCCGGCCGTAGACTCAAATGATGTGCCACCTGGAGAATCAGCTGTATCTCTTGTGTGGGTAAAACACAGTAGGTGATGCCTCTGGATATGCGCGTAGTTATGGGACAGTTCTTGTTGTGAGATTCGGAAGGCACACGTAATATGTTGCCTGAAGGGTTGAGCATGCGTTTGGGTACAGTAGTGCACCCCTGCAGGGTAAATATTTTCGAGAAGTCGTGTGTCCATGGTTATGGACGCCTCAGGAGTACAGTGTCATGATCATAGACAACACCACTAATGTTTTGCCTCTAATAATATGATTACTAATTAGCCTTATCAACTAAACACCTCTTAACTAAAATCGCCACCGTGTGCGTTCCGCCAGGGGACTTCCTCGACTGGTCTTCGAGGGGGAAATCTTCGGATGGGTTATGTTTGGTGTTATATATAGTTATCGTATAGTGCTCTCTTATCTTGCTCTAATAGCCGAAGTTGTAGCGTGTCTCTATAAGTTAGATAGTGCAAGCTTTGTTGCAGCTAAGCCCACCATACCTATGTAGGCGAGGACCGCCGAATTCTAAGACTCACCGTGTACTGGCCTCAGTATTACCGCTCTCTTTCTGTTTTCCTTTGCTCTTTGTCGGCACCCTTTGGCTTGACAGGTATGTGAATGATGACGTTATCAAGGTTACCCTTTCGGCTTCGCCTGGGCAGGGTTGGACACCGCTTTGTTATTCTTTGGGACTCTTAGTCCCATTTGGATCTTGTCCGTACTCGGATACTATCTTGCTTCCTTCTCAAGTTGTATCTTTATGTTGTACCTTTTGTATTCTTGACTCGTTGAGTCGTTGTTGTATAAATAAGTTCTTGTGGACCCTGTTGTAAACTACTGTGATGTAACTACTTGTATTCAAATCCCACCCACACGAAAGTGTCTGGTGGGCGTCTCTGAATCGCTTCTATTCGGATTTTGGCGGGAAATGCTGAGATCTGCATAGACCCAATTCGGGGAGTTACACAACACCTTGGAGTTGTTTCCTTACTCCTACTGGTTCGATAACCTTGGTTTCATAACTAAGGGAAAACTTACTTCTATGCTCATCATACCTTCCTCTTGGGGTCTCCCAGAACACGAAGAATGCCAGAAGGCGAGGTGGAGTTGGGCCACAGGGGGCCCACAGCAACCACATAAAGATTATGCCGCCTCTGTGGGGCGGAAAATACCGAGAGAGAAAGAGCTCTCTGGCAAACAGATTTTTGTCGGGGAAATCCCTTCCCGAAGAGGGGAGATCGTCGCCATCAACACCATCATCAATCTAGACTTCAATCGGGATCATCGTCATCATCATCCACACCATCATCTCCACCAGCACCATCATCACCACTCCATCCCGTTGTAACAATTGTGTTGAATCTTGCATAGTTCTTAGGGGAAACTTTCTCGATGTTGATTACTATTGTAGTTGATGCTTGTGAGTGGAACCATTGAATTATTGTTTATGTTCAGATTGTTATCCATTACCATATCATCTTTGATCTTGATCCATATGATGTCTCATGAGTAGTTCGTTTAGTTCTTGAGGACATGGGAGAAGTCATGTTGTTAGTAGTGGATTTGTGTTGAGGTATTATTCGATGGTCTAGTATTTAAGTTGTGTTGCTATTCTTCTAGTGGTGTCATGTGAACGTCGACTACATGATACTTCACCATTTATGGGCCTAGGGAAATGCATTGTGTATTTGGCTACTAATTGTGGGGTTCTTGAATGTAAACTGAACCCCCTTTAGGAAACCATTGCACAAGCGAGTGTAGGATCTCAGAGTTTAAGGCTGTGGTTAGGTTTATATCTTAATTGCTTTCTTGTAGTTGCGGATGCTTGCAAGGGGTTTAATCAAAAGTATGTATTAGTACAAGTAAGGTCGGTACATTATCACAGGTTCACCCACACAACACTTATAAAACCAAAAAAGACTACTCAGTTATATGAAGCGAAAGCACTTGACAGAATTCACATGTGTCCTCGAGAACGTTTGGTCCTCATTAGTATTTCCACCGTCTTGTCCTTTGCTAAGAAAGGATTGGGCCACTTGCTGTAATTGTTCATTGTTTTATTTACTTGCACTTTATTTCCTTGCTTTATCAGAAAACCCCTAAAAATCTGTTTGCTAAGTATTTACAGAGATTTCCTGCTCCGTACCACTAGTCAACACCTTCTGATCCTCGTTGGGATCAACACTCCTATTTATCGGAAGTACTACGATACACCTCCTATACTTGTGGGTCATCAAGACTATTTTCTGGCTCCGTTGCCAGGGAGTGAAGTGCTATTGAAGAGTGGATCTGGTAAAGGAAACTTCTACTGTGAGTATTGTTTTTTATTTCTGTTTGTTACTTTGTTTCCAATATGGATAACCCACTTGGTTTTCTGTTTGGCAAACTACTAACACTGTTAGGGTAGTAGATGAACCACCACCTGTTGAGATAGATCCTTTTAAGATACCTACAAGTATTGTTGATCGTGTTATGGATAATTATTATTTAGGGGATGGAACTATCCATCCTGGTGACCACTTGCTTTTTATCCATGAATTATGCTGGTTGTTTAAGTGTGCAGGTATCACAACTGAACATGTGAAGAAGAAGTTGCTCTCTATATCATTGAAAGGAAGAGCTGAAGAATGGTATAAGCTGCTGAAGAATGGACAATCCATGGAATGGGAGGAAATATTACCTCTCTTTTATTCTAAATTCTATCCTCCCAGTGCGATTCATAAGGATAGGAACCTAATATATAACTTTTGGACTCGTGATGGAGAGAGTATAGCTCAAGCTTGGGGGAGATTGAAGTTACTAATGCTTAAATGTCCTATTCATGAACTCCCTAACAATATTATTATAAATAACTTTTATGCAAGGCTTTCTTTTCATGATAAAGATTTACTAGATTCTTCTTGTGATGGATCATTCACACGTATGAAGGAAGAAGCTAAATGGGATCTCCTAGACCGTATTCAAGAAAACACTGAAGCATGGGAGGATGACAAAGGAAGAAAGTCAGGTATAAACTATGAGTATGAATGCATTAAATCCTTTATGGGAACTGATGACTTCCGTGATATTAGTACTGAGTATGGTCTTGATTCTCAAAGTATTGCCAATTGTTTTAAGGCTTTTTCCTCTTATATATAAATTCCTAAAAATAAGTGGAATAAGTACCATGCACCTTATAAAGATGTTGTTAATCATGTTCCTGCTAGAAATACTGAAGTCTGTGCTATTAATCATACTTTGCCTGAACCTTATGTTGAGAAAACACCTTTTCCAGCTAAGGTAAAGGAGTATTCTATGATAATTAGTGCAAATAACAAAGGTACAAAGAAAACTGTGGAACCTGATGAGTAAATAAACATTGAACTTGTAGTAGCCATTGAGAATCTTATCACTAAAAATATAGAGGATGAGCACATTGTCTTCTGTGAAGACGCTTCTAATATTGTCTCTCATCCTAGAAAAGCTAGAAAACCTAGTGTCCCTGTGCTTTCTGTTAGAATTGGTGATCTTGCAATTATGGTTTATGTGATATTGGTGCTAGTTCTAGTACTATTCCTTATGAGCTTTACAGGGAAGTTATGCATGAAATTGGTCCTTGTGATCTTGAGGACATTGATGTGGTTATTCACCTTGCTAATAGAGAGACAGTCTGTCCAATTGACATTGTAAGAGATGTGGAGGTTCTTTGTGGTAAGATTAAATATCCTGCTGATTTTCTAGTGCTTAGTTCAGCAGCTAGTAAAACGTGTCCTATCATCTTTCGTAGACCTTTCTTGAACACTTGTGGAGCTATTATAGATTGTAATAAGGAGAAAGTTTTAACTAAGTTTGATGGAAATTCTTATGAGTTTAACTTTTCCAAATTTGCTAAGGCTCCTTATGAAAATAGTTTGCTTAATGAAGATTTTAGGGTGGAACAACTTGCTTCTATTGATCGAGTTTATGACCTTGGATCTCTTTTTGATGATTGTAAGTATGCTCATTCTAATGATAAAGTTGTTTCTTGTGACAGTTATATTGTCAAATTTATTCAAAGTGCTACTGAAAGTTATTATGAAAGAGTGAAACATGGTTTTATGCATCTCAATTGTTGGAATTATGCCCTAGAGGCAATAATAAAGATGTTATTATTATAATTCTTGTTCATGATAAAGTTTATATTCCATGCTAGAATTGTATTAAGCGGAAACTTTAATACTTGTGTGGTTTGTGAACAACACCGTGTCCATAGTACGCCTCTATGGACTAGCTCATTGATCAATGATGGTTAAGGTTTCCTAACCATAGACATGAGTTGTCAATTGATAATGAGATCATATCATTGGGAGAATGATATGGTGGATAGACCCAAACAAAGCAGAGCAATTAGATCGTGTCATCGTGTTCGTCTTTGCGAAGCTTTTCCTATGTCAAATATTGTATTCCTTAGACCATGAGATAATGCAACTCCCTGGTATCGGAAGAAAGCTTTGAGGTCATCAAACGTCATCCTATGAGAGGGTGATCATAAAGGTGTCTCTCGGTGATCGGAAAGTATCTGGGTTGTATGTATCGAGATGGAATTTGTCCTCCCAAGTCGGAGAGATATACTGGCCCACTCATTGTCGATATCAACACCGCTTGCAAGCATGTGGTTAAGGAGTTAATCACAAAGTGATGTCGGATTACGGAGCGAGTAACGATCTTTGTGAGCGAGATTGAACTAGGTATGATGCACCGACGATCGAATCTCGGGCAAGTAAAATATCGCGAGACGAAGGGAATATATATACGGGATTGATTGAATCTGCATCGTGGTTCATCCGATATGATCATCTATGAATGTGTGGGAGTCAATATGGGTGCCCAGACCATTGATTATTGATAGAAGATCATATGTGCATATTCTCAAACCCGAGGTCACACACTTAACGTGTCTTGGCTAGGATAGATTGGATAATTGGTTTATGAATTTTGTTGAGTCTCGGATGGGATCCGGGATATCACGAGAGGTTACGGAATGGTCAGGAGAATAAGATTCATATAAGGCAATGCAGTTTTGGAGTTCGGAATTGTTCGAGTTAATCGGTATTGTCGGAAGCTTCTAGAACCTTGGAAGGGGACCAACGTGGCCCCACCTTCCGGGAGGGGCATGGGCCTATGAGGGAGTGTCCTGGCGCATTGGGCCAGGTGCAAGGCCCAGGCCAATGATCTGGATAAGTTTAAACTCGTTTAAACTAGAGATAGGATTTCTAGATAAGGGAGAGTTTAAATCGTTTAAACTAGAGATAGGATTTCTAGATAAGGGAGAGTTTAAATTGTTTAAACTAGAGATATGCTTGGAGGAGAGGCAAGGGCTGCCCCCCCCCCCCTCTATATATAGAGGGGTGGTGCGCCCCCTCCCCCCTACTACTCCATACCTTCCTCCAAGCCCTAGCTGCCTTGCTACCTTCCTCTCTCCTCCCATTGTTTTGTAGGCGAAGCCTGCAGCGAAATTCTCTACCACATACACCACGCCATCGTGTTGTAGATCCAATCTATCTCTCCACCATACTCTGGTCCGAGGAAGGAGGAGACGCCGAGTCTTTGCAGTGCATCTCACGGAGGCACCGCCACTTGTGGTGCTAGATCGGATCGGATCGCGAGGAGGAGAAGCGAGTCGACTACATCACCCACGTTAAACGCGTTCAACTGCGAATCTTCAAGGGTATGAAGATCTAATCCAATCTCTCTCGTTGTTTGCATCTCCTAGATTAGATCTTGGCTTTCCCTCTGTTCGCTCCGTAGAAAATTTTGATTTACTATGCCGCGAAACCCTTCATCAATAACATTAAGTTTCCCCATTTTATGTTGAAATCTTTGAAGTTGCATCTGTTTTGCATTCCTATGCTAGTGTCCTTTTGTTTCAACAATTTGTTTTCTCATGAGACCCCCTTGCATAGGAAGTGGGTTAGACTCAAATGTGTTGGTGAAAGAACATGTGGGCCTCCATGTGTGGTTTTTTGTAATTAATGAGAATCTTTATGGACTAATGTGTGTATTAAGTTGTACTTGTAGGAATTGTCCATTGGCATTGCTTGGAGCATGTGTTGGCTTCTGTAGGGGTCCCAACCTAATAAGGTAGAGTCCTCCTGTGTTTTACAATGCTAGTCCCTGGATCAATAGCTAGCATCCACAGTTAAGATGTAATATCAAGAAACAAAGGTCATAATATAACTTTATAACCAGGAAAGCATAATTTTATTACATCATACATAGCTCATATGGCTATTACATTACATTGCAGCGGAATAACTATGGTCAAGTGGTCCTCCATCTTCAAAGTGCCACAGGCAGATGTTGGTTGTAGACTTTGTAATCCTAAACAATCATTCTTCACTAAAATCAATCAAACCCGCAACATACAAGTTCTGACCACAAAGGGTCAATACATTTGAATTGTATTGGCAAGTGATACTATGGTAGTATAATGGAGTCTATCATCTATATGCATTTGGCTAAGTGGAGTTGAGGCTTGCATTGCTCAAAATAGATTTTTCCTTAACGTTTGAAAATAAATAGTTTTGTCAAAACTTTTCCAATGCTTCTCTCAATCAAAGACGAAGATCCTTCTCGAGGCATCTACAAATCAAAGACTGAAGTGCTTGGTAAAATCATTTTCCTCAATCCAAGATTTCAAGATCCTTATATCAAGCCATCTTTCCATCAAAGATTGAAGAATACACACAATCCCTTGTTCACCCACAAGTTTTTATTTAGAAATTGGAATGATGAGATTCTTGATTGCTTCCATGTCTTGATGCTCAAATTGTCCTTTACCAGGGACATGGCTAAGTACTTAGGTTCTACACTCTGCAGAGGTGGTGCACTTTACCCACAAGACTTGGTTTCCCAAGACAAAATCTTTCAGAAGCCTTCCCTTAGACCAAAATGGACGCGCTCCAACCTATCAAACACTACCACCCACTGTCCATTTGGCTAAGTTCTTGCAACCTATATGATCATGGCAGAGCCCATATTGCCAAGTGGTTGCACTTGAAGCTTCTTAACATTTGACATCTCAAATCTCTTTGTTTCCTGGGTGGCCATCCACAAGTGAGATACACAAGGTTAACCATAAATATGGGCCTTGTGAACCACTCAACATAACCCAATCTTTCCATTCCACCGGTGATTCATTAACTTAGTTGTTTTATTAAACAAAACATAAGTCCTCAGACTTAGAATATTTTTTGCCATAGTGTGAATATATTTTCCACCCATGTTTTCTATTAGCTAGGCTAAGCTTGGTAGTATTAGGAAACTTAACTTAGGAAATCCTACTAAGGATTCATCTACTAGGTTTTCCTATAGCAAGATCTATACTTAGCAAAATCCATGCAAGTTTATTTAGCAAAATCACTAATGCATAGAAAAATAATGGGATAGAAAGTATGAAGCATCACTTGCCTTTTGGAAGGAATGGTAGTTCACTCCTTGATCTTGCTAGTCTCACACTTCACTACAAATCGATCAAGCAAACACAAATTCAATTCACATTCCAAACCAAAGTCAAACACAATTCTTCACATACACAAAGTAATGGAATCTAAGTCATGCATGGGAGTATGCACAAGATAGTTTTATTTGCAAAGGGGTCTCTATGGGTTTCTAAACTTTGTAAGATCCAAATTGGTCATTTACCAATGTGGCAAGGTCATTAGCAAGAGGGTTTGTACAAAAACTATCTTTAAATCCTTTCATCATTTATGTGGTGAAAAATGTTTTATTAAGGCAAAACTCTTAAGTTGTTCACCAAATGAGTTGCTATTGCAAAGCTTGGTGTTTTGGTTCATAGGTTTGGTCCAAAACATTTCCTTAAAGTTTTCTTTTCATAAACATTTTTATAACAAAACCATTCTTTTATTTGTCTAGAAAATGACTAAGTCAAGTAATCTAACCTAAATCATTCCATAATCATTTTTAACACAAAGGGTGGGTTCCTAGGGTCAGTAAGATCACAACAATTCAATTTGCAAAGGTTTTACTTCAAAATTTATTTTCAATAAATAAATTACATTTCTATTTGACTAGAAATGGTTTTTAACTTAAAGAATCATTTCCTAATTTCTCCAAATACATTTTTGTGTCCACAAAGTGTTTCCTAGGGTCAGTAGGTTCAAATCAATCCAATTGCCAAAGATTTTAACCCTAAATTCAATTTTAAATAATTTTTACATTCATAATAAGCATACAAATGTTTCTGCAATTTCAAACAAGCTAACAGCTACTATTTGCTAAACTAAGGCCATGGTTGGCTAGGGCTTGTTCTCCTGATTTCATTGATATAAAATTTACAAAATTTGACGTATATTTAAAGTTATGCAATTTACAAGATTGAACATCTAATAGAACAAAATTTACATTTTAAAACAAACCCTAGACACATGCGGGCGCTCTCTTACTAGCGCTGCATCGGTTCGCCGGATCAGCAATACAGCCGTTAGATCTAGTTACATCGCACATCTCACTCGTAGGATACCTCTTCGTTTAAGTTTCTATCGCACCTTCGGATCAATATCCTACGGTTCACGATTGACCACAGGTTGGCGGCGGCGGAGGCGGTGATCGCTGTGAGCCGATGATTTAGGAAGGGAGATAGAGGAGTAGCTCACCAGAATCGTCGTGGTGAGTAGATGCTCGTCGCGTCCTTGGTTGGCGGAGGGGCGCTCGAGGATGACGGTGATTGCTCGCCGGAGAAGCTTTTGGCGGCGGTGCTCTTGGGTCGTCGTGGAGGATCACAGCGACAAAATCGAGACGACTCGCCGTGGCCGTCAAAACTTCAGCTATGAAATAAAACTTGATGCTTGGACGTGAAGATGGGTGGAAAACAAAGAAAATTGTGGCGCAGACTCATGCTCGATTATATAGAGAGGAAGCAATGAGGGCGTTTGACGTTGTCCGGCCAAGCTGTCGATTTAAGTCTGCCACCATCACGGCAATGTAATGGGACAATCGCGGAAGATTTAAGGTGTGCCAAAACAAAATTAACTACCTGAATAGAACCGTCGTTGATGGATGAGTAATTTACGTATTTATAGCGACGTTACATGGTCTAGAATCAATGGAATCGTTAGGGGAAGGTTTCATGGCGTGCGTTTCAGTTTTGTAAAACATGAAGTGTCATAACGACGATTCAGCTGGTTCATCTAGTTACTGCGCCAAAAAAGAAAGAAAGAGGCCTCTGAAAAAAAGAGAATAAAGGGTTGTCCATCACGGTGAGGTAGAGTAAAAGTCATTCCATTTTAACTAGTTTAGTCGTTTGGTTTGGTCACTGTTCTTTTATCATAATTAATATTTCTATTTACTATTGTCTTATTTATCGCCGAGTTTAACCAAACAAAATTTCAGAAAAACTCAACAAATGAAAATAACTATATTGGAATGAAGATATAGTATTTTCAGTCCAATATAATTTTTTTAGTAAATTGTTTTGTTTTATGGTCTTTATAAATTCCCTAGTTTAGTTTTAGGATTTTATAAATAACCACAGATATTTTATAAATAAAAAAAATGAATATAAAATATATTTAAATAATTTCCAACCTATTTTGAGAATGTCATATTATTCTCTTCTCTTTATTTCATCCTTTTTCGGAAATGCATTTAAATATATTTAAAAAAAATCCAAAACACAATAAAACTCAATAAACCCCAAAATGGAATATTTTCCCAACATAAATATTATTTGGGAAAGTCATGTTATCCCCTCTCTTAAATACTTGAGCATGGTTTGTTCAAATATTTAAAGGCATCAAGATCAAATACTCATGTTTGATTTGTTTAAAATATTTCAAACCATGATTAATAATTTGGGATAGTCATTTTAATCCTCTCTTGAAAATCTTGGTCAAGGTTTGGGAAAAGTTAAACTAGTCCACAAAAAGTTTTAAATTCTTCAAGTAAAAGTGAAACACACAATAATTATTTCATAATTTATTTATTTTCTTTACATTCCAAAATATGGAAAATTTTGGGATGTTACAGACTACCACCCTTAAAAGAAATCTCGTCCCGAGATTTGGGAAAGATATGGGTTACAAGTTGGCTCAAAACAACTAGGGTACTACCACCCTTAAAAATTTTCAAACAAAAATTACACATTGTCCTTCTTGGTATCCTGGGGAAATTTCTCCAAGCAAACTTTTGCATGTGTCCTTGGTTTCCATTCTTGACTCATGGGCCAAGGTTGAGATCCTTCATAGACTTGTTTAACTTGTTTTTCATCTTTTCTGGACAATTGCTTGCATAGTGGCCTAGTTCCTTGCATTTGAAACACATCACTTGGCTGATATCCTTCTTTTCCTTTGGTATCTTCTTTGGTATCATTATCTCTTGTTTGTTTCTTTGGTTCTTCTTCTTTTCTGGGCATTCATTGGCATAGTGTCCCATCTCTTTGCAATTGTAACATTGCAACTGGCTTATGTCTTTCTTCTTCTTTTTGGGTCTCTCCAAAGCTATGAGTTCTTCTAGTTCATGTTCTTCATAAGTGGGAGATCTTTCTCTCTTCTTGGGGCATTGATCTTCATGTTCCTTGGATGCATGATTCTTGTCTCTAAAATTATAGCTAGCTTGGGTTCCTTCTAGAATAACATCTTTGTCATCCTTGTTGTCATAGCTCTTTGGGAAAAGTTTTTCTCCCATGTTGATCATTTGAGTAACCAATCCTTGCAACAATTGGGATTGAAGTTTCAAAATCCTTTGTATGGCAGGGTCTAGTCCATTGTTGTTGGCTAAAAGTTGAGTTGTCTCTTGGCTCAACTGGTTTTGGGTTATTATAAGTTCTCTCATGTTGTCTTCTTGGTTGGTGTTGATGTCTCTTGGAGTAGTCATCTGTTTGGGTTGAAGGGAGATTAGAATAGACAAGATAATTCTAAGGAGATATTTCTAATCACACACACCATAATTCACACAAACAATGTGCATGCAATCACAAACCCAACATTCACAAACAACTTTTCACTCAAATAACAAAGTTCAGGCACAGACTTAGGCAACAAAATATTTTTGTTACACCTCATAAGTTGGTGTTTTGTCTTGGCTAAAATTTGGTGGTACATCTATATGGTTCACTTGTGTTCTTTCCTTCCTTCTTGGTTGGTTCTTCTTACTTGGGATCATGGTTTCCTTGAGAAAACTCTTGGTCACAAAACTTCAAGTGATGTAGATTCCTCTTAACTTTTGCATTTCCCCAGTCTCTAAGTCTTGAGCAAGATTTCCTTGTCTCACTTGTAATCCTTAGTGGTATCCAAGTTGGAGGTCCTTGGTGAAAATGCTGAAGATGTTGAAGTCATTAGAGTTGAAGAAGTTGAAGCAGTCCTTTACACATGGTGTAGTCTTTGGCCATGGGGTAGTCTTTGGTCATGGGGTAGGCTTTTCCATCAAGTTGAAGTAGAAGAGATGTAGAGTTGAAACCAAAATGGTTGAGGAAAGACCTTACAAGCGTTTTTGTAAATAAGTTTTTTTTTTTAGAATAAGACAACTCTTATTTTTCTAAGGGTTTTGTCCAATCCTAGGGTTTACAAATCCTACAGGCAACACAATGCTCTGATACCATCTGTAGGGGTCCCAACCTAATAAGGTAGAGTCCTCCTGTGTTTTACAATGCTAGTCCCTGGATCAATAGCTAGCATCCACAGTTAAGATGTAATATCAAGAAACAAAGGTCATAATATAACTTTATAACCAGGAAAGCATAATTTTATTACATCATACATAGCTCATATGGCTATTACATTACATTGCAGCGGAATAACTATGGTCAAGTGGTCCTCCATCTTCAAAGTGCCACAGTAGATGTTGGTTGTAGACTTTGTAATCCTAAACAATCATTCTTCACTAAAATCAATCAAACCTGCAACATACAAGTTACACCACAAAGGGTCAATACATTTGAATTGTATTGGCAAGTGATACTATGGTAGTATAATGGAGTCTATCATCTATATGCATTTGGCTAAGTGGAGTTGAGGCTTGCATTGCTCAAAATAGATTTTTCATAACGTTTGAAAATAAATAGTTTTGTCAAAAACTTTTCCAATGCTTCTCTCAATCAAAGACTGAAGATCCTTCTCGAGGCATCTACAAATCAAAGACTGAAGTGCTTGGTAAAATCATTTTCCTCAATCCAAGATTTCAAGATCCTTATATCAAGCCATCTTTCCATCAAAGATTGAAGAATACACACAATCCTTGTTCACCCACAAGTTTTTATTTAGAAATTGGAATGATGAGATTCTTGATTGCTTCCATGTCTTGATGCTCAAATTGTCCTTTACGGGGACATGGCTAAGTACTTAGGTTCTACACTCTGCAGAGGTGGTGCACTTTACCCACAAGACTTGGTTTCCCAAGACAAAATCTTTGAAGCCTTCCTTAGACCAAAATGGACGCTCCAACCTATCAAACACTACCACCCACTGTCCATTTGGCTAAGTTCTTGCAACCTATATGATCATGGCAGAGCCCATATTGCCAAGTGGTTGCACTTGAAGCTTCTTAACATTTGACATCTCAAATCTCTTTGTTTCCTGGGTGGCCATCCACAAGTGAGATACACAAGGTTAACCATAAATATGGGCCTTGTGAACCACTCAACATAACCCAATCTTTCCATTCCACCCAGGTGATTCATTAACTTAGTTGTTTTATTAAACAAAACATAAGTCCTCAGACTTAGAATATTTTTTTCCATAGTGTGAATATATTTTCCACCCATGTTTTCTATTAGCTAGGCTAAGCTTGGTAGTATTAGGAAACTTAACTTAGGAAATCCTACTAAGGATTCATCTACTAGGTTTTCCTATAGCAAGATCTATACTTAGCAAAATCCATGCAAGTTTATTTAGCAAAATCACTAATGCATAGAAAAAATAATGGGATAGAAAGTATGAAGCATCACTTGCCTTTTGGAAGGGAATGGTAGTTCACTCCTTGATCTTGCTAGTCTCACACTTCACTACAAATCGATCAAGCAAACACAAATTCAATTCACATTCCAAACCAAAGTCAAACAGACAATTCTTCACATACACAAAGTAATGGAATCTAAGTCATGCATGGGAGTATGCACAAGATAGTTTTTATTTCGCAAAGGGGTCTCTATGGGGTTTCTAAACTTTGTAAGATCCAAATTGGTCATTTACCAATGTGGCAAGGTCATTAGCAAGAGGGTTTTGTACAAAAACTATCTTTAAATCCTTTCATCATTTATGTGGTGAAAAATGTTTTTATTAAGGCAAAACTCTTAAGTTGTTCACCAAATGAGTTGCTATTGCAAAGCTTGGTGTTTTTGGTTCAGTAGGTTTGGTCCAAAACATTTCCTTAAAGTTTTCTTTTCATAAACATTTTTATAACAAAAACCATTCTTTTTATTTGGCTAGAAAATGACTAAGTCAAGTAATCTAACCTAAATCATTCCATAATCATTTTTAACACAAAGGGTGGGTTCCTAGGGTCAGTAAGATCACAACAATTCAATTTGCAAAGGTTTTACTTCAAAATTTATTTTCAATAAATAAATTACATTTCTATTTGACTAGAAATGGTTTTTAACAAAGAATCATTTCTAATTTCTCCAAATACATTTTGTGTCCACAAAGTGTTTCCTAGGGTCAGGTTCAAATCAATCCAATTGCCAAAGATTTTAACCCTAAATTCAATTTTAAATAATTTTTACATTCATAATAAGCATACAAATGTTTCTGCAATTTCAAACAAGCTAACAGCTACTATTTGCTAAACTAAGGCCATGGTTGGCTAGGGCTTGTTCTCCTGATTTCATTGATATAAAATTTACAAAATTTGGACGTGTATATTTAAAGTTATGCAATTTACAAGATTGAACATCTAATAGAACAAAATTTCTGTTTTAAAACAAACCCTAGACACGCGGCGCTCTCTTACTAGCGTCTGGTTCATGGATCAGCAGATGGCCGTTAGATCTAGTTACATCGCACATCTCACTTCGTAGGATACCTCTTCGTTTAAGTTTCTATCGCACCTTTGGATCAATATCCTACGGTTCACGCCGATTGACCAGCAGTGGCGGCGTGAGCCAGTCGTGAGCCGGAGCGATGATTTAGGAAGGAGATAGAGGTAGCTCACCGAGAATCGTCGTGGTGAGTAGATGCTCGTCGCGTCCTTGGTTGGCGGAGGGCGCTCGAGGATGACGGTGATTGCTCGAGAAGCTTCGGCGGTGCTCTTGTTTGTCGTCGTGGAGGATCACAGTCGACAAAATCGAGACGACTTCGTTGCGCCAAAACTTCAGCTATGAAATAAAACTTGATGCTTGGACGTGAAGATGGGTGGAAAACAAAGAAAATTGTGGGCGACTCATGCTCGATTATATAGAGAGAAGCGATCGAGGCGTTTGACGTTGTCCACTAAGGCTGTCGATTTAAGTCCGCCACCATCACGGCAATGTAATGGGACAATCGCGGAAGATTTAAGGTGTGCCAAAACAAAATTAACTACACGAATAGAACCGTCGTTGATGGATGAGTAATTTACTTATTTATAGCAGACGTTACATGGTCTAGAATCAATGGAATCGTTGGGGAAGGTTTCATGGCGTGCAGTTTCAATTTTTGTAAAACATGAAGTGTCATAACGACCGATTCAGCTGGTTCATCTAGTTACTGCGCCAAAAAAAAGAAAGAGGCCTCTGAAAAAAAAAAGAGAATAAAGGGTTGTCCATCACGGTGAGGTAGAGTAAAAAGTCATTCCATTTTAACTAGTTTAGTCGTTTGGTTTGGTCACCGTTCTTTTATCATAATTAATATTTCTATTTACTATTGTCTTATTCTTTCGAGTTTAACCAAACAAAATTTCGAAAAACTCAACAAATGAAAATAACTATATTGGAATGAAGATATAGTATTTTTCCAATATAATTTTTAGTAAATTGTTTTGTTTTATGGTCTTTATAAATTCCCTAGTTTAGTTTTAGGATTTTATAAATAACCACAGATATTTTATAAATAAAAAAAAATGAATATAAAATATATTTAAATAATTTCCAACCTATTTTGAGAATGTCATATTATTCTCTTCTCTTTATTTCATCCTTTTTCGGAAATGCATTTAAATATATTTAAAAAATCAAAACACAATAAAACTCAATAAACCCCAAAATGGAATATTTTCCCAACATAAATATTATTTGGGAAAGTCATGTTATCCCCTCTCTTAAATACTTGAGCATGGTTTGTTCAAATATTTAAAGGCATCAAGATCAAATACTCATGTTTGATTTGTTTAAAATATTTCAAACCATGATTAATAATTTGGGATAGTCATTTTAATCCTCTCTTGAAAATCTTGGTCAAGGTTTGGGAAAAGTTAAACTAGTCCACAAAAAGTTTTAAATTCTTCAAGTAAAAGTGAAACACACAATAATTATTTCATAATTTATTTATTTTCTTTACATTCCAAAATATGGAAAATTTTGGGATGTTACAGCTTCAAGATAGATGAAATGAGAATAAGATGTGTTGTGCAAGCTCAAAATGCGCCATCTATAGAAGATATCATGTTTGATGCTTGCCATCCTCGGTGATCATGGATCGATGATGAGGAATTAAGAAAGGCGTTCCATCTTGAGAAGGTCAAGTTCGTCTATATCAAGATCAAGTGGAATGCTCAAGGCAAAGGTACAATCTTGATAGGTTTTCCCTTTTGCCGGTCTCATGGTTAGTGGGAGACCGGGTTTAGGATAGATAGCCGTACTATCAAGAGGGGCTCCCGAATGAGTAACTCGATCATATCGTTCGGAGAAAGCTCAAACCTTTGCATACTTGCATCATCGTATTTGGTTGTTATTTGGTCTTATCCATGTGAGGATATAGAGCTTGTGGTAATATACATAACAAGCTCTTGTTCATCAAAATTGGATCTCTCTCTTATATCTTATTGCGATTTTGATCTATGTGGTTTTCGGTTTCTCACCAAGTGAGGTATCTCACATTATTGTACTTGATACATTCTCACTTGGTGATAACCAATATTTTCACTTCTTATAGGGTAGCTCATGCCGTCCTCTTTCCAACGCAATTGGAATTGGGTCAATCAGAGCTACCATTCAAAAGTTATGACCGTTGAATATTTGCCTATTTGGTTTGAAAAAGAAAAAATCTTTTACGAAATGCATTACATCAAGCGCTGACCGCCGGACCTTGTGCCCATCCTCATTATCGTAAGGCACCATCCGCCTCACTGGGACCGTCCTAGTCTGCTTGATTGGGCGGTACTATCGGCCAGCCCAGAATCGTCCAGATCCAGATCTAGGCCCCCTTCTTTTCAGCTTCTTGGCCAGCTTCTCCCAGAAGCTATCATCGACTAGCTTCTCTCAAAATCTCATTTTCAAAATTCGTTCAAACTTTTTAACTAGTAGTTTTAATATCAATTTAAAAAGTATTGATTTTGGCGAGATGAGATACAGGAAGAAAAACTAGTAGGCTTTCCGGAAGAAGGCGCTTGAAAAAGGGCCTAGGCTCGCGCCCAGCTGCTGCCGCTCGTTCCCACACGCGCGCTTGCCACCCCACTCGCTGCCGCTGGGCCCTGTCCGCGTGCCTCGCATCCGCTCGCTCCCGCGCGCGTGCGCTCGCCCTCCGTGTTGACCCCGTGCGCCGCTCGCTCGACCATGAGCCGCTGCCTCGCATCAGCTGGGCCCGCGCGGCCGCATGCTCTGCCCGCTCGCTGCAGTTCCCCCGCGCGCGCCCTGCTGCCAATTCCCGCATGCATGGCCGCGTTGACCAGCTGCTGCCCGCACTGCTGCCCGCGCTGGCCCCACTCGCATGCACTACTGCTGCCTGGCTGGCTGCCGCGCGCTCGCTGGCCTGTTGCTCGCGTGCCTGCCCGCTCGCTGGCTTGCTGCTCCCTGCCAGCTGGTCCCACATACGTACGCTCCCTTTTTTCCTTGCAGCTGTTTTGGCGGTGGGCGGTACTACCGGTTAAAACTACCGGTCCAGACAAAAAAATACCCCAAAACGGCTAGATTTTTGGGGCCCTTATTTAAGACGTTGCCCGTTTTCAGTTTAGATTGTTTCTTTCTCTTCTATTAGGCTAAACTTTGCCTACATTTGCTCTAGATATTGAAGCTTGCCTAATCTTTTCCTTCCGATGATTCTTGCCCATATTTGAGTGGAAGAGAGAGGAGATCTAGATCCATGTTTTGACCTAACCGATTCATCTTTTTGTGAGTGCATCTTTGGGGATCTAGATTTTGGGGGATTTTGTGTCTCTCTTTGATTCTTACTCTCTTGTTCCCCCAATAGCTTTAGTATCTTTGTTGGAACTTGAGAGTGAGGGATTTGAGCACCTTTGTGGTGTTCTTTCCATTTGCATTTGGTGCATCGGTTTGAGTTCTCCTCGGAGCATTTGGTTCGTGTGACTCATTGGATCTTATCCCTCTTGGGTTCTTGGAACCCTAGACGGTTTTGTGGCCTTGGTGGAATTGTGGCATTTTGTGGCATTTGTTGGGAGCCTCCAATTAAGTTGTGGAGAAGTGCCCCAACCTTGTGAGAGGTTCCGGTTGTCACCGACAAGTGCATCGATAGTGGAAGCGTGGATCGATCCCATTGGGATGAGATTCAGCGGAGAATAACGGAGGCCTTTTGTGGCGTAGGTGGTTAGATACCACCCCCTCTCCAAACGAGACGTACTCCATGTTGGGTGGAACTCGGTAAAATATCGCCGTGCACGCGTTCCTTGGTTATCTCTATATCCGAACTCTTTACGTATGCACTTTACATTGTGATAGCCTTCGTGCTTGAAGTAATCTATATCTTGCTATCACATTGTTGCTTGTATTGCTTAGCATAAGTTTTTGGTGCACATAGGTGAACCCTAGTTGTTCTAGGTTGTGCTTGACAAAGTAAACGCTAGTTTAATTCCGCCTTTGTCGAGCCACTCTCAGAAGAGTTTTAATCGCCTATTCCCCCCCCCCCCCCCCGCGCTCTAGGCGACATTTGTATCCTTTCAGTTGGGTATTTGCTTCTTGATGCTCTCTTTCACTTCAAATATATATCTCCTATGCGAGTATCTTTGAAATTATCAGGCCTAACTTAAAGGTAATAAAGAAAAGTACTTCTTGGGAGATAACCCAATAGTTTTGTTGAGTCTTGGAAGTTATTACCTCAGTAATAACCGCTCCTTATCCTTTTTTTTGGTTTTTGTGTCAAGATCAACTACTTTTGAGAAGTAGAGGAGTTGTGAAAAGTGGCTGTCCTGGGACAGATTTTTGTGCTGCATTGTAAAAATTCGTGAAGGAGATCAGTACAACGGATGGAGCTGTATTTTTTTGTGCTTGTTATCCAACTTTCATTAGTTTTGCACTTTTTGATTTGAGCAACAGAATTTTTTCAAAAAAAATCAATCTTTACCTGCTGGTCTGTTTTAACAAATTTTAGCCATCATTTGCATTTGCCTCTTATATTGATTCCCTTTCAGATTCTTTTTGGGCTTTTGGAAAGGAGTTGCTACAATAGCTTTTTTTTTTATGGATTTCAGTTGAAGTGTGTACCTAAAGGTTTATTGTTTTTGCATACACTAATGTTGCTAATGAGGTTTATGTAAGGCCTTGTATGAAAGGAATTTTCAAGAGATGCAGAAAAGGAATCTGCAGAGTTCTTTGAGTAGGTAAAAGTGTTGCAAAGTGAAGGTTCGTGAAAACCGAACCTTTTTATATTTTTGATTTTTTTATTACATACGAAAGGTTACGAGACGAAACAGAGGAGGAAACGGAGGCCAGGTGGACCACACCCACCCTAGGCGCGGGCCCCAGCTGGAGCGCCTACAGGGGGTGTGAGCCTGAGTCTGAGCCTCGTTTTCGCCTGACCTTCCTTATGCATTGAAATTTCGTAATATATAACCCCCCGGATCCACCGAGGTTTGTATATCGTGTTCTCGTCATGTTTTCGTTTCGATCTATTTTTGTCAGGAAATCTTCTCAAATTTAGAGCACCATGGTCTCCGCCAACGACAAAGGCAAGAAGCCCGTGGAAGATGATCCTCAAAACCCCAAGGAGGAGGAGATATTGGTTGTGGATGAAGGAGACATGAAGGAGGGAGAGCATCCGGAGACCCGCGCTACCGTTGCAAGAACATTGGAGTGGTGGCAAACCCTATCAAGCTTAGGAGGACAGCACGGATGTCTATAGGAGGTAAAACCCCACATCATATCCTCGCTCCACGGTCACTTCCTTCACACACCAAGAACCCCTTCCATACTCTCTTAATTGAGCAACAATACCAGAAGGTGCCACAAGGGAGGTTGCCCTCTGTTTGGGATCTGCCTCGTTCCAACCATGCAGGGAAGGAACATACTAAGAAGGAAGAGTGGGGAAAGAATAACAAGGACTGGGATTCTCGGTCTGACATGATCATGAACCGCATTGAGCATAATTCAGAGTTGATTCGTACTCTAACCTTCGAGATTGAGGATTTGAGGGAACTGATTGAAGAGCTTATCAAGAGAACACCACCACCACCAAAGGAGTAATTCGTCATCAGGTTTGGCATCCCCTTGGCTTGTTCCAAGCTTGGGGGAGTGTCGCGGTATCACATCATTATCTTTTATGTTTTTACCTTTTTAGTAGATTCATATCTTGGGTAGAGAAGTTATCTTATAGGTTGGTTTGCATATGGAAGTATCTCTCCTTTAGTTGGTTATCAATGTATCCCTTGGTGTGAGTGCCTTTATGGAATATTAATGAGAAGCTTCATCTTTTACTTTTTGCACTTATTATTTTAGTTTGCAATCTCTATTATATGACTGATCTTTTTTATCAGTATTGGTATCACTTTGGGAGCATCAAGTAGATCTAAATTGGTTTTGGCAAACCGAGCTCTAGTCAGTAGCAACACTTTTTGAGGTTTGAAAGGAAAAAAGCTTACAGGTATTTTGTATAATTTATTTTCTTTCTTGATTGGCTCATAATCTTAGTATTCTTTATTTAAGATCTTTTGTGTCTTCAAGGAAGATTGCATGTTTGGCTTTATCACTTGTATGTTTGCTTGTTTCCTTCAACTCTTTTGCTTGCTACCCAGCCTTGCTAGCCAAAAAAAACTGTTTTGAGAAGGCATACTTCTCATGCATCCAACCCATTTAAACCAAAACTTGTGCCATTTGTGTCCACCATATCTACCTATTAGCATTATTGCTATTCCAAGTAAATTCTCGAGCTTCATCTATCTTTCAAATTAGAAATTATTTTGTTATGTGAAAATTAGTTAGTAAAGCTCTCACGAACTTGATGGCACACCTTATTTTCTTGCCCTTAATAACTTGAACCATTGTGTCATCGAAGTTGTATATGCTTGCACCTATACGTTGGAATTAGCATAACTGTGCTGTCACGAGGAACGCTTTCAACATTGCACATGTACATTGTACATAGTTGATATCATGCTCTTTTGTTTGCGGATGTTGTCGGTGTGAAATAAAAGGGGAGCTTGTAAGTCCATGGAGTTATGTATGTGTGTTAGAGAAACGCCTGGGCCGCTAGCCTAAGCCATGCCTAATCATGGTGGAAACTTGTAGAAGAACCATAGTGAGAAATATGTAAAGCATCCTCAATAAAAACCTATGCAAATAGCAAATAAAAAGATCACTGAGATGCTCACTGTGTGCTTGCCTTGTCATTTTGATTATGGGATAGCTCCTGTATCATGTGCAAGGGTACCCCGTTGGCGGTTCTTTATGATACACATGTACTTACAATGACAAGAACTTACCGGTAACTAAAGTTGAGTAGCATGAGGAGCGACCCTCGTACTCAAGGTACATGAGATTGCCAACTTATATTTCGTCAAGCTTATACTCAATATTTGTTCACTTTAACCTTAATCACCTCACGATGCTTATGATAGGGGCAATGAGAGCTCAAAGCTAGTAAGTACCATAATATTTTGGAAGCTCTTTATGAACTTGAAATCCCCGCTTCCCTCTATGAAGGGTCTTTCTTCTACTTCTAAGTTGAGTCAGTAAACCTACTCCTCTCTATCTCCAGCAAGCATTTGAGTTATTGTGTTTCAAGCATTCATATGATGATTTATTCAATCATGTTATTTATCTTCCTTGTTTGCACAAGACTCTTATCTAAATGAGTATTACTTTGAAAGCTATCATTGTGAAAAGCCTTTTATGTTTGAGAAAAGAGTACTCTTGTTATAAAACTTCTACAAAAGCTTTATTTGAAAATTGTTTGCCAACTGTTCTCTAACCAAGAACAAAGTTTGCCAATCCCAGTTATGATTTAGCTATATGCATCCTTATTGTGACTCCCATACTTGTTGCAAGCTAAGTTATATAATGGTGAGTTGCTTTCTTCTATGAGCTGCGTAATGATAAGTGTGATGCTTCTTGTCCGTATTCTTTTTATCGACACTTCGCTCCATAAACCTGTGGACATGTTTACTGAGCTCAGTTTTCGCTTGGGGACAAGCGAAGGTCTAAGCTTAGGGGGAGTTGATACGTCCAATTTGCATCACCATTCTATATCATAATTTGCCTATATTCATTGATATATTTCATATTAAGAGGTTATACTTATGTCTTTTCATCTGTTTTTGCATGTTGGATGATTCTTGGAGGATGAACTACCGGATTTAGGATTCTGATGGAAAAAGAGGTGTTTTGATGCAATTTCGCGAAGATCAGAAAAATACCAGAAAAACTACAGAAAATCTTATTTTCCCAGAGGATGAAGAATGCCAGAAGGGTAGGCGGAGTTGGGCCACAGGGGGGCCACACACCCCCCAGGCGCGGGCCACCCTAGGCCGTGCCTACAGGGGGTGTGTCCCACCTGGCCCACCTATGGCTCCGCCCTCTCTCCTATATCTTCTCCTCGAAACCCTAATACATGGGGAGCAACCACAGAAAGATTCCACCGCCTCTTCGGGGCGGAAATCATCGAGAGAGAAAGAGCTCTTCGGCAGACAAATTTCTGCCGGGGAAATCCCTTCCCGGAGAGGGGAGATCGTCGCCATCAACACCATCATCAAGCTAGACTTCATCGGGATCATCGTCATCATCATCCACACCATCATCTCCAATAGCACCATCATCACCACTCCATCCCGTTGTAACAATTGTGTTGAATCTTGCATAGTTCTTAGGGGAAACTTTCCCGGTGTTGATTACTATTGTAGTTGATGCTTGTGAGTGGAACCATTGAATTATTGTGTATGTTCATATTGTTAACCATTACCATATCATCTTTGATCTTGATCCATATGATGTCTCGTGAGTAGTTCGTTTAGTTCTTGAGGACATGGGAGAAGTCATGTTGTTAGTAGTGGATTTGTGTTGAGGTATTATTCAATGGTCTAGTATTTAAATTGTGGTGCTATTCTTCTAGTGGTGTCATGTGAACGTCTACTACATGATACTTCACCATTTATGGGCCTAGGGGAATGCATTATGTATTTGGCTACTAATTTTGGGGTTGCCGGAGTGACAGAAACCTGAACCCCCGTTAGGAAACCATCGCACAAGGGAGTGTAGGATCTCAGAGTTTAAGGTTGTGGTTAGATTTATATCTTAATTGCTTTCTTGTAGTTGCGGATGCTTGCAAGTGTTTAATCACAAGTATGTATTAGTCCAAGTAAGGTCGGTACATTAGCATAGGTTCACCCACACAACACTTATAAAACCAAAGAAGACTACTCAGCTATATGAAACGAAAGCACTTGACAGAATTCCCATGTGTCCTCGAGAACGTTTGGTCCTCATTAGTATTTCCACCGGCTTGTCCTTTGCTAAGAAAGGATTGGGCCACTTGCTGCAATTGTTCGTTGTTTTATTTACTTGCACTTTATTTCCTTGTTTTATCAGAAAACCCCTAAAAATCCGTTTGCTAAGTATTTATAGAGATTTCCTGCTCCATACCACTAGTCAACACCTTCTGATCCTTGTTGGGATCGACACTCCTATTCATCGAAAGTACTACGATACAGCCCCTATACTTGTGGGTCATCAAGACTTTTTTCTGGCGTCGTTGCCGGGGAGTGAAGCGCTATTGAAGAGTGGATCTGGTAAAGGAAACTTCTACTGTGAGTATTGTTTTTTATTTCTGTTTGTTACTTTGTTTCCAATATGGATAACCCACTTGGTTTTACGTTAGGAAACTACTACCCTTTATAGGGTAGTAGATGAACCACCACATTGAGATAGATCCTTTTAAGATACCTACAAGTATTGTTGATCGTGTTATGGATAATTATTATTTAGGGGTTGGAACTGTCCATCCTGGTGATCACTTGCTTTTTATCCATGAATTATGCTGGTTGTTTAAGTGTGCAGGTATCACAACTGAACATGTGAAGAAGAAGTTGCTCTCTATATCATTGAAAGGAAGAGCTGAAGAATGGTATAAGCTGCTGAAGAATGGACAATCCATGGAATGGAAGGAAATATTACCTCTCTTTTATTCTAAATTCTATCCTCCCAGTGAGATTCATAAGGATAGGAACCTAATATATAACTTTTGGCCTCGTGATGGAGAGAGTATAGCTCAAGCTTGGGGGAGATTGAAGTTACTATGCTTAAATGTCCTATTCATGAACTCCCTAACAATATTATTATCAATAACTTTTATGCAAGGCTTTCTCTTCATGATAAAGATTTACTAGATGCTTCTCGTGCTGGATCATTCAAACGTATGAAGGAAGAAGCTAAATGGGATCTCCTAGACCGTATTCAAGAAAACAACTTGATAATGGTTGTTATCCTTGCCTAGAAATAGTATTGATTTTTGGATTAAATGCAAAGATGCTTTTATTTGAAAATACTATCCTCCTGCTAAGATTATATCTATGAGAAGTGAAATAATGAAATTTAAAAAACTTGATAATGAACATGTTGCTCAAGCTTGGGAAAGAATGAAATATTTGGTAAAGAATTGTCACACTCATGGACTGACTGCTTGGATGATTATCCAAACTTTTTATGCATGACTAAAATTTTCTTCAAGAAATCTGTTGGACTCTGCTGTTGGAGGTACCTTTATGACTATTACTTTGGGTGCTGCAACAAAGCTCCTTGATAATATGATGGTTAACTATTCTGAATGGCACACTGAGAGAGCTCCACAAGTTAAGAAGGTAAATTCTGTTGAAGAAACCTCCTCCTTGAGTGATAAAATTGATGTTATTATGTCTATGCTTGTTAATGGGAAAGATCATATTGATCCAAATAATGTTCCTTTAGCCTCTTTGGTTGCTCAAGAAGAGCAAGGTGATGTGAACATCATTAGAAGTAACAATTTCGGCAACAATGCTTATGGTAATACTAATTATAGGCCTTATCCTCCCAATAATGGCAATACTTATGGAAATTCCTACAACAACAATAGAAGTGCACCCTCTAAACTTGAAGTCATGCTTAATGACTTTATTAGTAAACAAACTACTTTCAACAAAACTGTGAAGGAAAAGCTTTTGAATGTTAAGAAAAATATTTCATCTTTGTCTGAAGCATAATCCTCCTTGATTAATAAAATGGCTGCTAAACCTGAAACCATGGAAAATCCCTTGCTGCTACCCATGCCATACAAGTTAGAATTGATGAAAATGTTAGACTGTTAGCTAAATTGCATGTTGTGGGAAAGAGAATATGAAATTGCTAGAAACAATAGTATTTATACTATTACCACCACCAATGTTGATGCTAGCAAACCACAAGAAGTCCCCATTCCTTTTGCAACAATGCCTAAACCAATAAGAATGCTGAATTTTTTCGAACCATGGGAAACAATAAGCCTACTACCTGTGATGCTAAGTTTGATTTTGATCTTGATGGTTGCAATATTTCTGAAGTGATTATGTTCCTACAAAAGCTTGATAAAAGTCCTAATGCTAGTTCTATGAATATGGCTTTCACAAAACACATTACAGATGCTCTCATTAAAATTAAGGAAGAAAAATTGAAACATAAAGCTTCTATTCCTAGGAAATTAGAATATGGTTGGGAACCCATCATTAATATGCAAGTGAATGATTCTGATCTCAAAGCATTATGTGACCTTGGTTCTAGTGTCTCTATTATGCCTAGAAAGATTTATGAAATGCTTGATTTGCCACCTTTGGAAGATTGCTATTTAGATGTCCCATGATAATTCTAAAAAGAAACTTATGGGGAGTATTAATATTGTTCTTATTACCGTTAACAATGCCTATGTACCTGTTGATTTCTATGTTTTGGATGTTGAATACAATGCTTCTTGTCCTATTACTTTGGGAAGACCTTTTCTTAGAACTATTGGTGTCATTATTGATATGAAGAAAGGAACCATTAAATATCAATTCCCATTCAAGAAAGGTATAGAACACTTCCTATAAGGATATAGAAGATACCTTTTGCTCCTACTATTAAAGCAAAATATGATGTTAATGCTTCTTCATTTGAAAATACTTGATTCTTGCTTCATGTGCCTAACTTAAAGGCGTTAAAGAAAAGTACTTATTGGGAGATATCCCAAATTTCATTAGGTTTTTATTTTGCTGAGTCTTGGAAGTTATTACTTCTATAATAACCTTTCCTTATCCTTTTTGTGTGGTTTTTGTGCCAAGAATAACCTCTAATGAGAGAGAAGTAAGATTTGGGGAAGTTGCTGTCCTGAAATAGATTTTTGTGCTTCACTGTAAAAATTCGTGTAAAATATATGTATATCGGATTGAGATGTAATTTCTGATCTTATGCCCCAGGTTGTTATATAACTTTCGTTAGTTCAACACTTTTTGATTTTAGCAACATAAGGTCTTCGAAAAAATCGTTTTTTACCTGCTGGTCTGTTTTGACAGATTTCTGCCATTATTTGCATTTGCTTCTTAATTGGTTTATTTTTGTGTTCTCCTTGATCACTTGAGCTTTCAAAAGGAATTGATACAGTAGCTTGTGTTCTAATGAAAGTTTTTCTTGTGTTGAAACTAAACCCAAAGGCCTATTATCTTTAATACACTAATGTTGCTAATGAAGATTGTGTGAAGTTTTGTATGAATGAAATTTTCAAGTGTAGGGGAAGAATGATGTAATGAGATGAAGAATGGACAAAAGTTCAAGCTTGGGGATGCCACCCCGTGTCACCCCAAGAAATATTTAAGAGGTACAAGCGTCAAAGCTTGGGGATGCCCAAGGCACCCCCTTCTTTATCAATAAAAATCTCAGGTCTCTTTCTAGACACTTCGTTTTTATTGTTTCATGCACTGTTGTGTTGTTCTTGGAGCGTCTTAGTTTTCATTTTTGGTTTTAGTTTGTTTAGTTTGCTTGAATAAAGTAGTTGGAACCCCGCTTTCGCGCATTTTGTTTCAAATAAGTTGATTGGTGTTGGAAAAGAGTAGAAAGATTCATGCTTATAGTGGTACAAAAGGGAGCTTGTTTTAACTGTGGCTTAGACTTTATCATGTCATGATAGATGTTTCTTTGACCTTATGCTTAGTGATTATTGTTGTAGCATGACTTGTTCCAAACAATTGAGATTGCTTAATGTGCCTTGAAAGAATCATGCGTTGTTTTAGCATACAAAAGCATAATATTGTGGTATTCTCCTTTGATGCTTTGTTTGGGTTGACTTGGCACATGATCACACCATGTTATGACTATGAACTAGTCACCTTAGCCTCTATGATTATTTAGTTTTTGAGTTGTGATACCACTTTATGCTTTGATTAATAATGTTTTGTCGCTCTGCATGATTATGGCCATTATTGCTCTCTTAGTTGGTCGCTCCCAGTCTTTTGCTAGCCTCCACTTGTACTGAGTAAACTCTACTCATGCATCGAACTCCCAAGAAAACAAGTTATTCCAAAGAGTCCACTATAAATTCCTATGCATGGTGTGTTACACCATTCCAAGTATATTCATGTTTTTATCTATCTTCCAAATTAAACTTGTTATGAGAAAATTAGTGATTAAAGCTCTCACAAACTTGATGGAACACTTTACTTTCTTGCACCTAATAATCTTGAACCACTATGTCATCTATGTTGTATATGCTTGCACTTATAAGTTGGGAATTAGCAAAACCATGTTGTCATGGGAAACACTTTCAACACTTGTACATATTACCCAGTTGATATCATGATATTTTGTTTGCGGATGTCGACGGTGTGAAATAAAAGGGCAGCTTGTAAGTCCATGGAGTTATGTATATCTGTTAGAGAAACGCATGGGCGGCTAGCCTAAGCCATGCCTAATCATGGTGGAAACTTGCAGCATAACCATAGTGAGAAATCCATGAAGCATCTTCAGAAAAAAATATAGAAAAAAAGAGAGAGAAAAAGAAAAAAAATAGCACCATACCCATGGTAAATAAGAAGATTGCTGAGATGCTCACTGTCTGTTTCCTTGTAATTTTGATATGGTATAGCTCCTGTGTCATGGGGAAAGGGGTACCCCGTTGGCGGTTCTCTATGATACACATATACTTACAATGGCAAGAACGTACCGGTGACTAAAGTTGAGTAGCATGTGGAACGGCCCTCATACTCAAGGGACATGAGTTTGCCAACTTATGATTTGTCAAGCATATATTCCATATTTTGTTCACTTTAACCTTAATCACTTCAAGATGCTTATGATAGGGGCAATGCGAGCTGAAAGCTAACAAGTACCATAATTTTTGGAAGCTCTTTATGAAACTTGAAATCTCTGCTTCCCTGTGAAGGGCCTTTCTTCCTACTTTTATATTGAGTCTCCACCTTCTATATTTATGCACCAACTAGGAGAGCATAGTTGTCATTCTTAGTTCTATGTGCATTGTCCCAAAACTTATTGATTGATTCATAATGTTGATATTGCCTGTTCTTAAACTATTTTTATCTTGTCATCCTTATGAACTTTGAAGGTGTCCTATGCATTTATGTTTTGCTACTCCATGAGGGACAAGCTGAATACCACTATGTTATGTTTTCTATATGTGAAACAAACAAATGTCTTTCAATGCATTGTTATTCATGATCTTTGTTTGTATCCTTTCATGTTGCAACATAGTTGCTATGTCTTATTGTTAGAACTTCATCTTTCATTCTCATGTTTAGAGTACTTTGATCCCAGCTTTCAATGCTTTGCAAATGGTTTGATCAATATTGCGATGGTGCATGTCACCTTAAAAATTATTCTTTTTATCACTTACCTACTCGAGGACGAGCAGGAGTTAAGCTTGGGGATGCTTGATACGTCGTAAACGTATCTATAATTTTTGATGCTCCATGCTTGTTTAGTATCAACTTTGCTATGTTTTTTCTACACTTTGAGGTATTTTTATACATTTTCTGGGACTAACCTATTAACAAGATGTCGCAGTGCCAATTGCTTGTTTTCTTCTGTTTTTTGTTTCAGAAAAGCTAGTAAGGAAATATTCTTGGAATTGGACGGGACAAAAGCCAAAGTCAATATTTTACCAGAAGGAACACGGAGTCCGGAGGGCAAACGAAGTGGGGCCACGAGGCGACCACACATGGTGGCGGCGCGGCCAGGGAGGCGCGCCAGCCCTATGTGGCATCCCGCAAAACCACTACTAGAAAATCGCGTTGAATTTGTGCATTGCATCGTCATCATCATGCGTTGTTTGCATAAAACTATGTTCGCAAGCCCGTTTTGTTTTTCTAAAACGCTCCATCTTATTCAAACACCGAAAAACCGGTCCGGAATATTTTGTTTGCCCAAATCGGTTTGCAAAAGCCTTGTTTGTAATGAATAAAATTATAATTATTTTTAGCGGGGCGTCAAGCGGGCGATTGACCGACGACCGCCCGAAGATTACAAGCGGTCCACCTAAGCCCAGATCCTAGACCTACCCAGAAAACTACCCACACCTAGCAGCCACCTCACTCCCTCCAACCAGTGCATGCCACCTCACCCTCTCCTCTCTCCCCACCAATCAGCAGCTGACACATCACTGCCCTCTCTCTCCTCTCCCTCATCCAAACTCACTGCCTCAGGGCCACCTGCACCACCCTTGCCTTAGCCTCCACTCCGATCCCTCCTGCCTCCCTGGACCGGTCCTCCCCTGTCCCACCCAGCTGGCCCCCAGCTCTCTCTCTCCTGCCTCCTCTCTCCCCCCGTCCTCTTTCCCAGCCACGCACGCAACCACCTCCCTCTCCCTCTGGTTCTCTCCCTCGCGTGCAGTCCCGCCACATGTGGCGCCTCCTCGCCACCCAAGCCCCCACCTCCCTCGAGGCCGCTCGCCGGCCCGGCGCCTCCTCCACTCTGCTCGCGCCTCTCCGCTCTGCCTTACGCATCTCCTCGCCTCCGTCGCCATCTCGCGCCTCCGGCCCTCTCGACCCGCCGCCAGCCCGGCGCCGCCCGGTCCTCGCCGTCGCTCCGCCCGTCGCCCATCGAGTCCTCCTCACTTGGCCCGGCCGCTCCGCGTCAGGATCCGTCGCCTCGCCCCGGACCGCCTGCTCAAGCCTCCCGTCGCCCTTCCGCCTTCGGCTTCGCCCGTGGCCCGCAAGCACCTCGGCTCACCTCGCCAGCTTCCTCGCCCAGGCTCCGCCCACGAGCTTGGCGTGGCCGTGCACCTCGCTGTCGCCATCATCGCCCGTGGTCCGCCGTCGGCCTCTTTTCTTCAGATCTTTAGTGTGGCGTCGTCCTCGTCTGCGAGAAGCCGTGGCGGTTTATTGCCAAGGTAGTCGGGAGGCCGCCGCCGAACAAGCTCGCCACGGACCCTTGGAGGGCCGAACCACGAGTGACCCTCCGGATCCGATGATCGAACAACGCCGTCTCGGGGCATGGCGCTTCTTCCGGTCCGGAGCCCAAGCCTCGACATCCGTAACGTAACGGTGGCCAAGACACACCGTCGAACCGAAGGTCGAACCCGAGGACCGACGCGACAAGGTCTACCTCACGGACACCGAGAACTTCCCCTGAGCGCCAAGTTAAATCGACCGATCTGACAAAGTACCCTTCGAGGACGCCGAGATCTACAATCGGAACCGAGGACGCCGAGAAGCTGATGCGCCCCGACACCGACACAAGTTCTGCTCCCCGGACATCGAGACCCCGAAGCGACAAGACCTACCCCTAAGTCCGAGAACGACCTCGCCGAACCCTGAACCCTGAGACCGACCCCGAACCCCGGAACCCCAAGATCGCCAAACCCTAATGTGTGAACCCTTTCCTCGAACCCTATTTCATAATATAATACAATTGTTGCACATCAAATCATTCATCTCGCATGCATATCATGTGGTTTGGGGGCCTTATGCCGATTCACCTAATAATTAAATATGGGGCCCATATGCGGGCAAATCTAGCCTTATATTGGCCTCATTTAAACTTGTGTAGCGAACCAATACTATAATCTTGCCTTGTTAAAACAACATTTAAAATTGCGGGGGTTCTAAATAACTTGAACCATCTAATTAATTGTCGGGACCCCGGTTCCGCTTAATCTGACCTAATTGCATTGCACCTTGGCCATGTCATGCATCATACATGCATCATGCCGATCTTCTGCCGTGTATTAAATATTGCATCCGGTGTTCCTTCTAGTGTTTTGCTTCTTCGCGGATAAGGCCGTTGAGTTGATGTGAGCTTCGCCCCGATCTTCGGATGAACCCTTCGACAATGTTTTCAGGCGAGCATCCCCCTCTTTCTACCTATCTTACTTTTATAGTCTTTATTCCCTCCTGTTGATCTATTGCTATCTGTGTTGCGATGCTTTAGTTTCCGTACCTGTGATATCCCGTGCAGCCCTATATTGCCTTGGACACACCTATTACATTGTTTGGTAGATAGTTGGACTTGCGGCGTCGTAGTTGCTTGCTCAAGTCTTTGATGTGTGTCGTCATATGCCTGATTCTTGATGTATTGCCGCATGTTGTTGATGGAGATGATCCTAGTTTTACTTATCGTCACGTTAATTTCTGTTTAACAACTAAAATTGAAATAAGAGAGGCATCGGTGGGTGATAGAAAATATTTGGTTTCGACGCCCACTTGTGTCCGTAAGACCCGAGTACTTGATACTGTTCCTTGATTTATCGCGCTATCCACATCCGGAGGTATATGGGACCCCCGAGGCGAGCTTGATTCATTCTTATTTCTTGGGGCCACAAACTAGTTTGAGGTTTTATTTACGATCTGTACTTATGCCATGCTACTTTTACGTATTTAAATTGTGCGAGTCCTGCTTTGTCTTTGTTAGGTAAGCGGGATGTTTCGCGGTATCGGCATCCCCGATTGGGGACCTCTTCGTTCTGACCATCGACGCAAACCTTGAGTCCGTCTCGAGCTTGCTTACTCCGTTCTTGGTGTACTCAAGGGTGGCCCCGAAATATTTCCTGAATCTGTGATTGTTCGATGTGAAAGCCTCGTTGGGTTTTGAGTTGGTTTTAGAGGTTGATCGGCGTGTGTTGCTATTGGTGCCCCGGCCGGTAAAACTTTTCTGGCGTGTCATGATATGGACGACTTGGAGCACGATATCTCGATCATAGACAAGCATAACTAAAGTTTCTTGCTATAAATTTGACTTATAATGACTAGTAATCAGCTTCACTATAATGGAATGGCTAATTAATCACGCCACAATTGCTTGTTTGGTTGTCGCTGCGACAATTGTACTGACTAGTAAGTATTGCAACTTCTAGCGGAATGGATGAATAAAAGTACCAACAAGCTGCTGGGTTTTGGGGTTTATCTCATGCTAAATGTATCGACTAGTAAGTGATGCCACTATATGAATGGTTAACTAAAAGTGCCCACTTATTTTATCGGGGCGACTATCTAAACGACTAGTAAAGTGCCATAACTTCTGTTGAATAAATAAAGCGCCAAGCTGTGAGTTCCTCGGTGGACTTCCTCGTTTGGTCTCGAGGGAAACACCGGGATGGGTTTGTTTGTGTTAACCGGGTTGGATCCGGATAGGTCATTCTCACCCCTCTCGATCACTTGATTGTCCGAGTCTCTATAGGTTGTTTAGTGCATCTTGCTTGCCGCTCCACCATACCTATGTGGCGAGGACCTTGAATTCTAGCCTCGTGTCTTGGCCTCGATCTTGGCGCTCCTTTCTTTTCCTTTGCCCTCTGTCGGCACCTTTTGTTTAAGCAGGTTTTGAGATCGGCGCCGTTAGCGGGGTTACCCTTCGGCTTGGCACAGGGGGTTATGGGCGCCATTGGTTATTCTTGAGGGCTCTTAGCCCCATTTGCATCTTGTCCGTGGTGGACGCTCTATCGTTTTCAAGGTGATTTGGATCTTGTATTTTATATGTATTCTTGACTCTTTGAGTCATTATATATATCTGTTTGTGGGTCCCATCGAGGCTGTTGTGTAATGTTATTACTTTGCTTTCCACCCGCACGAAAGTGCCTGGTGGGCACCTTTGAAACGTTTCTATGCGGGTTTGGCGAATTTTGCTCAAACTTGCATAGGTCCGATTCTGAGGGTGTTACAGAGTGGTATCAGAGCCCAACAGTTGCGATACCCCACAAGTCTAGCCTGTAGGAAAACCTAGCTAACGGCCGAGGTAGAGTGTCAAAACTATTTTTGCAAAGTCGGTTGGATAGTTCTGATTAGGTCTGATTTTACTCCTTACCCCTCTGCTGTTCTCCTCTTACCTCTACGTGTTTTGAATCTGCTCTCTTCTCTCTCTTCGAGTCCAGGAATTCTCGTGGTTGGGTTTCTGTCGTACCTTCAGGGTTTCGCTTTCTCCCTTTGGTAACAGAGGTGCTACGATCATCAATCTGCAACTTGTCTGTTGTACCCTTCATCCGATCGTTTGTTCTTGAGATCTTTATCCCTATGTGTTTCCTTGCTGGATATCAGTGTCGTTGAAAAACATATGAGAAGGACGAGCTTTGGTGAAGTTGGAGTCGACCTTGAGCATGTGTTGTTCATGCCAATGGAACCATCGCGGAACCTAATCATTGTGTCTTTCATACGGTCTCTGTTGTCTCTTCTGGTGTTTCCGACACAACGGCATCATCCACGCCAGATCCGATGCAGAGTCCGCATCACTCCCTTGTTTCCGAACCTCGTTTGTCGAGATCTTCAGTCTGATTCCGAGAGTTGGTTGCTTAATCCGCCTATTCGTGTGCAGAGTAATGGTTTGAGTGCGGGATGGAGTAGCTACCCTACCACTGCTCTTATCATTCGCTCTTGTACGTCGGATCAGTGGATCCAGCAGTTTTACTCCGTCCATGGAAGTTAGAGGTGGCTTTATCGTTTGATGCCTCTATCTTCGTCCTTTGTTTCTCCGGAGTGTTCTCTCGACGATCAGGAACAACAACCCTTTTGTTGGTGGTGTCGCCGATTTTCAAGATGGAGGATGAACCCTTGTTAGTGGTGTCGCGAGGATCTACACGAAGCGCGAAGACGCCGACCGCCGATCTTCTTCCCGGTACCATGAGGCGGATCTCGAGGGCAAGATCCATTGTTAGTGGTGTCGAATTGTGGCATCCCGCAAAACCACTACTAGAAAATCGCGTTGAATTTGTGCATTGCATCGTCATCATCATGCGTTGTTTGCATAAAACTATGTTCGCAAGCCCGTTTTGTTTTTCTAAAACGCTCCATCTTATTCAAACCTCAAAACCGGGTCCCCGGAATATTTTGTTTTGCCCGAAATCGGTTTGCAAAAGCCTTGTTTGTAATGAATAAAAATTATAATTATTTTTAGCGGGGCAGTCGAACGGGCCGATTGACCCGAACGACCGCCCCAGAAGATTACAAACGGTCCACCTAACCGCCCTGTAAAATCCTAGACCTACCCAGAAAACTACCCACACCTAGCAGCCACCTCACTCCCTCCAACCAGTGCATGCCACCTCACCCTCTCCTCTCTCCCCACCAATCAGCAGCTGACACATCACTCAGCCCCCCCTCTCTCTCCTCTCTCTCCCTCATCCAAACTCACTCAGGCCACACACGCACGCATACGCAGCACCACCCGCGCGCGTCTGCGCGCTCCCCTGCCCAGTCCCCGCTCCCTGCCTCCCCTGGACCCGGTCCTCCCCTGTCCCACCCCCTGGCCGCGGCCCCCACCCTGGCCCCGCTCTCTCTCCTGCCTCCTCTCTCCCCCCGTCCTCTTTCCCAGCCACGCACGCAACCACCTCCCTCTCCCTCTGGTTCTCTCCCTCGCGTGCAGTCCCGCCACCGCCGCAGCGCCTCCTCGCCACCCGACGCGACCCCCACCTCCCTCAGGCCCCGCTCCGGCCGGCCGCTCGCCTGCGACTCCGCGCCGCTCTCCCGCCGTCGCTCTGCCCGCACGCTCCCTGCAGCCTACACCTCACCGCCGCCATCTCCGCCCGCCTCCGTCGAGGCCAGCCCCGCCGATCCTCGCCTCTCGCCGCGCCTCGTCGCAGAGCCCGCCAGCGCCAGCGCGCGCCGCCCTCGAACCTCATTGGCCGCCCGCCCTACTGCCTTCCCGGCCCCAGCACGTCGCCATGAGTCCTCCTCCGCTCAACCCGAACCTCCCGGCGCTCGCCGCCCGCTCCCAGATCCTCCGTCGTCGCCCGCAGCTACCCGACCTGCGCGGACCGCCTGCTCAAGCCTCCGTCGCCCGTGGCCCGCCTCACTGGCCGCATCCCCAGCGGCCCTCAGCACCTCGAGCTCCCTCGCCGCCTGCTTCCCGCCCGGGCTCCTCGGCCCAGCTCCGTCCACCGAAGCTTGGCGTGGTCGTACTGCCTACTTGTCGCCGTCATCGCCGGCGGGTCCCGCTTCGTCGGCCTCTTTTCTTGCAGTCTTTAGTGTGGCGTCGTCCTCGTCTGCGAGAAGCCGTGACGAGTTTCGCTGCCAAGGTAGTCGGGAGGCCGCCGGCGCCGAACAAGCTCGCCACGGACCCTTGGAGCCCGAACCACAAGTGACCCTCCTCGGATCCGATGATCGAACAACGCCGTCTCGGAACGCCAAGCGCTTCTTCCCGGTCCCGGAGCCCAAGCCTCGACATCCCGTAACCGGTGACGCGCCAAGACACCCGTCGAACCCCGAAGGTCGAACCCCGAGGACCGGACGCGACAAGGTCTACCTCACGGACACCGAGAACTTCCCCCCTGAACGCCAAGTTCGTCGACACGGATACGGCAAGTACCCCTTCGAGGACGCCGAGATCTACAATCGGAACCGAGGACGCCGAGAAGCCTATGCGCCCCGACACCGACACAAGTTCTGCTCCCCAGACATCGAGACCCCGAAGCGACAAGACCTACCCCTAAGTCCGAGAACGACCTCGCCGAACCCTGAACCCTGAGACCGACCCCGAACCTCGGAACCCCAAGATCGCCGAACCCTAATGTGTGAACCCTTTCCTCGAACCCTATTTCATAATATAATACAATTGTTGCACATCAAATCATTCATCTCGCATGCATATCATGTGGTTTGGGGGCCTTATGCCGATTCACCTAATAATTAAATATGGGGCCCATATGCGGGAAAATCTAGCCTTATATTGGCCTCATTTAAACTTGTGTAGCGAACCAATACTATAATCTTGCCTTGTTAAAACAACATTTAAAATTGCGGGGGTTCTAAATAACTTGAACCATCTAATTAATTGTCGGGACCCCGGTTCCGCTTAATCTGACCTAATTGCATTGCACCTTGGCCATGTCATGCATCATACATGCATCATGCCGATCTTCCGCTGTATTAAATATTGCATCCGTGTTCCTTCTAGTGTTTTGCTTCTTCATGATAAGGCCGTTGAGTTGATGTGAGCCGCCCGATCTTGGATGAACCCTTCGACAATGTTTTCAAAGTAGCATCCCCCTTTCTACCTATCTTACTTTTATAGTCTTTATTCCCTCCTGTTGATCTATTGCTATACGTTATGCGATGCTTTAGTTTCGTACACTGTGATATCCCGTGCGCTATATTGCCTTGGACACACCCTATTACTCGTTACATTGTTTGGTAGATAGTTGGACTTGGCGTCGTAGTTGCTTGCTCAAGTCTTGATGTGTGTCGTGCCATATGCCATTCTTGATGTATTGCCGCATGTTGTTGATGGAGATGATCCTAGTTTTACTTATCGTCACGTTAATTTCGTTTAACAACTAAAATTGAAATAGCAGAGGCATCGGTGGGTGATAGAAAATATTTGGTTTAACGCCCACTTGTGTCCCGTGAAGACCCCGAGTACTTGATACTGTTCCTTGATTTATCGCTATTATCCACATCCGGAGGTATATGGGACCCCGAGCGAGCTTGATTCATTCTTATTTCTTGGGGCCACAAACTAGTTTGAGGTTTTATTTACGATCTGTACTTATGCCATGCTACTTTTCTCAGTATTTAAATTGTGCGAGGTGCACACTGCATCGCTTAGGTAAGCGGATGTTTTCGCGGTATCGACAGCCCCGATTGGGGACTTCTGCCATGTTGACCATCGACGCAAACCTTGAGTCCGTCTCGAGCTTGCTTACTCCGTTATGGTGTACTCCAAGGTGGCCCCAAATATTTCTGAATCCTGTGATTGTTCACCGTGAAAGCCTCGTTGGGTTTTGAGTTGGTTTTTCCGAGGTTGATCGGCGTGTTGCTATTGGTGCCCCGCCGGTAAAACTTTCAAAGCCGTGTCCGCGGATATGGACGACTTGGAGCACAAGATTCTCGATCATAGACAAGCATAACTAAAGTTTACTGCTATAAATTTGACTTATAATGACTAGTAATCAGCTTCACTATAATGGAATGGCTAATTAATACTGCCCACAATTGCTTGTTTGGTTGTCGCTTGCGACAATTGTACCTGACTAGTAAGTATTGCAACTACAACGGAATGGATGAATAAAAGTACCAACAACTGCTGGGTTTTGGGGTTTATCTCATGCTAAATGTATCTGACTAGTAAGTGATGCCACTATAACTGAATGGTTAACTAAAAGTGCCCACTGCTTATTTTATCAGGACGACTATCTAAACCTGACTAGTAAAGTGCCGCAACTACAACTGAATAAATAAAACTGCCAACTGTGTGAGTTCCTCGGTGGACTTCCTCGTTTGGTCTCGAGGGGGAAACACCAGGATGGGTTTGTTTGGTGTTAGCTTCAGGTTGGATCCGGATAGGTCATTCTCACCCCTCTCTGATCACCGCCAGTTGTACCGAGTCTCTATAGGTTGTTTAGTGCATCTTGCCGCCGCTTGATCCACCATACCTATGTAGGCGAGGACCGCCAATTCTAGCCTCGCTGTCTCGCCTCGATCGACGCCTTTCTTTTTTCCTTTGCCCTGTCGCACCCTTTGTTTAAGCAGGTTTTGAGATCGACGCCATAGTGGTTACCTTCCGCTTGGCACGGGCAGGGTTATGGACGCCATTGGTTATTCTTCAGGGCTCTTAGCCCCATTTGCATCTTGTCCGTAGCTGGACGCTCTATCGTTTTCAAGGTGATTTGGATCTTGTATTTTATATCTGTATTCTTGACTCTTTGAGTCGCTGTTATATATATCTGTTCTGTGGGTCCCATCGAGGACTGTTGTGTAACGTTATTACTTTGCTTTCCACCCGCACGAAAGTGCCTGGTGGGCACCTTTGAAACGTTTCTATGCGGGTTTGGCGAATTTTGCTCAAACTTGCATAGGTCCGATTCTGAGGGTGTTACACCCTAGGTGTGTGTTGGAGATATGCCCTAGAGGCAATAATAAATATAATTATTATTATATCTTTGTGTTTATGATAAATGTTTGCATTCATGCTAGAATAGTATTAACAAGGAAACATTAATACTTGTGTGATTTGTAAACTAAATTAGAGTCCCTAGTAAAGCCTCTTCATAATACTAGCTTGTTGGTTAATAAATGATTGTGGTTTCCCTATCATGAACATTGAGATGTTATTAACAACAAGATCATATCGTTAGGAGAATGATATGATGGACATACTCCTATAGATAAGCGTAGCATAAAGATCAAGTCATTTTAATAGTTCAATTGCTATATGCTTTCTGAGACATAGTAACCTAATTCCTTCGACCATGAGATCATGCATATCACCATCACCGGAAGGATGCTTTGATGACATCAAACACCACACCCTAACTGGGTGGTTATAAAGGTGGCATTGAGTGTTCTGAAAGTATTAGTTGAGACACATGGATCAAGAGTGGGATTTGTCCATCCATATGACGGATAGATATACTCTGGGCCCTCTCGGTGGAATGTCATCCAATTGGCTTGCAAGCATGTGACTGGCTCACATGGGATCACATATCACGGGAACGAGAAAAGAGTACTTATCAGTAACGAGGTTGAACTAGGTATGCAGAGATGCCGACGATCAAAACCTCGGATAAGTAAACTATCGTGAGACAAAGGGAAATTGGTACCGTATGTAAGTGGTTCATTCGATCACAAAGTAATCGTAGAAATATGTGGGAACCATATGAATTTCCAGATTCCTCTATTGGTTATTGTTCGGAGAAGTGTCTCGATTATGTCCGCGTAATTCACGAACCATAGGGAGACACACTTAAGGATTCGATGTTGTTGAGTAGTTATGGAATGATGAGTAAGAGACCGAATGTTGTTCGGATTCTCGGATGGGATTCGGGATATCACGAGGAGATCCGGAATGGTCCGGAGAATAAGATTCATATAAGGAAAGTCCTGTTTCGGGGTTAGAGAATGGTTCCGGTGTTTTCATCGGGAATGTTCTAGAAGGTTTCGGAAGGTCCGGCACTCCGGAGGGGAAAGGTACATGAATGTATCATAACAAGTTGGAATGGTTGCATCATGTACTATGTGTCATCGCTGAGCAAAATAAAGGGATAAATAAAATCCTAGTTTGAAAAGTCAAACGCCAATTTGAAAAGTCAAACGGCAAGTTTGCTTGGTGGAGGGAGTAGAAACCTACTTGGGAGGAGTTCCTCCTCCACCGCCGGCCTTGAGGCCGAGTTGGGAGGACTCTCCCTTGGCCGCACCTCCACCTATAAAAGGAGGGGTTGCCCTCTGACACACACCTCCACCACCCAGCCCTAGCCTGGCCGGCCTCCCGCCGGCCGCCTAGGGCAAACCCTAGCCGACTTGGGGCTTTACCCAAGCCCCAGCCGCCTAGCCCTCTCCTTGGTGTGTATAAACCCTAGATCACCGAGGCCTCTCATAGTCCACCATACTCGCTCGGCCAAGGCGAAGCCTGCGAGATCTCCTCTACTTAGGTACCACTGCCGTCGTCTTCGGAATCACGAGGAGAGTGCTACAACCTCCATTTTCTTGGAACAAGGAGAGGAAGGTCTTCATCGAAAATCGAACGCAGACCGATTGTGAAGCGCCGGAACGTAGCCGGAAGGATCGTCTACACGATCTTGAGATCGGCAAGAGTACGACTACATCACCCACGAGAATCCGCTCTCGTTAAACACTTTGGAAT
Source organism: Avena longiglumis (assembly GCA_030063025.1). Lineage (NCBI taxonomy): Eukaryota > Viridiplantae > Streptophyta > Magnoliopsida > Poales > Poaceae > Avena > Avena longiglumis. The sequence continues at coordinate 110,328,080 of CP125978.1, forward strand.
CTTCGAGGGTGAGTTATTCCATCGACTCGTTGCTACAATCTAGTAGATAGATCTTGGCTTGTTTGTATGCGGTAGATTTTTTTTGTTTTCCATGCTACGAACCCCTACAATGTGGCCCCCTCGGGCACCCACCGACCTCGCCCCTTCGCCTATAAAGTCACCCTGATGCAAAAAGCCTAGGCACCCGGTCAAATCTCCATGAAACAGTTTGTATCCACCGCCACCATCGTCCTTAGATCGGGGAGGGGGATCTGAAGCTCAACCCGGCACCATGCGAGAGGGGAGATTTCATCCCAGAGGCCTTCTTCATCACCATTCCAGCCTCCGGTATGATGCGTGAGTAGTTCATCCTTGGACTATGGGTCCATATAGTAGCTAGATGGTTGTTTCTCCTCCTTTGTGATATCATGTTTAGATTTTGTGAGCTTCGTTCATGATCAAGATCATCTATTTGTAATCATACATGTTGCATTTGCGGGGATCCGATGGATAATGAGATACTATGTCAGATTGATTATTGATTCTATCATGTCTATGTTATTTGTGATCTTGCATGCTCTCTGTTGCTAGTAGCTATCTTGGCCAAGTAGATGCTTCTGACTCCAAGAGGGAGTATTTATGCTCGTTAGTGGGTTCATGCCTCTAGTAATCCGGGGAAGTGACAGGAATCTCTAAGATTGTAGATGTGTTGTTGCTACCAGGAAAAAAACAACAATCTTTTGTTCATGGAATAATTGTATTGTTTACTTTACACACATTGCTTAATGCAATTATCCGTTGCTTGCAACTTAATACTGGAGGGGGTTCGGATGATAACCTGAAGGTGGATTATTAGTCATAGATGCAGTTGAATTACGGTCTATGTATATTGTTGTAATGCCCAATCAAATCTCATAGGAGTCATGATGACTAGTATATGCATTGTTATGCTTCCTCAATCTGTCATTTGCCCCGTTGTAATTTGTTCACCCAACATGTTTTCTATCTTAAGGAGAACATCTCTAGTGAACTGTAGACCCCGGTCCAATCTTTATCATTGATTTATCATCTACTGTTACCATTTACTTTCTACAAGCAACTACCATCTTCCATACTATACGTTTAATCCTTTGTTTTCACCAAACCGGTAAGATTGACAACCTTACTGTAAGTTGGGGCAAATTTTTGAGTTTGTGTTGTGTAGGTTCCAAGTTGTTAGCAACACCTTGGAGTTCTTTATTTACTCCTACTGGTTCGATAATCTTGGTTTCATAACTGAGGGAAAACTTACTGCTTTGCTCATCATACCTTCCTCTTGGGGTCTCCCAACCAATCTCTACAGTATCTAAGCCATCAGGGATCCCCTTGACGGCTATGGTTTATGGGTTAGGAGGCGTATGGGCCCTATTGGGATGTGCTTCCCTAGCCCATGTAGGTCGTGGTGCCCCCATCGGCCCATGCATGACACTCCAGACAGCTAGACCCTATCGGAGGCCTTTTGGAACCTTCTAAAACATTCCGTACAAACCGACAAAATTTTGAATTTTCCCCGGAACCCCAAAACCATCTTCCTATATACTTTTCCTTATCTCCAAACCATTTCAAAGATCCTCATGATATCTAGGATCCCAACTGAGACTCTAAATCATAATTCATCTACACCATCTATTTATCTCATCAAACCCTAGCGACATCAAAATGTTAAGTGTGTGACCCTATGGGTTCAAGAACATGTGGACATGATCAAGACTTATCTCCAATCAATAACCAATAGCGGTACCATGGATGTCCATAGTGGTTCACACACATTCCATGAAGATCTTTCGACGGTTGAACCATGATGTCGAGGATTCAATTAATCCAGTATCCAATTCCCTTTGTCCCGCGATACACTACTTGCCCATGATTCAATTGTCGGTATCACCATACCTAGTTTAATCTCATTACTGACAACCTCTAGTTACTCGTTCTATAATATAAGATCCCCGTGACTAAACATATTAGTTGGATGCTTGGAAGCTACTTACGATGTTATATTATTGAGAGGGCCCAAAGAGATATCTCTCTGTCATGTGTAGTAACAAATCCTAGTCTCGATTCATGCAACCCAACAAATACCGTTAGAGACACTTGAAAGATATCTTTATAATCACCCAATGACGAAGTGACGATTGATGTAAACAAAATATTCTTTTAGTACTAGGGAGTAACATGATCTCATGGTCTAAGGAAATGATACTTGACATTTATGAAAACTATAACAATTAAACTTAGTGACAAGATCAAAAACTATGCTCAATTTGGGTCCACCCACCACATTATTATCAATTGACATTATATATTCATGGTTAGAAAGGCTTAACCATCACTTGATCAACGAACTAGTCCATTAAAGGCTTACTAGTGAAACCATGTTGTTTATATATCTACACATGTATTTATTTTTCGGTTTATACAATTATATCATGAAGAATAAACACTTGTCATAAATATAAAATATAATACTGTAATAAAAACTTTATTATTGTCTCTTGTTATATTTCCAATAGTTTTTAATAAGAATTTAATGAACGTTTGTTGAATTGCTATATGCTGCTATGCAGCTTTGTTAAATGAAAGCCGGGGGCGAGACGAAAAAAGTGTACAATTGCACATTTGTGCATGTCCACTCCTAGAGTTGAAAATATTTTTTTTACAATGTACTACTCGATCCACTTGGATATTTTCAACTTCTAGTCGCCTTAGAAATAGTAAATCCGTTTAATATGAGACAAAGACATTTTGGGGAAGATGATCTCGATTGTTTCTGCCTTTGGTGTATATTCAGTGCACATCGACATTAGCTAGTATTCATGTTTAAACTAAAATGCTGTTTCATGTGCACGCAGCAACATCAACAGTTATTATATTATGGAAAAAAGTATAGAAACAAGCAATGTTTGCGAATGCAAGTGACCGATTGCTGATTGGTGTGATATGCCTCTTTTCTTGATTGTACATGCATAGTAGTAAATGCAATGTGCTGACCCTCCTTGATTCCCCTCTTTGATTGATTGATAGATCTCTCGATCGTTCCATGTACCGGCCACCCATCGCGACCGTATAAACTCGTACGTATCGCTTTGCATGCCGTACTTCCACACGTTTTTGTTCGTACACGTGGCAGTCCTTCCACTGCGTGCTGCCCGTGGGCCCACGCCCGCAATTACTCGGCTCACCACTTCGCTCAATTTGGTTTCCCGGCCTCCCCTGTTTTATAAGCACGGGAATCCCACGCCCCGGCAGCGGCAGCAGAGCAGAGTAGGCCAGATATCCGCACGGAGCCTCAGGCAAAAATCGTATTGAGAGGGACCTCCCAGCTTTCTTCCCCGCCGCGCTCGAGCTCCCGAGGACACGGGCCATGGCGCCCCCTCTCTCCTCCTGGCCATGGGCGAGCCTCGGCATATACAAGGCATGTTCCGCAAAGATCTTTCCCTTCTTCTCGATTGATCATCTAATGTCTTCCCTCCTCGCTGACATCGTCTTCGTGTGACTGATCGATGCGTGGATGGATGGATGGATGGATGCAGTACCTTTTGCTCGGCCCGCTGGTGTGGAAGGTGGCCCAGGAGTGGGCGGAGCAGGGCGGCCCGCCGCTGGGTTCGTGGTGGCTGCACCTGCTGGTGCTCTTCTCCGCCCGCGGCCTCACGTACCAGTTCTGGTTCTCCTACAGCAACATGCTCTGGCTCACCCGCCGCCGCCGCGTCGTCCCCGACGGCGTCGACTTCCAGCAGGTCGACCACGAATGGGACTGGTGAGTGCTCATACATGTTTGCTTGCGGTGAAACGCGCGTGCCGGCAACTCAGCTTGTTGCCGGAGTTTTTGGAAGGCCGCTGCTTCAACGCCAAGCGCGTGGGCATTAGTATACTTAGGCGTGACGCAGAAATTAGTTCATTACTACTACAACTCCGTAGTACTACTTACCACAATGTCTAACTCGATCATCTATTCAGTGGAACTAATCTGGACATTTATTTTTGAAAGAGCAATCTGGAGATTATTTGGTTTTATGTGATCTGGCGTCTAGAGTCTAGACTGGACCTTCCGGAGATCTGGTCATGCAGTAGCATCGTTCAACCGCCATGACGTTTTCATATTTTTTTTCCAGCTACAGTTATGTCACCCGTAGGTGCCACTTTACACTATTATTAGCCTTTGCGCGCGTGCATGTATATAGTACTCCCTCTATTTTGAAATAGACGTCGCACACTATTTAATATATAGATATATCTAAATTATGACAAATTGTCTAAGTCCATTTTCTTGTAGTAACACGAAGGGCAAGGGCCGTAGTAGAACTTGGTAGTATGTGGAATACGTAGTTTATCTTGCTATTTTTCCAGCTGATGAATGACCCCTCGCTGTGTTGGCCCCACCGTGCAGGGATAACTTCCTGATCTTGCAAACGCTGATTGGTGCGTGGGCAGTCAACGGCCCACTGCTCCCGGGCCTGAAGCACCTCTGCTTGTGGGACCCGCGCGGGCTGGCCATCGCCCTGCTGCTTCATGTGGGCTTCTCAGAGCCCGTGTTCTACTGGGCCCACAGGGCCCTGCACCGGGCCCCGCTCTTCGGCCAGTACCACGCCGGCCACCACTCCACCCCGGTCACGCAGCCATTGACAGGTACGTACGTACGCCGCTCGCTGCAGAGACCGGCTGCAGTGTCGCACCCGCAGAGGAGCCCCAACCAGACACCACACAGTGCCGGTAGCGAAAAAAGACGAGACAGAGCATGTGTGCGCCCGTGATGGCCCCGATCTTTTTTCTCCGATTCGTGAATCGCGACATGTACCGGACACCACCATTGCCTGCCAAAAACTGTGCCTCTTTCGGCGCCACCATATTATTTACCACGGATGGTTCCGTTCCAGCACCAGAATTTTTACTGTGCATTGTACTTACTAGCATCGAGTTAGTTAGTTACGGCAGCAACAGTAGTATTTCCTCTTTTACTACTACTACCTGAGCTTGATTCTTCTTCGTGTTTGATTTGGTCGCAGCTGGATTCGGAACGCCGCTGGAGGCGCTGCTGCTGACGCTGGCAATGGGGGTCCCGCTGGCAGGGGCGTTCCTGATGGGGGCCGGGTCCGTGGGCCTGGTCTACGTGCACCTCCTCGCCTTCGACTACCTCCGGAGCATGGGGTACAGCAACGTGGAGGTCGTCTCGCACAGGGTCTTCCAGAAGCTTCCGCCTCTCAGATACCTCATCTACACCCCGACGTGAGTCATTTTCAACTACCTAGCAGTAGTAGTTTTTACCGGTACAGACCTCCATGCATATATACGGGCACACTTACAGTACGTACAATTATTTCGCACTAGACGCAGTACTTCACGTGTGGTGATTCTTGTTATCTTTCTCCGCCGTATTGGCATGTGAGTACTACGTGACACTGTCACTGCCACAACAGTAAAGCTGCTGCAATCACTCATGTATCTCTTTCTCATTAGCTCGTAGTGTTAAACTGTTATTGGTCACAAATTAAGGTTATTAGCAGCATGTGACTTCATTAAGTAAGAAGCTATAATGCAAACTTCGTTCCTAATCAGGTATCTGAGCCTGCACCACAGGGAGAAGGACTGCAACTTCTGCCTGTTCATGCCTCTCTTCGACGTCCTGGGTGGCACCCTAAACCCCCAGTCGTGGGAGCTGCAGAAGGAGATCTATCAAGGTACGTAAGCTCAGACCATGCAATTAATCGCCCTGAGGAGTGAGGACCCCTACTACTAGTGTAATCAATTTCATTCTCGGACAGACTAGAGTACTCACGAAGTGGAGTACATTAATGGGATGTGTTGCGTGCAGGTAAGAACGACGGGGTCCCGGAGTTCGTGTTCCTGGCGCACGTGGTGGACATCATGTCGTCGATGCACGTCCCGTTCGTGCTCCGCTCCATCTCGTCGCTGCCGTTCGAGAACCACCTGGTGCTGCTCCCCTTCTGGCCCGTGGCCTTCACGGGGATGCTCCTCATGTGGTGCCTCTCCAAGACCTTCCTCGTCAGCTCCTACCGCCTCCGGGGCCGCCTCCACCAGATGTGGACCGTGCCCCGCCACGGATTCCAGTACTTCATCCCGGCCGCCAAGAGGGGCATCAACCACCAGATCGAGCTCGCCATCCTCCGCGCCGACAGGATGGGTGTCAAGGTCCTCAGCCTCGCCGCGCTCAACAAGGTACCGATACGCTTTAATCTCGTGAAGTAGGCTACAACAACCACCCCATCATGCCCCTTTCCTGCTCGTGTTTGTAGTACCTTGTACTCCGTCTAGTTGGCCAGCATTCGGTATCGGTAGCAGTGTACAGTGCTCCAGCTCTGCTAGGTAAGGCATGTGAGCGCATTGAATTGAGAAGGGCGCATGGGAGAAGCATACGATAGATCGGGAGGTCGGCATGCAAAGCTTCGGCGAGGATACCACGAGCTCGGTATCATGGCATGCAATGCATCGCGGCCGCAAAAAATGGTCAAGTTGTCCTCTCGCCACTTCCATGTGCCGGTGACAGGCGGCACTGTGGCTGGCCCACAGAAGGCAGAGCCAACGGTGGCTGGCCTGGCCTGGCCGGCCGATCTGCGCGCTGCCGTGGAGCGCTTTGGCACGGCTTTACCACCGTCCTCCCGTGGCCCAACCGCGGGGCTGCAGCTGGTGCATGCATGCCATTGCCATGCATGGAGGGGGAGGCACTGTAGGCTGAGAGGTACAGGGCGTGCAGATCGGATGATAGGGCCGGTGATCCGGCGGTCGGCCTGTGCCGTTCACAGTGGTCGCGCATGTGTTCCTGCCAAATCTCTGCGGCTCTGCCTAGATTCGGCCGGCCTGCATGCCACGCGCAGGTTTGGGCCCTTCTTCTGAATACAGCAGGGGTGACAGAAATCAGTACAGTATACGTCTGTAGTATGACTGTATCTGCACAAATTCCAAATAGTTCATCGGGCAGGAATAATACGGGAACAGTACCGCGTGGATGAGTAATTGAAGTTAACGATCACCACCAGTTTATCATAAAAATACGATCTTAACAACTCCCATTTTGTATAATTGTTGATGTCTGATTTCGACTAGAACGAGGCTCTGAATGGAGGTGGCACCCTGTTCGTGGAGAGGCACCCAGACCTGAGGGTGAGGGTGGTGCACGGCAACACACTCACGGCCGCCGTGATCCTCAACGAGATCCCCACCAACACCAAGGACGTGTTCCTCACCGGCGCCACCTCCAAGCTCGGCAGGGCCATCGCCCTCTACCTCTGCAGGAAGAAGATCAAAGTCATGGTAGTACATTTGCGTCCCCCAACTTCAGTTCGCACATATAGTTTATTTAGGAGATTCCACCTAAAATGTAAGGTTGAATTGACTTGTAAGAAAATTGTTTCAGATGTTGACGATGTCGTCCGAGAGGTTCCTGAAGATCCAGAGGGAGGCGCCGCCGGAGTTCCAGCAGTACCTCGTGCAGGTCACCAAGTACCAGGCCGCGCAGAACTGCAAGGTGACCAGCAAATCCTGAATTTCTACTTGATCTGCTTGGGTATTCCTGATGGCAATACAATGTTGGGTGATCACAAATGTGGATGTTGGTGCAGACGTGGCTCGTGGGAAAGTGGCTGTCGCCGAGGGAGCAGCGGTGGGCGGCGCCAGGGACGCACTTCCACCAGTTCGTCGTGCCGCCCATCATCGGGTTCCGCCGCGACTGCACCTACGGCAAGCTCGCCGCCATGAGGCTCCCCAAGGACGTGCAGGGCGTCGGCTCCTGCGAGGTAACACACACACGATGCGGCAGCAACGACCTCCCTTTCACCTCTAGTTCATAAATGGCACCGCGTCCTGAAGGCGATTAACAAACAAATGCTTCGTTCCTCGTTTGGTTTCAGTACACGATGGAGAGAGGGGTGGTGCACGCGTGCCACGCCGGCGGCGTGGTGCACTTCCTGGAGGGGTGGGAGCACCACGAGGTGGGCGCCATCGACGTCGACCGGATCGACGTCGTGTGGAAGGCGGCGCTCAAGCACGGCTTTACGCCATCATGATCGCTCGCTGGTCGGGCGAGGCGGCGGCGTACGCAGGTGAAGCGCAGGTGCAGAGTGCAGCCGAGACGAAGGAACTAAGATCGCTCCCTCCCTCCGTATATGTCACTACAGCTAGTAGTATTTTTGTACCCTGTTCTTGTCAAATGCTCTCATACCAATTCCGAACCCTTATATTTAGATGATAAAAAAATTAAACTTCATTTTCACTCCTCCCAGGCCATCCACTCGATCATAATTGAGATCCTCGAGCCCTTGTACGTGAGAGGAATCCAATTGGGACATGAATTCGACAACTATGATTTTGGTCGCACTAGGTTGCCCTTGGCCGGACATTTCATCGACCACCGACCTGAGAGTGGTGGCGGCAACATCAGTCGTCTTGCGAGCTTCCGTGGTTAAAGAAGCCGCTGTGGTCGACACAACGGCCTTCCTCTTCTTCTCCTCCGTCGCCGTGGAGAGAGCCTTCATGTCCGTCGTCAGCTTCCACGCCCGCGGACCGCTCACCACCGGCGCAAGGGGCGGGCGGCCCACCTTCACCGCCATCGTGGTCATCTTGCCGCCCCTTCCCTGTAACACCCCAGTTTTAGTTAATCTTGTATTAGAGTTTGTTTTGTGCATCATGAGCATCATATCTTAATTGTGCATTAAAGAATTAAATAAAACCCTAAAACCCTAATCTTCCTCCCTATTTGAAAAGCATTCAAAATGGTTTGAATTTGAAAAATACCAAAATAATTGGAGCCCAACTAGTTAAAGGGGCCCCACAAATGTTTTATATACTTATTACAAACTCCTGGTATTTTTCAAATACTCAAAACATAAATGAATTTGAAATTACAAAGAGGAAATCTAATCAGAAAAGAGACAAAGGTTTTCTGTAAAAAAACGGAGCAGCCCAGCTAACCAGGCCGGCCCACCTCCCCTCTTCTCTTCCGCTCGGCCACAGACCGCCAAACCATCGGCCAGGCGCATACCCCTTACTGCTCGTCGTCTTCCCGTACGGCAACCTCCTCTCTGTCACAGCCCGCCGATGCCCGCCGCCTTCCTCTGGCCGTCCGACGAGCCCCGAGGTGGGGATAAGGTCGCCACGTCGTCGCCCTCGCTCCCCAATCCATTCCTCCCCCTCCCCAGCGACCTCCCTCTCCCGTTTCCATCCCCCTGGCAAAACCGTAGTTTCGGGCCCGCCCTCGCCGTTGCCCTGCACCGCCCCGAGGCCAGCCGAGCACGCCACGAGGTCCGCCTCGCCTTCCCCGTTCTTCCTGTCGAAGCACGCAAGCCCCGGCGCACCCTGCTCGCCGGAATCAAAGTTTCCTCCCCGCCACCGACGATCACCACCGGCGCCATTACCGTCGACCTAGAGATCCTTCAGCCTCCCCGACCCCTCTATCGTGCTCCTGGTGAGACCCTGAGCATCCCAGTGCTCCCCAATCCCTCTCTCTTCCTCTCTGCCACCTTTGCTACGAGCCCCTGCGCGTGCCGCCGTCGGAGCTCGTCGGAGCCGAAGCTCCGATGACCAACCCAGGGCGGCGTCGCCATAGCTAGGACCGTCTCGCTGCCCCGATTCAAACACACACACAAACGCGCCTTGGCTCGCTCTCCTCCGACGTCTCCGGCCACCATCTGCCGTGTTTCCCGGTGTGCAGACGTGTTGCCAGCGTGGCTTCCTATGTGGCATGCGGGCCCAGCAATCAGTGTTAGTAGCTAGCTCAGTCTCGGGTGAGGAAACTATTAGAGGCATTTGATGACGTCAGCCTCACACAGTAATTCCTTTTAATAATCCCAGAAATTGAATAAATATTGTAAAATCAATAACTTCTAATTTATAAGTCAGAAAAATATGTATAATATACCAAAATGTTCAGAAAAATGAGCTCTAACTCTTTAAGCTATTATCATGCATTGATCAACAACTTAAATGACAAGTTTAATTAGAGAACAAAATGCACCCCTCTCATATGTTCCGGAGTTTCCCCGAGTTAGGGTTTTCACCCCTCGGAACCCCAATTAAATTGCCGAGCATGCTTTAGGGTTACTTTTCAATACAATTCAACTTGTCATATCATCATACTTGCTTGAGCATTGCATCGATGCCATGTGTTGATTGTTTGCCCCTCTCTTTCCGGTGTTTGGTTCTTCGCGGTAGGATATGATATCGATATCGAGATCGAGATCGAAGCCCGAGGACAATACCATCGAAGATCGACGAACAATACTTGACCAACTGTAATCAAGTCAAGTACAAGGATTCCGAAGGTCTGCTTACTGGTTATCAACAAGCAAAGGCAAGCATAGCCCCACCATGATACAATCCTACGATTTTGAAAGCATTTCAATTCCTGCCATGATGCATACGATTCTACTGTGGTCTTTTATCGATATATAGAGTATCATATCTATTGCATTACTCCCTTTGAGCTTATATTACCTGATCCACTGCTCCTAGCATAACTAGATTTGGCGTGTGTGCACTGCTAGAGCTTATATATGTGTCTGCTTAGCCATGCATAGCTGTCAGTTCTGATCCATCCAGATGATGTATCAGATGCAGAGAATCTAGTATAACAGGAGAACATGATGAGATGATATCAGAGCTGATATGAGTTAAACATGCTAAGGCTTGTATGGGATGCCACACTGGGATGTGGTTTTTGTAGTCCCATGCTCGTCACCACTAGGACCCGATGTTCTTGCCTCTTGAACCAAGACGAGCGTACAACCAAACGGGGTCTGGAAAACCCCATGATTGACTAACTTGCCTAATAGATTCCATGAGTCACATAGTTCGGACGTTCCATTCGACATATGCATAGAAAATCTTTTGAAAGATTTGCCGGATGAAGTTGGTGCATTCATAACAGGTAGGTAAGCGTGGACCGGGTTGCTTAGGGTCGATGGAGCCCTTGTTAACCAACCTCGCCTCACATCTTTAAGTACCGGCTTCGAGATTTGACCCGTTATGGCGGAATCATACTTATTGCGTGACTCATGGTCTCGACGAAAGCAAGGTAAAGGTCGTGTCTAACCACCCTCTGCCGGCCTTCCAAGGAAGAGGGCTTATCTAGTGGTATTAAGAGAAGGTTAGCACGTGTGGGTAAAGTTGTACACCCCTGCAGGGTAATAATCTTTCGGAAAGCCGTGCCCACGGTTATGGACGACTTGGGAACAGACGTGATGATCATAGATAACTTGAACCTAATCGTAAAACTTGGCAGATCAACGTGTGCTTAAGGATTCTTCCTCATGGGTATGAGGGGGTGATCCTAGTTTAGGAGATGATAATGATTTGGTGGATATCAAAAGATGATGATCAATATTTCGGAGATGTCGCTCTCTTATCCCCTTTTAAAATACTCTGACTAGACGAGCTTCTTCTCCCTCTTATTTTATAAACAAAAGTGGCTTTATGCAAAACAACTCCACTAGCAAGAAGTCTTGCGGAGTACACCCTGTACTCACCCTTGCTTTGTTGATACTTTTGGCAGAGTAAGTGTTCCCCTAATAGCATAATTTGCCTTCCGTTGTTTGGTGTTTGTGGTCAGTGACCTCTGCTTGTAATAATTTGGTTCTCTTCTCAGTTATGAGCTTGCTGTAATAAATTGTGTGTCGTAGAGTCACTGTTGTGTTACTGATTCTTCACTGGATATTCTCGAGATCAAGGTTAAGCTTATGTCAGACGGAGGTCTGGGATTTGTTTAGCCCTGATCCCGGGGTGTCACATTCCCCGTCGCCTGCACCATGCAGGTAGTGCCCAACCGCTTTCGCGACATCAGAGCCGTCACGGGGTCGATTCCAGCGGTCTCACGTCGGCGTGTAATTCTGACGGGGTTAAAAACATCTTCCGGTGCCATTCCGATTGAGGCACATGCCTAAGGTGGCGCCAAAGGCTAGGGGGCGGCGAGTTTCAGCTGAAGAAAAAAGGGAGAATTTTTTGCTCATCACTTTGGGCGGCCGAGAAAAAAAGAGATAGTTGAGGCCAATTTTGGGGGCTCCTAAATTTTATCAGCTAACGTTTCTACGACGAGTAGTTCTTCTATGTATGGTTAACCGATCAATTGGGAATCTTTTTATCGTCCAACGAAATATGGGCGTTCCGATAGAGGTGCTCTTATATCCCTTTCGTAACATCCAACAAGGTTGTAGCATTGTTTCAATTTTTTCTTTTGAGAAAGGCGTAAAGCCTGATTTCTGTTGCCACAAACCAAGGGTTGAATACAAAGAAAATTAGCATAGTGGACCGCAAATTTCATACTCTCCTGTCTTAAAATAGATATCGCAAGCTTTTCTAAATTTAGATGTATCTGGGCATTATTTTGTATCTAAATCATTAAATTTAAACAAACTTTTGATATCTATTTTGAGATGGAGGGAGTAACTAGATCATGTCGGCTACGTCGCCTGACACTTCTCTTGACTACTCACCGTTCAAGGCTCTCTACATCCACTATCCTAAATTCCTAATCTAGGAGCAACGCCGAAGCTGGCTTGAGACTCGCTTCCCCTGTCTATGGTGTCCCGAGAGAACACCCAGAACAAATGGACGTGTTCAAGAAGTACTTGGAAGCGACGCAGAACAAGATGAAGACATATGCACATCCCCAATGAGGCGCACATTTCAGGCGACAGATCTCTTTTATTGAAGCTGCATTTGTATGCTCTTGCGATGACGGTCAATAGGCCGTAACCAGAGCAGGAATAAGATGGACAAGCGGCATATCGTCTGGAACTGCTGACATGCAGCTTAGGGCAAACCATGTTTCATGTCTCACAAATCAAATCAAGGAGTTCAGGCCAGACTACACATCGGTATTCTCTGAACTTCAAAAGTTGCCAGCTCTGGACACGAGCAATACTGAACCTGAATAGGCGCTGGCAAAACGGCTAGTCAAGAAGCGCAATGCTTCTCTGCCGCACGAAAGTGCCAATCAAATGGACAAACATTCCTGAAATTGCAGCAACCTAGGAGGATTAGGAAATGCAAAGACAATGTTTCTGTCGGTTTTTGTTTTGGGTCAAGCAGGTACTTTTGGGGGAGTCACTTCACGCAATATGTCGGGCTTTAGAACATCATCGGCCGTGTTCCCCTAACGAGGTTCGGCAAAAGCGTCGGATCAAACGATTGAGAGGCGTCGAGCGCTCATTCCGCTTTTGGGGCATGCCCGTTCCCAACCGTATCCCCCAAACAAATTAACTCAAACTTAACATTCATACATATTACGACAAAATTTTACAAACCGAGCGAACTAGACCTTAGATCTAAGCATTGTTGTTCCGGCGTGATGGACCTTCCTTGTCGTCGAACTTGGCACCCAACCCCTTGGCCTTCCACTCTGCGGCAGCACGTATGTAGGGAAGTCTGGTTGCCGAGAAGGAGACTACAGCGGCAACGAAAGCCCCTATCCCGACACGTTGAAGAACGATCCCAGTGTGGTAGCGTTAGCAGCTTGCGCCACCGGCATCTATGGCCTCAGTGGCGGTCGAACATGACCAGCTAGGACAGCCCCAGCGTGAAGCCGTCATTGCGGCGGCCCCGACATCGGGATCCCCGCTGCCACCGCACAAAGGACCTCGGAAAGGATAGTCGCGCAACAAACGCAAGGTAGCAGCGGAAGGCGCGGCTGGAGAAGAGGGTGGCGACGTGGTTGAAGACAATGTTGAAGAAGCGGTCATGGCAGGCTGTGAGGCGGCGGCAAGCGAAGTCAGAGGAAGTCCGGATGAGGTGACGGCACAAGGAGAAAACACAAAACCCGACTAATTCAAAATGTTTAAAAAAATTGGGGGTAAAGGGAGTATAAGCACATGAAATTCACTTTTGATCTCAGCTTTACATACTTTGAAATGTGTAATAAAATATATCAATAAAAACTTCATCAAAATACGAATTCTATGCTATAACTTTCGTGACCAAATAGTAAAATAGTAAAATGGATGGTCAAATTTAGATCTCGAATAATATCATGAATTCTCCTTCTCTACTTCTCTCTTCCTTGTCTACGGTCTTCTTCTGCACGGAAGTCAAGCTAGCAATCCGGCAATCAAACCGGCAAGGGGATCAGTGTAGTTGAGACCTTTCATAAACTCCGTTAAACTAAACCGAGGTGCAACAGAAAGTAAAACGATTCTCTAGCTAGCCTACAAATTGAGATATGCAGGAAATGCTAAGACAATTGTTTCTGCCGGTTTTTGTTTTGGGTCAAGAGGAAGTTTCTGCCTCTTTGGGCATAGATTATGTGTGTGGCGGCCAGACGACAACTTGTGTGGCGAGCACATTTATAGGATATCATAACTGAGCACTCTAGGACCCATTAGCGTTAGGAGCCATCTGATATAGTAAGTCGTACTATTGCCACTCCCAGTACGAGTCTTGGACCGGACTCGTCTGAACGCAACGGACCAGAATAGCCACCGGTTCTGGTCAAAATCTGCCGCCGGCGCGGATGCGCGCTCCTCCACCTCCATTCTTTTCAGCGACAGCTCGAATCTGGCTCAATTTTTACATTGATGATGATAGCTCGTCATCCGTCCACGTCCGCTAGCACCCGACAGACAGCCCCTGATCCCGCGATTTCTTTTGCGCCAACCACCATAACATATTTCTTTTGCGATTTCCTTGCAGCTGCAGTCTGCATCAGGTCCAACTCCACTGGATTCGATCCACACGCTGCACCTCGTCACCCTCGTCCTCTGATTGGAGGTGCAAGCAGATGCTCTGACCTGCTCGTCTTGATCGCCTTGACCACTGCCGATCTGTTCTGACTACACGTGCATACTCCGTCTACTTATATACCCTCGGTTTCAGATCAAATGCACCAGATCAGCTCAGATTTCAAACTAAAAAATTAGAACTGGCCATTTAATCACAAACCATTGATCCAAATGGGATGGAATTTTCTCAGAATACAAAGTACAGTACTTCCTCTGGCCCAAATTAATTTGCATAGGTGAGCTGCACCAATTATCTTGGGCCGGAGGGAGTATTTATAATTTACTGATTTTTTTAAAAAAAATTGTCGGAATAGTTTTAAATTTTTAGTACGAAATCTGAACCAATTGGTTGGTACATTGGATCTGAATTCTGAAATAGAGAGTACATAAGTAGGCAAAGTCACTGAGACTTTGCTTCTCAAAGTCACCCAAGCTGAGTCATTTTTTCCTGGCCGGGGACTTTCCTGCAGGTGGATCGAACATTACCTTATATGATATGAAGAAGTGAGCCTACAATGTCAATTCTATATAGTACGAAAAAATATTGTATAATGAATCTAACAAAACTGAACTAGTATTGTAGTGTTGATATATTCTTCTATAAACTAAAGCTGAACTAGTGTTATAGATGTTAATATATTCTTCTATAAACAAAACTGAACTAGTGTTATAAATGTAGATATATTCTTCTATAAGTTTGGTCAAACCTATTGACTTGGAACAAACCTAGAAATTCGACTATTTTGAAACAGAGTAGTTCAGAACAAATTCAATTGATTAGACAGCCGCCACGTGTTAAATTACAGATAATTGTTTCAGAGTAAAATGTCTACGATGACCTAGCAGTCATGAATGCTTATTGAAGAAAGTTGTCTAGATGCGTTTTTTATTAAGTCTCTTGTATAAACCATCTCCATACTACATTTGGTGTAGAAAATAGCTGGGTCTGAACCAAAAACGAATCTTGCATACTACTTTGTACACACCCATGCACACTTCAGTATAATGTATAGCTCAAATTAAACTAGTGAAAGTGTGCAGATAGCTCCCTATATACAACAAAGAAATAACCTAGCTATAGTAGCAACCATGTCCCTTGTGTTCCAGTGTAACATCAACATTAACCTTTAGGTGACAGTCGTCGTCTATATATGCATACATCCCATAGCAACTTAGCTATAGCTAATCAAGTTAGCAAGAACTTCCCGAAAGCGGTAGAAAGAAAAAGATAACAAGAAAGATAGCAAGCGCGAGAGAGGGCGAAGTGGACCACGCAAGCATGGGCATGGAGTTTGCCACCGGAGCGATGGGCGCCCTCCTCCCCAAGCTGGGCGTGCTGCTCCAGGAGGAGTATCACCTGAAGAAGCGTGTGAAGCAGGGGATCAAGGACCTCAAGGCTGAGCTTGAAAACATGCAAACTGTTCTCATGAAGGTGTCCAACGTGCCATTGGACCAGCTTGATCCGCTGGTCAAGATTTGGGCCAACGAGGTCAGAGAGCTATCTTATGCCATCGAAGATAGCCTCGACTCCTTCATGGTGCGGTTCGAGGGTCTTGAGCCAACCAAACCCCGTGCCAGCTTCGTGGCCTTCATCAAGTGTACACGCAACAAGATCACTGAGTTCAAGATTCGCCACAAAATAGCCAATGACATAAAAGAAATCGAGAGCAATGTTAGGAAGGTAAAGGAAAGGTACGATCGGTACAAATTCCATGATGTTTCTGCTAATCATGCCACAACCACGGTTGTCGATCCTCGTCTTTCAGCTATGTACAACACGGTATCTGATCTTGTTGGCATTGACAAGCCAATTGATGAGCTAATGAAGACCTTGTTTGAGGGAAGTGATGTGCCAGAGAGAAAGCTCAAGACCATCTCCATTGTTGGATTCGGTGGGTTGGGCAAGACAACTCTCGCCAAAGCGGTGTATGACAAGCTAAACAAGAAATTCGACTGTGGAGTTTTTGTTCCAGTGGGTCAGAATCCTGACATGAAAAAAGTTTTTGGGGACATCCTTCATGAACTTGGCCTGCAAACTTACAATGTTTCATCCGCGATGGATGTAAGGCAGCTCATCAACCAGCTGCAAAAATTCCTTGCAGATAAGAGGTATGCACTATGTCGTTCTACACTAACCAGTACTATCTTTGTGTCACCTTGGTCAAACAATATGTATGGCACGTCAGTTCTGTAGGTAATAGTTAAAGTTTGACTGACATGAGTTACATTTACAGTCTTACAAATGTCATATATTAATCATGTGTAAGGCTCATAGTTTGGTAGCTAACTTTCTCCATTTTAATGCTAATATAGATAAATTGTACATCTACCTGCCATCTAAAGGAGAATACCATGTAACTTATATTTCTAGAATTTGAGATAGATAATATTTTGCTTGGAAACAGACCATAGGAGCATACCTTAAAGCGTCCATGTGTGCTGATAAATCCTTCATCCCCCCACCCCCTCTCTCTTTCTTTATTATTGATATTATCCACACCTTTTAGTCTTAAGGTTGGCAATTGGCATGCTCTTCTTGTTTTAGTGGGTACTACTGTAGGTGGTTTTACTAATTCCATGATGTTGTTCCCTCATGCAAATAGGTACTTGATAATCATTGATGACTTATGGGATGTACAAACATGGGGAATAATTAAATATGCTTTGGTGGATGGTAACCATGGAAGTAGAGTAATCGTAACTACTCGGATTTGTGAAGTTGCCAAGAAGGCTGGTGCTATTTACAACATGAAACCGTTATCTGATGATAACTCCAAAAGGTTATTCTCTTTCAGAATATTGGGTGATCAAGGTACAAGTCACAATAATCAGTATACTGACATATCTGATAAGATTTTAAGAAAATGTGGTGGTGTGCCGTTAGCTGTCATTACAATTGCTAGCTTGCTTGTTGGTAAACGGAGGGAGGACTGGTCTAAGGTTTATGAGTCTATTGGTTTTGGGCATGAAGACAACGAAGTTATACAGAACACAAGAAAGATATTATCTTTTAGCTATTATGATTTGCCTTCTCGTTTAAAGACTTGTTTACTGTATCTAAGTGTACTTCCAGAAGATATCTGGATCAACAAAAATACATTGATATGGAGGTGGGTGGCCGAAGGTTTTGTCCCGGATAAACAAGAAATAGGGTTATTTGAGCAGGGAGAGAGATATTTTAACGAGCTCATAAATAGGAGCATGATCCTTTGGATAGAGCCATGCCATAGAGTAAATGTAGTCCGTTGTCGTGTTCATGATATGGTCCTTGATCTCATCCGCACCTTGTCGAGTGAAGTAAACTTTGTCAGGGTACATGATGCGGAGCATCGCAAGACATGTTTGTCAGGCAATAGTGTCCGGAGATTAGCTCTCCACACAAGAGTTATTGGGCACATCCCAAACATGGAAATGGGACATATTCGGTCATTTAATGCTAGCATGTGTCGTGACGGTAGGATGCCCCCACTCTCGAGGTTTAAAGTATTGCGTGTACTGGTTCTAGCAGAATGTGATTTTTCTGGAGGAGTTTCTCGTCTTGAGCATGTCGGGAAGCTGGTTCATCTGAGATACCTAGGGTTGTTTGGCACACCTATTGCCGAGCTCCCGAGAGAAATAGGACATGATCTCAAGTTCTTGCAGTCATTGGATGTCAGGGAAACTGGGCTAGAAGAATTGCCACCGTCTGTTAGCGAGCTCAGGAAGTTGTTGTCCTTGCGTGCTTCTAAAGGCACAAGAATGTTGGGTGAGATTGGCAAGCTAACCTCCCTAGAAGAGCTCCGGCTATTCTCAGTGGACAAGTCCCCAAACTTTTTCATGGAGATGGGGAAACTAATAGAGTTGAGAGTGCTGGAGATCCACTTTGATGAAATGAATGAGAGCATGCACAAGGCTCTTGTGAGCTCTCTGTGCAACCTCCAGAAAATTCAGACTCTAGAGATGTACTGTGACTCGATAGACATAGAGGAGTGGCCTCGCCATGGCGGCTGGGAAGATTGGACACCAGCACCTTACAAGCTCCGTGAGCTCACCTTGTCTGGCATGTTCTTACCGAGGCGGCTGTCGTGGTTGGACTCGTCGTGCGTCCCCCACCTCTCGTACTTGTTGTTTGCAGCTCAGGTGGTGGATCAGTGGGATCTGCGAATTCTCGGGAGTCTACCATCGCTTCGCTTCCTCTGCATCTCAAGTGTGGACAACTGCCCACCATATACTGTTGTTACAAGCGAGGACTTCCAGAGCTTGAGATATTTGAGCACCAACATAGAGATCAAGTGTGCAGGGGGGGCGCTGCCGATGCTTCATCAATTGGTATGCGGTGCCAGCGTTGGAACCGAAGATGTTGGCTTGGTGCCAGGGAGCATGCCATTGCTGGAGAAAGCCACCTATTGGCTAAACTGCAAGAATCGCAATGGTGAAAAGGTGGAGAAAATGGAGGCAGCGATGAGGCACGCCTCGGGCGTCCACCCCAACAGTCCCTCACTGGCAGTTCGAAGATACAATGACCAGGATGCTTCCAGCAGCACCAACCAAGAACAAGTGCTCCGAAGCATGATTATTCAATCACTCAAGCGCGTGTTACATGATGGCAAAGATGTTTCAGCCAAAGATGAAGAGGTACTGATTATACACTACAATTAACATGCTACTGATTATATGATCTAATCAATATATTCATATACCTACTTCAGCCGGACGATGGTGGCGCGCACAAGGTAACACACACCGGAAAGGAGGCGGCGGCAAACCATGCTTAAATAATGTTGTGCCATTGAGGTACTTGCCTCACTCTCTTCGTTCAGTTTTGCTACACGTCACAGGTTCTTCTTCTTCCAACCAACTACATATGTGTCCCTCCTCCGGATAAGCCAATAATCTGCATTCCGACCAACATGATACGTGTTACTTACGTTGCGGGGTGTACTACAACCTCCGGTCCGATTTAATTGCGACAACTAAATCAGTTCGGAGGGAGTATATTTTATCGTTTCTTGTATACTTCCCCTTTGAACTGCAGGATTTCATACATATGATTTCTTTTCTATGAAGTCTTTTTGGATCATATGATTGTTGTTACTAAATTTATGTCGATTTCATTTGTATGCGCCAATTTTGTAAAAACCTCACCATGTAGTTATACCTCCTTCTTCACTGTTTTTTTGTATTTTATTTAGACAACTCATTCATGCTCTTTCTTGTATGTGCATTTCAGGCAAAATTATGTACATTTTGTGCTTTTGTTTTTTTCCATTCAAACTAAATGACCCTCTGCTACAATTTGAGCCCCTTTGTAATTCTTGTACACCGTACTGATGGAGTTCCTTTACTTTGGCCAAGCACATTCAGCTCCAGGAGACAACGGTCACAACTAGACTACGGTGATCACCTCGACCTCCGTGTGGTGGCGGCCGCGACAGAGGGAGGTCGGGAGACGGGACCTGGCAGCAGGCTATGCGGGACGGTGGGTTGGTGGTGGACAACGCGGGTGTGCCGCTTCAGCCTGCTACAAGCGAAGCGGTCAGTACAGCGGCGGTTTTGCGGACCGATTTAGCAGGGCGGCGTACCGGGATGTCCTGTGCCACTTGCAACCTGACATGTGGTGGAGGGGTTTCAGCTACACGTATGGGTTCTTGTGGTCGGCCACAATGCCGAGATTGCCATTTTGGAGCAGTGGAGTGGAGAAGGTTTTCCGGACTAAGAAAACAAAGCAATCTGGGAGAAAGCGGGCAGAGCAAAGCTAACCCTGCCCAGTAGATTTTGTAATAATGTAAGGACTAGATAGAGTGGCGGAGGACAAAAAAAAAAGTTTGAGGTACAGCGGATTCAATAGCATAGAAAATTACCAGAGGGCAACGCTGGCAGGTCATGCGATACCACTAAGATCGGAAATTCAATATTTTAACACATTATCTAGAGTTCCAGCTCACAATTGTATCAATACTACAAGACTATTTTACCCAAACGCAACAAATAAAGTATTTTTGCCCAAATTCAGAACTTCAGAAAAAAATATACCTTCCCCCTTTGCATTCCCCTTCCTGACCATCTTCTATGTGGCCACTAGCTACTGCAGCAGCAGCCAACAGCAACGCCGCGCGCCGTTTAGCTTGCCCCTGCCCCGCCGCCCGTCAGCGGCCTATCTCCCGTCGTTTGCCAGCACGCCCTTGACCTTGAGCGCTAGGGTTCCTGCCAAGCTGCAGCCGCCCAGCCACCATCTCTGTTTTCCGATTCTCGTCACCCCTGTCGATGGCTGCTGCAAGGCTATTGTCTCGTTGAGCGATAGGCCGAGCCCATGAGGCCATGACTGGCCGAGCGGGTCGAGCCACACCACAGGCCACACCAGGCACTATTGCCTGTCCGGCACAGCCCCCTGCAGCCCGCACATGACATGGCCCGCTCTGGCCCTTAATATTGTATGAATCTGTAGTTCTTTCGTTTTAGCCGGCAAAAATCATAATGATCTTATAAAATAATCTACTTTTCAAAGAACTTTCAATCTGAACTGTTTCCTTGGCGCTTAACCAGAAGACACTATGGTCAGTACACGACGTCCCCGCCAAAAACGCCATGACCCCGTCCGACGTGTCAGTCGACGTGGCCACGCGGGCCTAGTTTTAATGTATGACGCTTTTTAAGGGGGCGCCATGCTAGTAGGGACGGCGATTTTCGCAAAAGCTCCATGCCCCTTAACCCTAGAAAACGACCTGGGCGCCATCCCCCGACCACTCACCATACATGTTCGTCCCTGAGCGCCCCTCTCTCTCTCGTCCCCAACTCTTCCCCTACTCGAATCCCTTCAAACCGATTGCTTTTCTATGTGGATTTAGACTTCCCCTTGCTTCAAGAGGTAATCTCCCCTGATCCCTTGGTTTTGTCCAAATAAATCTGTGCAATTTGGTTCTATGTTGGCAAAAAATCTGAAACCCTAACCCTACCTATATCTTGGCTTTGGAGTGAAATCTAGGGTTGATGTTGTTGCTTCTAGTTATTAGATTTGTAGCTTAGGGATAGGATTTATATGTTAGAATTAGCAAAGTGGCTATGGTTAGGGATAGGATTTGCTTCTAGTTTTAGTGGGTTGATATGGTTGTTGGTGGTAATATAATTTCCTTTGATGCGTAATGGTTGTTTTCATTATTTTTTAGATTGCAAGAATAGTTAATGTTCATCATGTGGACAAGGTCGCATTCTTGAAAGGCAATGCCGAGTGTGACCCGGAGGAGGTAGTCATGGTGGTTGGCACTATTCCTACCTATGTAGAGGCTGTGGAAAGATTGAGAAATGATTTGAAATGGATGGACCCAAGTGATGTGTATGAGTTGGTTGGAAGGTATAATGTCGGGTTTGGCCATCACAATAGATTGAAGATAATGACTATCAAATCCGAGTTGAATTGGAGTGCATATAAGGATATGGTGGCGGAATCTGAAGATAAGTCACTCGAGATATTTGCCATAAGAAAGGTTGCGGCTCGGTTGCACATTAACTTGAACCGGCATGCTTCCATGAGCCCGGCTCGAGGTGAGCCACATGTGTATGACACAACAATGAGCCAACCTCCCTTGAGCCCGGTCCGTGTAGAGCCAACCTAGGATGACACAACAATGAGGCAACCTTCCATGAGCCTCGTCCGCAATGACAACTATGAAGCACCTCAAATGGAGGTGATGACTTTGAGGGTGATGAGGTAGAGTATGGACTTCGTGACAATGAAGTAGGAAATGTGGAGGCAAATTGCGATGAGGAGGACATGGACCATGATCTCCCTTATTTGCGGTGTCATGCATCGGACTCTGAGGATAAAGGACCGGATTAAGATGTGGATGAGGATGTTCTAACGGTTAAATTCGCCGAAGCTCTCGACCTTCATTGTTTCGTGATCTTAGTCTTGTGGATGAGGCCCAAGTTAACGGTGGAATTAGTAGAGTGCTCGAGCCACGAACATCTTGTAAGAAGGATTTGAAGCCCAAAAAGTATGGGATAAATCCCGGTGTGAAGTTTGAAAGTATGTTGAAATTTCAGATGTGGATCAATGACTACGCGGTGAAATACCACCGACCATACAAGGTGTTTCACTCGGGACACTAAGGTGCATTAAACTGTCAAGTGTGAGAAGCAAGGATGTCCATGGGTCGTGCGTGCACGACCATTAAAGGGTGGGCCACAATGGACTGTAAGTTGTCGGTCCATTCATATGTGCGATGACAAGTTTATCAAGGATGGCAAAGTTGTCAAGGATGATCATCATCAGCTGACCTCTGATTATAGAGTTGCAAATAACATAAGGTCTCTTCCAACATATAATATTAAGGGTATAATAGATTTGGTTAAAGAAGTATTTGGTTATAAAGTGAAGTATGGTAAGGCGTGGAAGTCCAAACAAGCCGCATTTAAGATGTTATATGGTGATTGGGAAAAAGCATACAACCACCTCCCTAGGTTGTTAGGAGCAATGGCTGAAAGGAACCCAGGAATGTATCATGTGGTGGAGCCACTTAGGTCGGTGACTAGGTTGTACAATGGTGCCACTGTCCGTGTATTTGGTCATGCATTTTGGACATTCGGTCCATGCATTAGGGAATTCAAGCATCATCGTCCGGTTATGTCCGTGGATGGCACATTTTTTACCGGAAAGTTCAAGGGCGCATTATTGACTGCCATATGTCACGACGCAAACAACCAGGTTTTGCCTTTGGCTTTTGCCTTGGTTTCTATGGAGAACAACGATAACTGGGAGTGGTTTTTTCATATATTGAGGACCAAGGTTATTGAACCTTACTTTAACCAAACTCAATGGCTAGAATATCATGGTGTCCAACTTTGGCCCGATCCGGCTACGAAGGTGGTTAGTCAAGGAAGAAGACAAACCAAGCATTTACGAGGTGACATGGATGATTGGGTTGGTGGACACCGACGGCAATGGGGTAGCCAGTATTTCGCGGAGCCTCATGACAAAACCCGTTGTGGAGAATGCAATAGTGAGGGCCATAATAAAACATCATGTAGCCAAAAGAATAAAATCAAAGGGAGCCAACACCCCTATTGGGGACACAAGCCAAGGAGACGATGATGGTGGTAGAAGCACTAGCCAAGGAGGTGGTGATGGTGGTAGAATAACTATCCAAGGAGGTGGTAATGATGGTAGAGAACTATCCGAGGAGGTGGTGATGGTGGTGCATGCACAAGCCAAGGAGGCGGTGATGATGGTAGAAGCAATAGCCAAGGAGGTGGTAGATGTTGTGGCGGTGGTTGAGGTCGTGGAGGTGGTAGAGGCCCTACCATTGGTAGAGGTCGTGGCGGTGGTAGAGGTCATGGCGGTAGTATGTTTACGTACCTTCGAGGAGAATTTCTGTATGTTACTTGCATATTTATTTCTCTTTAACAAATTTTATCTTTCATTTAAGTTTATTTCTATTTACTAATTGTTATGTTGCATTCTTGTTGTAGGTATGTCGACCCAACCCACCAAGGAGAACAATGATGGGAACAGTATGATCTAATCCAAAGTGTGGGTGGAGGCTTTGAGGAGGGTGAAGGAGAGGGAAGATGAAGTAGCTCAGTTGATCAAGAAAAAGGGAACAGGAAAGGAGGGAGGCTGAAGAAGAACGGCGGTGGGAAGAAGATTTCAATAAGAGATTGCGTGAGGCAAGCATAAAGAAAGAAAAGAAAGAACACGAGAGAAAGAAAAAACAAGAAAAATATGAAAGAGACATGTACTTGAAGAGCTTGAGGAATCATCGACGGTTTGAGAGGGTGTCTGAAGACGCTAGTATCATAATGGAGGAAAAAGAGAGCAAGAAGAAAGAGGAGACTAGACGCCAATTCGAGGCGCAATTCAACTCCGTTGTCCAGCTTACACGCAACTTGAGGGAAAAGGAAGAGGAAGATAGAAAGAGGAAGGCGATGGGGAAGGAGCCTCGTGCGACACAGTAGAGTTGTCACCATGTTGTGATCTATGTTATGGACTCCACTATGTGGAATTTATTTTGAACACTGTCATGCCGAATTTGTTGTGTACTTGCTTCAGTATGTAAAACCCCTTAAGGGCTGAACGCCATGTATTTCGTAAACATTCACTTCAATTTCCTGAAATGCTTGTTGTGTCAATACATCTGTACAAAATGCAATTTTATGAAATGTTGCCACTAGTACTGGAACTAGCTACAATATATGAGAAATCATGACCACGACATTTTCTAGGGGAGCGCCATGCTAGGTGGCATGGAGCTTTGGCATAAGGCGCCATGCCACCATGGCGCTTTGGCCCTGGTCTAATGCAGTGGGATACAGAAGCGGCGCGCGAGCGAGGAAAACATCACCCGAAAGTTGAAGGGTTTCGCAGCATAGTAAATCAAAATTTTCTACGGATGCGAACGAGGAAGCCAAGATCTAATCTAGGAGATGCAAACAACGAGGGGGGATAGATGAGATCTTCATACCCTTGAAGAAATCGCAGAGCAAAACGTTCAACGGAACATGGTTGATGTAGTCGTACTAGCCTTCTCCTCCTCGCGATCCGATCCGATCCAACGCCGCAAGTGGCGACGCCTCCGAGAGATGCACACGCACGTCACCTCTACATCTCCTCCTTCCTCGGTCCAGCAAGTGGGGTGGAGAGATAGATTGGATCTACAACATGACAGCGTGGTGCAAAGGTGGAGAGTTTACATGAGGCTTTGCCTCAGCGGTCGAGAGAGAGAGAGGAGGGCAGCAGGTAGGCAGCTAGGGTTGGAGGAGGTGTGGGGGGAGGGTGCGCCCCTTCCCTCTTTATATAGAGGGCTGGCCGGCTTCCCTTGCCCCTCCTCCAAGCCCTAGGACCGGCGGCCACATGGGGTGGAGTGGGGGGCAAGTTTCCCCCCTTCTAGAAGCTCTCCCTAGGGTTTCCCCTAGGGCTTGGCCGGCTGGGCCTATGGGGCCTTGTGCCCCTGGCCCAATGCGGCCAGGGCACTCCCTCATAGGCCCAAGCCCCCTCCTGACAAGTGGGTCCATGTTGGTCCCACTCCGGAAGCTTCTAGAACCTTCCGGTACAATACCGAACATTCCGAAACAATTCCAAAATCCAAAAACTGCTTTCCCTTATATGAATCTTATTCTCCGTACCATTCCGAAACCTCTCGTGATGTCCTGGATCTCATCCGAGACTCCGAACAAAAACTCATAAACCAATTATCCATTATATCCTAGCGTCGAGACACGTTAAGTGTGTGACCCTACGAGTTCGAGAATATGCAGACATGATCTTCTATCAATAATCAACAGCGGGGTCTGGAAACCCATATTGACTCCCACAAATTCATCGATGATCATATCGGATGAACCACGATGCCAGGATTCAATTAATCCCATATATATATTCCCTTCGTCACGCGATATTTTACTTGCCCGAGATTCGATCGTTGGCATCAGAATACATAGTTCAATCTCGTTCACATCAAGTACTTTACTCGTTTCGTAATCCGATATCACTTTGTTATTAACTCCTTAACCACTTGCTTGCAAGCGGTGTTGATATCGATTACCGAGTGGGCCCGAAGTATATCTCTCCGACTTGGGAGGGACAAATCCCATCTCGATACATACAACCCAACAAGTACTTTCCGATCACCTGAGAGACACCTTTATGATCACCCTCACATAGGATGACGTTTTATGACCTCAAATCTTTCTTCCGATATCAAGGAGTTGCATTATCTCATGGTATAAGGAATACAATATTTGACATAAGAAAAAGCTTCACAAAGATGAACACTATGACACGATCTAATTGCTCTGCTTAATTTGGGTCTGTCCATCATATCATTCTCCCAATAACATGATCTCATTATTAATTGACAACTCATGTCTATGGTTAGGAAATCTTAACCATCATTAATCAATGAGCTAGTCCATAGAGGCATACTAGGGACACGGTGTTGTTCATAAACCATTCATAGCAGGTGCATGACCATAAAAGATGTTACTCATATAAATAGAACAACCATTATTCTCCGATTTAAATGAATAACCATTTTGCAATAAACACGATCCAAATATGATGTTCATGCTCAACGCAGGCACATAATAACATTTATTAAGGTTTAAAACTAATCCCGAAGGTAAAACTAAGGAGAGCATGCCGACGGCCATCACATCAACTCTTGATCCGTTGCCAACGCGCATCGTCACCTCATCCCTCGCTAGTCGCCGTCTATTCCGTAGCTCTTGTTTCGAGTTACAAATATTAGCAACTAAACCAGTATCAAATACCCAGGCACTACAACGAGCGCTAGTAAGGTAAACATCAATAACATGTATATCAAATATACCTTTGATGGTGCCAGCCTTCTTGTCTGCTAAGTACTTGGACGATTGCGCTTCAGTGACCCTTGTCCTTGCAATAGAAGCACTCGATGTCCGGCTTAGGTCGGACTTGAGCTTCTTCTCGGAGGCAGCAGCGCTTGCTGCCTTTCTTGAAGGACTTCTTTGCACCCTTACCTTTCTTAAAGCTGGGGGGCTTGTTGACCATCAACACATGATTATCTTTCTTGATGTCCACCTCCGCAGCTTTCAGCTTAGCGAAGAGCTCAGTGATCATATCAATGGAACCAATCTAATTATGAGTAACTACAAAACCTTTGTAGCTAGGAGGGAGTGATTTCAGAACTTTGTCAATCTTGAGATCCTCTGGAATCTTGCAGTCCAGTTGCTCAAGGCGTTGAGTGTAGCCCGACATCTTAATGGCGTGCTCACTAACGGAACTCCCTTCCTCCATCTTGCAGTTAAAGAATTTCTCAGAGATCTCATATCTCTCAGAACGGGCCTGGGTCTAAAACATGGTTTTCAGTTCCTCAAGAATCTCAACGGGCCTGGTGAACTCCTCAAAACTATTTTGAAGGTCCGATTCCATAGCAAACAACATGGTGCTCTTAATCACACCATAAGCATCTTTGCGCGACTGATAAACAACTTTTTCATCAACCGCGCATCTCTGAGTGCGTCACCTAAGCGCTTTCTCAAGGACATAGTCCTTTTATCCGCCAATGAGAATGATTCTCAGTTGCGGAACCGTTAGTGAAGTTAGACCCATTGTTCTTAAGCTTTTCTTTCTCAGCAAAAACGTTGAAGTTGAAGTTGGACTTAGCCATTTGATCTACAAAATTTGCAAGTACAATTTAGACTATGTTCATGATAACTAGTTCAACTTAATCAAATTACTAGATGAACTCCCACTAAATTCAACATCCCTCAAGTTTTTTAGTGAACATGATCCAAATTCACCACACCTAATCCGATCTTCATGAGAAGAGATGTGGTTTCAATGGCGTACAACAAAGTATCGATCATATCATTCATATGACTCATGCTTAACCTTTCGGTTTTCATGTGTTCCGAGGCCATGTTTGTACATGCTAGGCTCGTCAAGTCAAACCCAAGTATTTCCGCGTGTGCAAAACTGGCTTGCACCCGTTGTATGTGAACGTAGAGTTTATAGCACCCGATCATCACTTGGTGCTTGAACACGATGAACTTTCACAACGGTGCATACATGGGAAGAACACAGTTTTATCTTGATCTTTAAGTGAGGAATCATCTTATAATGCTACCGTCGTGATCTAAGCATAATAAGATATATAAAAGGATAAACATCACATGCATATAATTTTATGTGACATGGTATAGCCAATCTTCGCGCAATGATCTCCATCTTGTGCGTGCCAGCATGATCTCCAACACTCCACCATGATTGCCTCCACCATGAATAGCAACTACAACTATTGCTAACTACTTAGCGATAAAGTAAAGCTATTACATGGCGTATAAGAAGTTGACAGACAGGTCATACACAATTATAAAGACAACCATATGGCTCCTACCGGTTGTGTACTCATCGACATGCAAGTCGTGAAATATTACAAAACATGATCATTGCATACAATATACACATCACATCTTGGGCCATACCATATCACAGAAACACTCCCTGCAAAAACAAGTTAGACGCCTCTACTTTGTTGTTGCATGTTTTACGTGGCTTATGGGAGTAACAAGCTAAGAAAGATTTTTACCTACGGAAAGCCACAACGGTGATATTATGGTTGCCAACATCCGGTGTAAATCCCATGACAACTATAGTGAGAGAAACTGTCATCCACCAGCCGCATGTGTGGAACAAGCCACATGTCAAGTGCGGAGCCGGTCTCGCGAACGAGGTCACGTAAAGTTGGCCTGGACCGCTTCGATCTCACTATCCCGCGTCATAAGAAGTACACAACAAGAGGCTTGCAACAGAAAACATCAACGCCTACAACAAGCATGTTGCGTTCTACTCGTGAAACACATCTACGCATAGATCTAGCTCTGATACCACTGAAGGGTTTCGCAGCATAGTAAATCAAAATTTTCTACGGATGCGAACGGGGAAGCCAAGATCTAATATAGGAGATGCAAACAACGAGGTGGAATATATGAGATCTTCATACCCTTGAAGAAATCACACAGCGGAACGTTCAACGGAACATGGTTGATGTAGTCGTACTAGCCTTCTCCTCCTCGCAATCTGATCCGATCCAACGCCGCAAGTGACGACGCCTCCGAGAGATGCACATGTACGGCACCTCGACGTCTCCTTCTTCCTCGGTACAACAAGTGGGGTGGAGAGATGGATTGGATCTACAACATGACGACGTGGTGCAAAGGTGGAGAGTTTAGCGTGAGGCTTCGCCTCTGTGATCGGGGAGAGAGAGAGGAGGGCGGTGGTGGCTAGGGTTGGAGGAGGTGTGGGGGAGGTGTGCCCTCTTTATATAGAGGCTGGCGGCTGCCCTTGCCCTCCTCTAAGCCCTAGGGCGGCGGCCACATGGGGTGGAGTGGGGCAAGTTCCCCTTCTAGAAGCTCCTAGGGTTTCCCTAGGGCTTGGCAGCTGGGCCTATGGGGCCTTGTGCCCAATCTTGACGAGGCACTCCCTCGTAGACCCACGCCCATCCCGACAAGTGGGGCCACGTTGGTCCCACTCCAGAAGCTTCTAGAACCTTCCGGTACAATACCGAACATTCCGAAATCCAAAAACTGCTTTCCCTTATATGAATCTTATTCTCCGGACCATTCCGGAACCTCTCGTGATGTCCTGGATCTCATCTGAGACTCCGAACAAAAACTCATAAACCAATTATCCATTTTATCCTAGCATCGAGACACGTTAAGTGTGTGACCCTACGGGTTCGAGAATATGCAGACATGATCTTCTATCAATAATCAACAGCGGGGTCTAGAAACCCATATTGACTCCCACATATTCATCGATGATCATATCAGATGAACCACGATGCCAGGATTCAATTAATCCCATATATATATTCCCTTCGTCACACGATATTTTACTTGCCCGAGATTCGATTGTTGGCATCAGAATACCTAGTTCAATCTCGTTCACATCAAGTACTTTACTCATTCCGTAATCCGATATCACTTTGTGATTAACTCCTTAACCACTTGCTTGCAAGCGGTGTTGATATCGATTATCGAGTGGGCCCGAAGTATATCTCTCCGACTTGGGAGGGACAAATCCCATCTCGATACATACAACCCAACAAGTACTTTCCGATCACACGAGACACCTTTATGATCACCCTCTCATAGGATGACGTTTGATGACCTCAAAGCTTTCTTAGAAACCAGGGAGTTGCATTATCTCATGGTCTAAGGAATACAATATTTGACATAAGAAAAAGCTTATAAAGATGAACACTATGACACGATCTAATTGCTCTGCTTAATTTGGGTATGTCCATCATATCATTCTCCCAATGACATGATCTCATTATTAATTGACAACTCATGTCTATGGTTAGGAAACCTTAACCATCATTAATCAATGAGCTAGTCCATAGAGGCATACTAGGGACACGGTGTTGTTCATAAACCACACAAGTATCAAAGTTTCCGCTTAATACAATTCTAGCATGGAATATAAACTTTATCATGAACAAGAATTATAATAATAACATCTTTATTATTGCCTCTAGGGCATAATTCCAACAGTCTCCCACTTGCACTAGAGTCAATAATCTAGTTTACATCTGGCAACAATCTAACACCCATGGCACTAAGGTGCTGATCATGTTTTGCTCGTGGAAGAGGTTTAGTCAACGGATCTGCGACATTCAAATCCGTATGTAGTTTGATAATCTTCAGATCTCCATCTGTTATATAATCTCGAATTATATGAAACTTGCGGTTGATGTTCTTGGTCTTTGGATGATATCTTGGTTCCTTATCTAGTGCTATGGCGCTAGTGTTGTCACACAATATCTCTAGTGGGTCCAAGGCACTTGGAACCACACCAAGCTCAGTGATGAAGTTCCTAATCCAAACTCCTTCACTTGACGCTTCTGCAGCAGCCATGTATTCCGCTTCTACTGTAGATCCCGCGATCACGCTTTGCTTGCGACTTCTCCACTCACTCCTCCATTCAAAATATAAGCGTATCACATGAGATTTAGAATCATCCTTGTCGGTGTCGAAACTAGCGTCGACGTAACCTTTTACGACGAGTTGTTCATCACCTCCATAGACTAAGAACATTTCTTTAGTCCTATTTAAATACTTTAGGATGTTCTTCATGGCTGTCCAGTGTTCCACTCCTGGACCACTTTGGTATCTGCTCGTCAAACTAAGAGCATTGGACACATCCGGTCTAGTACACAGCATGGCATACATGATAGAACCTATGGCCGAGGCATAAGGCACTTTGCTCATAGCTTCTCTATCGTTTACTGGTACGGACATTGAGCCTTGCTCAATATCTTACTGATAACATAGGCGGAACCTTTCTTTGCCTTATCCATTCGAACCTTTTGAACTTTGTCTAGGTATGTACTTTGGCTTAAAGCTATCGAGCGTCTTTGTCTATCTCTATAGATTTTGATGCCCAATATATAAGCAGACTTCCCTAGGTCTTTCATTGAAAACATTTGTTCAAATAACTCTTCACATCGTTAAGCATGTCAATGTCATTTCCAATAATCAATATGTCATCCACATATAGTACCAAAAATGTCACTGAGCTCCCACTCACTTTCTTGTAGATACAAGCTTCGTAGCAATTTGGAACAAATCAAAGCTCTTGATCACTTGATCAAAACGAAGGTTCCAACTCGAGATGCTTTCTTGATCCATAAATGGAGCTGAAGTTTGCACACCTTATCGGCATCCTTAGGATCGACAAAACCTTGGGTTGCATCATATACAACTCTTCATCAATGTTGCCATTGAGGAACGATCTTGACATCCATCGCCATATTTCATAATCATGAAACGCAGCAATTGCTAATAAAATCTGAATGGACTTAAACATCGCTACGGAGAGAAAGTCTCATCGTAGTCAACACCTTGAACTTGTCGAAAACCTTCGCGACAAGTCATGCTTTATAAACGATAACATTACCATCTGCGTCCGTTTTCTTCTTGAAAATCCATTTGCACTCAACGGCCTTTCGGTCGCTAGGAGGGTCCACCAAAGTCCATACTTGGTTTTCGCTCATGGATCCTAATTCGGATTTCATGGCCTCTAGCCATTTCTCAGAGTCTGGGCTCATCATTGCTTCCTCATAGTTCGCAGGTTTACTGTTGTCTACTAACAAGACAGTCAAGACAGGGTTATCGTACCAACTCAGGAGTGGCACGTGACCTTGTCGACCTACGACGTTCAGTAGTAGCATCGTCCGAAGCTTCATGATCCTTGTCATTAGCTTCCTCTATTGTTGGTGCAGACGGCACTGGAACAATTTCAGGTGCTGCGCTACTCTCCAACTCAAGAGAAGGTTCAATAACCTCGTCTAGCTCTACTTTCCTCCCACTCACTTCTTTCAAGAGAAACTCCTTCTCGATAAAGGATCCGTTCTTTGCGACAAACACTTTGCCTTCGGATCTGTGGTAGAAGGTATACCCAATCGTTTCCTTAGGGTATCCTATGAAGACGCATTTCTACGCTTTGGGTTCGAGCTTGTCCGGCATCAACTTCTTGACGTAAGCTTCGCATCCCCAAACTTTAAGAAACGACAACTTAGGTTTAGCACCAAACCATAGTTCATACGGTGTCGTCTCAACAGATTTAGATGGTGCCCTATTTAAAGTGAATGCAGCGATTTCTAATGCATAACCCCAAAATGATAACGGCAAATCTGTAAGAGACATCATTGATCGCACCATATCTAATAGAGTTCGATTCCGGCGTTCAGACACACCATTGCGCCGTGGTGTTCCGGGTGGCGTGAGTTGCGAAACTATTCTGCTTGCTTTAAGATGCGTGAGGAAATCATAACTCAAATATTCACCTCCACGATCGGATCGTAGAAATGTAATTTTCCTGTTATGATGGTTTTCCACTTCATTCTAAAATTCTTTGAACTTTTCAAATGTTTTAGATTTATGTTTCATTAAATAGATATACCCATATATACTTAAGTCATCAGTAAAAGTGAGAAAATAGCGATAACCACCGCGTGTCGAAACACTCATTGGTCCGCATACATCGGTATGTATAATTTCCAACAAGTCCGTTGCTCGCTCCATTATTCCGGAGAACGGGTTTTGATCATCTTGCCCATGAGGCATGGCTCGCACATGTCAAATGATTCAAAATCAAGAGACTCCAAAAGTCCATCAGAATGAAGTTTCTTCATGCGTTTTACACCAATATGACCTAGACGGCAGTGCCACAAATAAGTCGTATTATCACTATCTATCTTGCATCTCTTAGGCTCAATGTTATGGATGTGTGTTTCATTGCTTTCGAGATTCAGAAGAAATAAACCATCCATAGCAGGTGCATGACCATAAAAGATGTTACTCATATAAATAGAACAACCATTATTCTCCGATTTAAATAAATAACCGTCTTGCAATAAACACGATCCAGATATGATGTTCATGCTTAACGCTGGCATATAATAACATATATTAAGGTTTAAAACTAATCCCGAAGGTAAAACTAAGGAGAGCATGACGACGACCATCACATCAACTCTTGATCCGTTGCCAACGCGCATCGTCACCTCATCCCTCGCTAGCCGCCGTCTATTCCGTAGCTCTTGTTTCGAGTTACAAATATTAGCAACTAAACCAGTATCAAATACCCAGGCACTACAACGAGCGCTAGTAAGGTAAACATCAATAACAAGTATATCAAATATACCTTTGATGGTTCCAGCCTTCTTGTCCGCTAAGTACTTGGACGATTCTTCCGATGACCCTTGTCCTTGCAATAGAAGCACTCAGTGTCCGGCTTAGGTCCAAACTTGAGCTTCTTCTCAACAGGAGCAACGCGCTTGCCGCTGCCTTTCTTGAAGGACTTCTTTTCACCCTTACCTTTCTTAAAGCTGGGGGGCTTGTTGACCATCAACACATGATTATCTTTCTTGATGTCCACCTCCGCGGCTTTCAGCTTAGCGAAGAGCTCAGTGATCGTATTCGTGGAACCAATCTGATTATGAGTAACTACAAAACCTTTGTAGCTAGGAGGTAGTGATTGCAGAACTCTGTCAACTTGAGCTCCTCTGGAATCTTGCAGTCCAGTTTCTCAAGGCGTTGAGTGTAGCCCGACATCTTAATGGCGTGCTCACTAACGGAACTTCCTTCCTCCATCTTGCAGTTAAAGAATTTCTCAGAGATCTCATATCTCTCAGAACGGGCCTGAGTCTCAAACATGGTTTTTAGTTCCTCAAGAATCTCAAAGGGCCCGGCGAACTCCTCAAAACGATTTTGAAGGTCCGATTCCATAGCAAACAACATGGTGCTCTTAATCACACCATAATCATCTTTGCGCGACTGATAAATAACTTTTTCATCAGCCGGCGCATCTACAGCAGGGGCGTCACCTAGCGCTTTCTCAAGGACATAGTCCTTTTATCCGCCAACGAGAATGATTATCAGATTGCGGAACCAGTTGGTGAAGTTAGACCCATTGTTCTTTGTCACATCCCAAAATTTTCCAAATTTTGAAATGTGAAAAATAAATAAAGAAAAATAAATAATTGTTGAAATTTAGGGTGAAAAGAAACTTTTTGCTTCTAATTGGAAACATCAAAACCTTAATTAAAACAATTTTGAATGAGAAAGTGACAAACAAGATTTCAATAATTCAAATGCATGTCATGCATCATCATCTTTAAGCACTTGCATTTTACCTATGGAAAAAAATTGATAAATCTAAAACCTAAACACTAATAAGAGAAATCACCATCAAGTTGAATACAGGACTATGGATATGTTCCATATAAAAATTTAGCAAAATCATTTCTATATAATCTATAATGGTAAAGAACAATATTACAAAACCATGGGAATTGTTTTCACTCTATTTGGAGCCATGGATAAAAACTTATGATTTATATAAGATAAAAGAAAATATTCCAAGGTCAATAAAGCTCATAGCTAAAATTAATACTTAATTGCAAACAAATTAATTCTAAAGGATATATAAAGATAAATAATTATTAAGTAGAACTATACAAATTGGAATCGCCATTTTTAGAACTATAAATCAAAACATATGATTTATCTAAGATAGAAAAGGAAATAAGAGATACTACAAAGATAATTTAAGCCATGGACGAAATCCATAATTGAACGAAACAAAAAGTATACTTGAATGATATATAATAATAAATAATTATTTTATAAAACTTTACAAACTTGTTTGACCATTTTTAGAACTCTAAATCAAAAGATATGAAATAAACAAGAATTAAGAAAATATACTGTATAGGCCTACGTGTCATGCTCAATTTCTAAATAAATTATATTTTATAAAAAAATATTATAAATACTCTAGTTGGAGTAAACTATCAGCTTATATTTTATATAATATTTTCTAAGAAGGTTTGATACAAATTTAAGTCAATTTAGAAGTTCAATCAATTGATATAAACAAAACAGAAAAAGAAATTAAAAATCGATTAAAAAAAAGAAGCCCAAGACAGTCCAGCAGCCCACAATGCCAATCCCACCTCTCTATTTTTTTCTCTTCCTTTCAATAATTTTGGGCCGCAGTCTCTTTGGCCCACAGACGTTTCTTCCATTGCCACTCCATTGATTCCCCTCCTCTTCCAAGGCATTCAAGTCTCCAAAACTGATCGCCATAAACACGAGATATATTGGAAATCTCGTGGAGTAACCGTTCAGAGAATTTATTTTTCATTTAGATGTATTATAATCTCCCAGTCCAGCGTGGTGAACCGAATGCCAATCGGTGGCATACGTCTCCCGATCTCCCCGCATAGAGCATATCAAGGCAGGCAGAGAAGCGGTAGCGTACCTCTAGTTCTCCTCCTTCACTTTTGTTCCTAAACTTTCTAGAGGAGCTCGTAGATCACATACCGACCATGCCAAGAATAGCCTAAGCAGAGTTCATCGTCGGATCTTGTCTCCCTCGGTGAGTTTCTCGATTCCTTCTACCATAAGACTAGTCTTGATGTTGTCTACCTCAGGACATGATTGTTCATCATATTGTTGTAGTTGGTCGCTACCGACGTCGCGTTACTCCGTGGATTGCCGTTGGAGACGAACGAGCTCTAAATCACGTCCAGTAGCATCGCCTCGACGTCCTCTACACCGTCCACATTTTATTCAACTCCGGATACTTTCCTAGCAACGGGAACGGCAACGCCAAACCCGTGTCCGCTATTCCGGCGAACTTTTCGGTGAGTTATTACGGTGAGCTCTTCTAGTCCGTCCGATATTCATCTAACGATTGAAATCAGATCACTTAAACGAAGGGGTACCGGCCTATTAGAATCAGCCACTTGTCAATTCCTTTTCTATTTTCGTTCATATTGGGCAGATTTACATATGAACTTGTAAAAATCATATCTTTAGTTCTGTTTATCCAAATTTAGCAAATAATATGTCTATGGATGTAACTACCTCGGTGAATTACGCTCCTAGTTACAAGCCTGGATGAGCGGAAATGGTTGAAATAGTACGGTGGGGCCCAAATGCCACTCACAGGTAGACCCTTCGGCCGTCCCAACCATTTCCAATCATCGGGACAAGAACGGGCGGCATAATCGGCAGACGAAGGGATCAACTACATACACAAATGAGTATGTATGCAAGCCACCATACAACAGTATATCAGAGCCATTCCATCTAAAAAAGAAAGGAAATATAGCAACGCCATACGGCAAGATTCAAATGTCCTAGATAGATATAATAGTTTAGGATATCTCCTCATACATCAAACATCGGTATCCGTGGGCAAGCAAACAAGATCCGATACGGATAAGAAGCAAATTGGCATAAGATGCCCCATAAAATAAACACATCCGCCCCACAGTTCTCACGGATCCCGTTCCGGAATCTCTACGAATGATCGTTGTCCACATCGTCTCCTCCACCCAGATCCATCTTGTGAGTGTACTGTCCATCCGAATCAAACAATTTATCGTGTGAGACCCTAGGGTACTCAAAGTCTTTATGCCTCTAAAGGGACACAACAGGGTGACCAATTGCGCAAAGATAAACCCTAACAATTCTATAGATACTAGCTAACCATCCGCCTAACCAAAGATAGCGGATGTCCGTGAATTAATAACTTGATTATAATAATATTAGATCCATCCTCCTCCTCGCTACCAACGAGAAGCGGAATTAACAACCCCATCCGTTGGCAGTTTTATTAACCATTCCATGAGTGTTGTACTATTTACTAATCAGTTACTTAGTCAAATTAAAGCGGTACTTTTAGTTATGCTTGTCTATGATCGAGAAACTGTGCTCCAAGTCGTCCATAACCGTGGACACGGCTTTCAGAAAGTTTTACCCTGCAGGGGTGCACAAATAGCAACACACACTCGATCAACCTCGGAAAAACCAAATCAAAACCCGAGGCTTTCACGACAAAGCAATCACAAGATTGAAATATTTGAGGCCACCCATTGAGTACACCATAGCGAAGTTAGTGACTCGACGGACTCAAGGTTTGCGCCGTGTACGTATTTGGGAACCCGAAAATGTGACTGGGCTTGTCGATACTGCGAAAACACTCCGCTTACCTAACAGACAGTGCTCTCGCACAATCGTAATAAAGCGATGAAAGCATGGCATAAGTCTGAGGATAGTAAATAAAACCTCAAACTAGTTTGTGGCCCCAAGAAATAAGAATGAATCAATCTCTGGCTCAGGGGGGGTCCCATAAGCCTCCCGGATGTGGATAGCGCGAATAATCAAGGAACAAGAATCAAGTACTCGGGGTCCTACGGGACACAAGTGAGCAGAAAAAACCAAATAGCAGATATTGCTCACCGGTGCCACTTTCATTAGTTATCCCATTACTACTCAGGTTAAGTTGTTTAGGTACCTCGTTATCCATCAGACACTCACATACCCTACACATGTTGTTCTACGACTCGCATGGCTCAAACAACTCTTGTAGTAATGGCTCATGGGATGGAGGAACAAGCTTGGTGGGGTTTAAAAGTACATGCTATGCAATACTTGGGATTCAGTTTAATGCAATCGCGACTCAATGATGCAAGAATAAGATAGAGACAATAGGTACTATATGTATGCAAGCATGTGGTAGTGCTTGCCTGGCATCTCAGTTGAAGCGAGAGCAGGATCAGGTAGTGCTCACAGGTCTCTTGATATATCCCACCTTTCGTCTATTCGAAGAAGAACCAAACAAACAAGGGCCAATATAAATACAGTGCACAATCATATGAGTAAGATGCGACAAACAAACAAACATGCCATGATGAATGATGCACAAGTTGCATGGCAATTAATGTAGCATGGCATGGGTGAGGTGTAGAATACGAGAAATAAACATTTTATTGAGTTTTAATCATGTTTTATACTCAATTAAGTTGCTGTATACCTTATATTTATATGATGCATGCTACAAAACAGAACATGGAATGCATAAACAGAAAGGTCTCGTCGAGCTGATCATTTTAGACATATCATTTGTTAAATTTGGAGTTATAAATCAAAAGTTATTAATTAATTAAGGTGAAGGGCATTTTATTGTAATTTAATTCAACTTGAAATTTTAAGTGCCCAAAATATATTTTGGATGGCATATTTGAAATCCTCACATTTTTCTGATTCAAAAACATATATATTTGTATTATTTGGAATTATGAATTTAAATTTATTTAAAAGTCAAAGTTATTAAATAGGGTCAAAGTCAAAGGTTGACTTTTTAAATTAATTCTGAAAATATTTGATTGAAGATTTGAATTAACATTCAAAAATAAAACATTTTTCATATTAAGTTTGAATTCAAATTCTTAACCATTTGAAAGTTATGAATTGATTCATGTTTAAACAAATTTGAAATTGAATTTGAATTTGAAAAGATTTGAATTTGAAATAGAAAGGCTCCAGGACTTTTGGTACTCAGCCAGATTCTACCCCCAGCCAGTGACAGGTGTGGTCGATGTTGACTGGGTCGACACGCGCGCACAAAAATTTTCACACCGGGGCTCTGCCTAGCACGCGTGAATGACAAGCGGGCCCAGGGACCTAGCAGGGCCACACGCGTGACCATCCGGTGGGCACGTGGGCAATCCAGGCTGCGTCAGGTTCAGATCTGTGGGGCCTATTTGCAAGATGGGACGGCTGCCGGGTGGGGTCGGTGGACTGCGGGTTTAGCGGAAAACTCCGTGGTTCTCTGCGAAAGCAGACAATGACTATCGGCTGCTTGTGGACGACTCGATTCGCAGCTCCGGCCGTCTTCCGGCGACGATGGCGACCAAACGGCGGCGAGTTTCTTGATGCCGCAAAAACCAAAGTTGAAGAGGGCGCTACCGTCTACAAGTTTCGTTCAGGTGGCTAGTACGGAGGAGGGTTGCAGCGCGCGGGCTTCGACTAGGAACAGAGGCAAAAGCTGCAGTATCTGCTGCTGTCGCCCAGCTGAGCCTTGTGGCGCTGCGCGGGTGTTCGATGGATGGCGGCGGCCTTCTGCACTAGAGAGGAGGGACCTTATGCAGGAGGTAGAGGGCACCAGAGCTCGTTGGTGTGGTCGGAGGATCTCGGGCCAGTCACGATCAGAGGGCGTGGGCTCTGGAGCTCTGATCAGGCGGTGCAATGGCGTCAAAGCTCCGATGAAGTCCAGCTGCCCGCGTCTGGCGTCGAAGAGGTAGCAGAGGAGGCCACAGGTGCTCTGGCTCGGCTCAGCGGCCAGCACGGCTAGAGGAAGAGATGGCGAGGCTAGGGTTTTGGGGCATGGTGTGGTGTTCATGGTGGGAGGGAGGAAGAAGGCGGATGGAGAGGGGTCAGGGTACTCGGATGGGATCTGGTCTTTGGGTAGCTGGGGTGGTTGAGGTGAGAAGGGGAGAGGGGAGAGGCACGAGGGAGGTAGTCACCTTTATGCAAAAAGGGAGGAGGGTGGCTCGGGTTTGGCTAGGGTTTGGAGAGATGGGGGACCAGGGGATGCACATGGGAGGGGGTGGTTAGGTGGGGCAAGCATGGTAGAGAGAGGGGAGAGGCCGAGAGAGAGAGATAGAGTAGCCTCGGGTTAGGGTTTTATCTAGGGGTGGCTCGGGTTGGTGAGAGGTGAGGTGAGAGAGGGGTGGCATGGAGATAGAGAGATGAGGGGTGAGGTGATCAAGCACATGATCAAGGACACACATGGTCAAGCACATGGGTTTGGTGTATGGCAAGACCACAAAACAAGCAAAAAGGAAAAGTTGGAGGAGAGGGTGAGAAGAGGGGGCTTAGGGTTTTTGGCAAAATTAAACAAGATCAAGCAAAGGGGGAAGAGAGAGAAGAGAGATGATCCACCTAATAACCAAATAAAAACAAAGGAGATCAAAGGATGATGATGGTTGCATGGCCCATGCAAGCATTTAATGCCATGTGTCATCCTTGTGAAAATAAAGTAATAGACATGGCATTATTCTCATGCATCCCCAAAATGTGGAGTAAAGGCCAAGCAAAAGAATTAGAGTTGGATCCACCCAACCCACATGAGCTAGAATAAAAACCAAAGAAAAGAATTACAAGATCATGGGTTATTGGAATGGTGGAAGAATAAGGTGCTGACAAGAAAGGTGGTGGAGTGGAACAAAAGATATGCCCCCAACTCAACTTGGGAATTTAACCAATATATCAAGAACCAAATACAATATCAAGAGGAAAATACAAATAATAATGCATATGAGATAAGAACCAAAACAAAAAGGGTTTTTGTATGATGCCCAAATGCAAGGTGGCATGATGACATGAGCATGATATGATGATGATGCAACCATTATATATCTGAAGTAGCCATTATATTACTAAACCAAGTAGCATTACAGTTGTTAGACAAATGGGATGCTACAATGGATTCACAAAAACGAGTAGAAAACAGTGGAGCCATAATTAGGTATTTTTTAGTCTGTTAAAATCATGTTTTATACAGAACCATTTGTAGAGTATTTGGGGTATAAAATTGTTGTGTAAATTATTTTTAAGTGAATCCTTTTGCAAATGGTTGTAAATTTAACCCTCTGTACAGTAAGACCAAAATATAATTTTATTCTAGTATAAATAAGATCGTGGCAATTATTTAGTGAGAATGACATTTCCAAGTGTTAGAAAATATTGCTAATTGCTACAATTGCATAAATGGTTGCATTTGTAATCTTGAAAATATAAAATGTCCAGAAATCACTTAGTAATGTTCAGAACCTTGTTATAAAAATTTGTACAATAAAAATTGCCATCTTGCATGTTTGCATACTTTGCATGATTTTTGTGTTGCCATTAGTGTTGATCTTGTGTATGTTTTGTCTTGGTTGTTTTGCTTGATAGATTGTGTTGATTGTCAAGTGTGTTAATGTGAAGAGTGTATCAACACCACCAACTACTAAGGCAAGCGACACTATCATCCAAGTCCTATTATTTCCATTACACTTAGTGGATTTTTGTAACATGCGTGAAAAGGTTTTCTATATTTTATGCTAAGCTAAATCCTAATAGGATACCCTTATATATTCCTTAGTGGAAACATTGTAGTTGTAGTATGCTTAGCCCAGCTATATATTTGGGATGGGATACATGATATGACTATATGAAGTATTGAAAAGATATATGTTTTATATAATAAAACAAGTACTCAATGAACCACCTGGGTGGACAAGGATACTCAAGCTTTTGGACAAGGTGGCAACAAACAGAACCATGTTTATATGGCCATCTCTTTTTGTTGTGCACTAGAAGAAAACCACCCAGGGACTTAGAGATTGAACATGTTTCTCGTACAGTGGCTTCCGTGTACAACCACATGCTAAATGGGCTCTGGCTTAGTCAACTACATAGTGGTTAACTAGGATTGTGTAAGGGAACTTGAAAACCTATATTGGTGCCTGGATGACAAGCTAGCATTGTGTATTGGGAGGACTTCTATGGAAAGACTTTGTCACATTCTCAATCTGCCAGTACTCCATCTTGGTGAGTACTTATCCAGCGGCCACTGGTGGCATCAAGATGAGATTGTGTCATGTGGGTAAAGTGTACAACTTCTGCAGAAGATCAAAATTCTAAGTACTTAACCGTGTCCCCGGTTATGGAAAATATTGAGCAACTAAGCCTGAAGCTATGGAAGATCTCGACATTCCAATTTCTCAAAGTTAAAACTTGAGGGTGACAACAAGGGATTTGAAGCACTTGGAGTTCTCCAAGGAGTTCAGAAATATTTGACAAAAGATCAAAAACCATTTTGAAAAGATAGGATAAAACTATTGCTTTCTGCAAAAGAGCCTAAACCCTACTTAGCCAAATATCTTTACTATTAAAAGGGAGTTGGTGGCTCACTTTGACCATCAAACATTGGGAGCATCAGGACCGTTAAACACAATCATCAAACTTTGGAAGCATCGTTACTGTGTGTTGCCCTTTGTGGAATTAATTCTCCGATAAAATTACATTTGCGAATTAATTATCCCGAGAAAATTACGGTGCATGCATCCTGGGTCCGTCCTCCGCATGATTTCCTTCCCTATATTCTACAGCAGATCCAATTTCCTCGCTCTGCTCTCCCCGGCCCTGCCAGTCTACCACCCACCTCGCCCATCCCAGGTTCCCCACCCCACCGCCGTTCCTCCCCTTTCTTCACCTCTTCCGTTGCTCCGGCTTCCTCCACCCATCTTGCCTGAAACTCCCAGTTCATTCGCCCCCTCTATCCCCTCCTTCCCGGTCTGAGCTCCGGGGCGGCGCAAAGACGATAAGTACAAGCGGACAAGGGCCAGTAGGGGAGAGCAACCCGCATGCATACACAGTGCGACGCGACAGGGCCTGGTTGTGCCCTCTGTCGAGGAGAACTCTTGCGGGAGTGACGACAACGGCCGGCCTTGCGGCTCCGGCGTTACATCGATGATGATGGCGTGTAGGGCGGGATAATGGGTGACAACATGAGATGTCATGGGGCAACCTTCCTCATGTTGATGATTTGATCAGCTTGTCTGCATCGCTGACCACCGCCCATCAAACAAATCAGTAAAGACAGAGCTCGCACCTAAACTGGGAATTTGGTATTCCTCCTTTTCTCTCTCTCATCTTCTCATCTCCTATTCTCATGATCTTTTGGCATTGAAACAAATCAAGGAAATACCTGCAAGTATGACCAACACAACGCAACATGTATGTGATCAGAAGTATAATATACTGAAAACTCTCCATTTGTGTGCTTTTTGCCCATAATGTATTCGATGTTATGTACCAACGACTTTCCCACGTCTTTGTTGCTCCGTTAAGTTGGGCATCGTTAGGTCTGAGATCAATTTGATGTTTGCAGTACATAACTGTGTTTATCTTCAACACTGTGGTTGTGTTCTTCAGTTCTTCTGATAACCAATTAATTAGGGTTACAGTGCAAAGAGCCCTCTCGTGCGTTGATGTTAATGTATTGTGTATGTGCATGTGTCATGTGCGTACTTTTATTTTCAATTGAGTATGTCTCACACGTGTCCTCAAGGATCTTATATTATATTTTCTGTTTTGAAGTAAAGGATTTAAATCATGTTATTTCGTCTTGCACTGTATGACAGAATCTACATCTCTTGTGCAGATATCGCTTTAAGGATTTAATGGAATATTTTCCTAGAGCTGATTTTCTTGACTACAAGACACATCTCTTCAAGTTTCGTTCAGTTTAGTGCTAGCACTACTGATCAAACAATCCATTTGTTTGTACTTTTTGTGCAGAATATGTTGTATTACTTTCTAAGCACATGCTGCTCTCAGTTTGGAAAACTGCACTGAAAGCTAGGTGTTATATGTTGATCCAAATTCTACAAAGTATAGGCCAACTTCTGACGAGTGGAGCGAGGCCCGTCGCCGGGAGGCTTGGGCCGAGGATCGTCGAAGACCTAGGTTTCCACCGATATATAAACCCCTTGTAAGCCGCCGGTTGGGAGAGTCGCATCTGTGAAATCCCCGGCGTTTGTAAACACTCCTCGATATAGTGAAGTTTCATGGTGGCGCCGTGGTTTTTCCTCTCTTTGTTGGAGAGGTTTTCCACGTTAAATCTGTCTCCTTGCTGTGTTTTTTTTTCGTTCTTCGTTATCTTCTTGTCGCGATTGTAACAAGTGGTATCGAGCCCGTGTTCTAATCTAGGGTTTGCGACATGTCGTCATTGAAGTTCGATCTACCACATTGGACTACACCACAAGATTCTCCTTGTGGCGGTGAAGATGCGCGATTCTCGCCCAAACTTCCGATCTGGATGAAGCTGGATGGATTCGGTGAAAAGGATGCTAAGACCTGGTCCTGAAGAAGCGGAAGGACCGTAAGGCTTTGTCTTTGATTCAACTTCATCTGTCCAATAATATTTTGCGAAATCTTTGGAGATGAAATCTGCTGCCCTATGGGAAAAAGCGGAAACGATCGCATGTCAAAGGATCTAACCAAGAAGATGCATGTGAAGATGAAGTTGTTCTCGCATAGATTGCGAAGGTGGATCGGTAATGAATCACTTATCTCTTTTAGAGATTATTTCGATTTGCAATCTATGGAAGTAAAATATGATGATGAGGATTTAGCCTTATTACTCTTATGCTCGCTGCCTAGTTCTTATACACACTTCGTGATACAATGTTGTTGAGCCGTGAGAAGATAACCCTTGATGAAGTGCAAGATGCCCTCAAACAGAGGGAAAAGATGAAATCTATG
The DNA here is from genome assembly GCA_030063025.1 of Avena longiglumis. Taxonomy (NCBI): domain Eukaryota; kingdom Viridiplantae; phylum Streptophyta; class Magnoliopsida; order Poales; family Poaceae; genus Avena; species Avena longiglumis. The sequence goes on from CP125978.1 coordinate 110,372,944, forward strand.
GTGCGGCAGATGGGGCGTCCTCCAATTGAAGCTCTGCGGAGTTCGTGGTGACCGAAAGCAGATTTAACAACCATGGCAACCGAGATAAGAGCAAAGAGGGCGAGGTCGCTCAAGTCCAAGGGAAAGGACAAGTTCTCAGGTATTGTAAGAAATCTAATCATGTTATTGATGATTCTTTGGAAGCTGCGAATAAGGAGAAAAGGAACACTTACCAACCGAAAGATAAGGATCAAGGCAATGGTAAGGCTGTTGTTTCGATAGTTCGATGGTGAATGCTTAGCTGTTTTGCGCTTGTGCTTCTCGTGATGATGAATGGATACTTGATACGCATGTTCGTTTCATATTTTTGTAACAAAGATTGGTTCATTCATATGAGTCTGCATCGGAGATTTTGTGCGTGGGGAATGACAACCCATGCCATATCGTTGGTGTTGGATCTGTTAAGATTAGGACACATGATGGCGTGACACGCACGTTGAGTGAGGTGAAGCACATACCAAGCATGGCTGTAAATTTGATCTCCATGAGTACCATGGACGTTGATGGATACAAGTATGCGGTGGGCATCGAGTTCGAAGGTATCAAAAGGTTCTCTTATTCACATGATAGGTGATATGAATTCGCTAAATTATATGTTCTTAGAGGTAGCACTTTGCCCGGTATTGTTGCTTGTTACTTCTAATGATTACGATGATTGTGGTAAAACACATCTATGGCATATCGTCTTGGGCATATGAGCGAACAAGGCATGGCGAGTTGGTCAAGAGAGAGCTGATTGATGGTTGCAACTTGAGTAAGTTTGAGTTCGTGAGCACGCATCTTTGGTAAGCATAAAAGAGTTAAATTCAATGCTTCCGTTCATACCACCAAAGGCATATTAGATTATGTGCATGCTGATGTATGGGGTCCGTCCGTAAGACTTCTATTGGTGGTGCTAATTATATGCTTACTATTATTGATGATTACTCAAGAAAGGTGTGGCCTTATTTTCTAAAGCATAAATCGATGTTTTGATGCTTTTAAGAAGTGGAAAGTTATGGTTGAAAACAGATCGAGAAGAAGGTAAAGGTACTACGTCGACAATGGTATGGAATTGTTCTAATGAGTTTGAGGAGTTGCAGAACGATGGCATGATCGTGCATCACACCATCCCATATACTCCTCATGAGAATGGCGTAACGCATGAACGTAACCATCATCTCGAGGGCTCGTTGTATGTTGTCTAATGCGGTATGCATAGGCGTTTACAGGCTGACGACCAACATAGCGTGTTACCTCATCAACAGTCACCTTCTATTCCACTTGAGAAGAAAACTCCTATTGAGGTATGGTCGTTCACTTGATTATTCACGATTGAGAGTTTTTGGTTGCACCGCTTATGCTCATGTTGATAATGGAAAGTTAGAGCCTAGAGTGTCAAGTGCATATTCCTTGGTTATGGTTCAGAGTTAAGGCATATAAACTATGGAACCTGAAACAAAAAGGATTTTGTTGAGTAGGAGCGTTGTTTTCAATGAACTGTTATGTATCATGACACTTTCCATCGATCCCTCCTATTGCTATTGGAGAGGAGGAGTTCGTGGTGTGGAGCACTGCAAAACTTTGATAATAATCTTGTTGATGATACTCATGAGGAAAATATTGATGATGATGTTGTTCAACACTCACCTCTGCTTTGCTGCAGCCACAGGAATCTATTGTCGGTGATAGGCGAGACGTAACATAGTTCCACCTCGTCGTTTAATTGAAGAGTGTAATCTTGTACATTATGCTTTGAGTTGTCTGAGCAATGGTGGAGAACGATTCGAACCTGCTATATAATGAAGCCATTGCATCCGTTGACCGCGAGAAGTGGGTATCTATGCAAGAAGAGATGCAATCGCTTGAGAAAATGGCACATGGGATGTTGTGCGCTTGCCTAAACAAAAGAAGACGGTCCGTGCAAGTGGATCTTCAAGAAAAAGGAAGGTCTATCTCCCAAAGAGCCTTCAAGGTACAAGGCAAGGTTAGTAGCAAAAGGGTTCAAAGATTCCGTATTGATTACAATGATGTGTTCTCTCCGTTGTGAAGCATAGTTCCATTCGTACTTTCTTTAGTATTGTGGCTATGCGTGATCTTGAGCTTGAGCGCTTAGATGTCAAGACCGCTTTCGCATGGAGAGCTTGATGAGGAAATATACATGGACCAACGGAAGGGTTCATAGTGCCAGTAAAGAGGATTTTGTGTGCAAATTAAAGAAGTCTCTTTATGGCTTAAAGCAATCTCCAAGACAGTGGTATAAAAGGTTTGATTCATTTATGATCTCACATGGTTTTGAGAGGTCTAAATATGATAGTTGTGTTTATATCAAGTTTGTTGATGGGTCACCTATATACTTGCTGCTATATGTTGATGATATGTTAATTGCTGCCAAGGGCATGAAAGAAATCACTACTTTGAAGGCACACCTAAGTAGTGAGTTTGAGATGAAGGATCTTGGTCTTGCTAAGAAGATCTTAGGTATGGAAATTACCCGAGATAGAAAATCTGGTTTGTTATTTCTTAGTCAAAGTTACATTAAGAAAGTTCTTCATCGCTTTAATATGGATGGTGCCAACTCAGTTAGTACTCCTATTGCTCCTCACTTTAAATTGTCGTTTCTCAATGTCCTACTACCGATGAAGAGTTTGAGTACATGTCAAAGGTGCCGATTCTAGTCTTGTTGGTTCTTTGATGTATGCCATGGTTTGTTCTCGTCCCGATTTATCATATGCTATGAGTTTGATAAGTAGATACATGCCGAATCCCGGTAAAGAACATTGGAAGGCTGTTCGGTGGTTTTCGTACCTTCTTGGCACTTCCAATGCTTGTTTGAAGTTTGGCAGACCGTGAGGGACTCGTTGGCTATGTGGATTCAGATTTTGTCGCCGATTTGGATAAGAGAAGATCCCTCACAGGTTATGTGTTTAATGTTGGAGGTTGTCTTTGTTAATTGGAAGGCTACATTGCAGGCTGTTGTTGCACAATCTACTCAAGTTTGAATACATGGCTATTCTCAAGCTTGCAAAGAACTGCTTTGGTTGAAAGGTTTGTTTGCTGAGCTTTGTGGAGATGATTCTTGCATTAATTTGTTTTGTGACACCAAAGTGCCATATACCTTACAAAAGATCGATGTTCCATGAGAGAACTAAGCATATTGATGTCAAGTACCATTTTGTTAGAGACATTGTTGCTCAAGGCAAATTAAAGAGATGCAAGATCAGCACTCATGATAATCCCGCGATATGATGACTAAACTGTTCTGTTGCTAAGTTTGAGCTTTGCTCGAACTTAGTTGGTTTAACTGATTAGCCCAAGTGGCTATTGGCCGAAAGTATTTGCTTTGTTTGTTCGGGGAGATGGTTCTTGTTGATGCTACAAGGAGGAATTTGTCTCAAGGTGGAGTTTGTTATATGTTGATCCAAATTCTACAAAGTATAGGCCAACTTCGACGAGTGGAGGCGGGTCCCGCCGGGAGGCTTGGGCCGAGTGTAACAGTCTGGTTGGCCCACACACCGTGCTCCAACGGGACGCCTGAGTGTGAGGCGACATCCCCGCCAGACGGCAGCGGATCGTCGAAGACCTAGGTTTCCACCGATATATAAACCCCTTGTAAGCCGCCGGTTGGGAGAGTCGCATCTGTGAAATCCCCGGCGTTTGTAAACACTCCTCGATATAGTGAAGTTTCGCTGGCTGGCCCCCGTGGTTTTTTCCTCTCTTTGTTGGTGAGGTTTTCCACGTTAAATCTGTGTCTCCTTGCTGTGTTTTTCGTTTTCGTTCTTCGTTATCTTCTTGTCGCGATTGTAACACTAGGCTCAAGCGCAGTAATCCCAGTTTAATTTCCCACCTTAAATCTATGTGAAATTTCCATTGCGAGATGCTATAACGTTGCACGAATAGAGTTGGACTTGGTGGATTTCGTTCCCTTTCTATGTATTTCCCATTCCTTCATTTCCTTTTTCATTTTTTTGGACCATGTGATTTCTAGAGAACCGTCCTTTTTCTCTAAAGTATAAATGTACATGTTTATTTTAAGGAGATCAGATTCATCTTGTCAATGAATGTAAGCTTTAGCTTTTAGGATTGAGAGTTTTAGGATTGAGAGTTCTGTAAATATAAATACCATGATTCTTTTGTCATTTAACATTCAAGTTTCAAAACTACTCGAGGAAATTGTACGAGCATCTTTTGAATGAGAGAAGTAAATCTTAAAACTAAATTTGAATCATCCAAGTGGCTTAATTAGTTGTAGATGTTGAGGTGGCATAATCAATGCACCAATAAATATACCTTTTGTCTAAGCACTCCTGTAATTATATAGACACATGTTAAAAGAATAGAAGAGGCAGAGGACAACACTCGGTGGTTGAGGTAGAGCTAATAGGAGTGTTGCAGGTGGTCTTTGTCGCCGCGGAATCTTTTTGATTGAAACTGGACTTTGCACTTGCATAGATTTTCTTATAATTATTTGTTGTTCTGAGGTTCATTGTGATGCTGTTAAAAAGGACTGCATCAGAGAAGTGGAAAAACCTGTCATAGAAAACAGTCATTTAAAGTTAACTGACTCACTTCAGAGCCAAGGATCGTATTTTGTTTCTTTTACCTTCAACATTTTCTGCTATCACCAGTTCATATTTTGTCTACTTGGTTCATGATGGAGTGAGGATATTAAGACCCATCACTTTCCATAGAGACTGATTCAACGTACAAGTGCAACACCTTGCTTCTGGCTCCATCCTTTCATATGAGAAATGGAGCGCATAGGATATGTTAATGTTGGTCTGTAAGAGGAATTTTCAGGTTTGTATATGTCCATCTTATAAGTTGTACCTGGTTTTTGTGATTGACCTCTATGCCACTTGTGCCGATTTTCCTTTTGAGTTTTTGGTGTTGCATGAACAATTTTTACAAGCTCGTGATGCAAGGTTTTTTTATTTTCTTGTGCTAAATTTCTTCCAATATTTTAGTTCAATGATATCAGAATTGTGATAATTCGAACATTATATATGTTCTCTATGTTCTAATTATTCTACTAATCTATTCTTCATTAGATGAGCCAAGAAGAGTATGTGGATGTATACACAAATTGTGGGCATGAGGTAGTTTCCTTTGTTCTTAATTATTGAGTGTTAGTTTGTCCTCTGAAACTTGCAGATTGTTGATACCCGAATTATGCATCCTTGAAAAGATTGATCTACCTATGTTTGTCCTAATCTTTAAAATTTATTAGAGTACTACAATTATAGGTATGGTGTGTGTATTATATAATGAAAGGAGGGAAAAGGATATATACTTGCTTTTGGTGTGACATGTCGCGCCCTATATTTATGCAGGTTATTCAAATAAAATGCTTTTACCCATATTTATTTGCACTCTGTGTTAACGTATACCCGGAGGCGGAGCATAGAGAGAATGGATAGGTTGGAAGAGAGTTTTACAAGAAAGAGATGTGTGACGGCGAAGTTAAACACTATGTCTACTTTTCTTTAGAACGAAGGCTCGAAGAACCGGATTTAAATTAATAAAGCTCTGAACGGGCAAGGTTACAAAGTACCGATTGTCAGATTACAGATTACAAGCGGCGAAATAAAATACTGTATCCATCATGATTTTTTACATTGAATCGACTATGTTACACATTCTTACGTAAACTCTTTTATCGTGACAGAAGTTGCTCATGAAGGATGGTTACGAGCCAAGGATTTGTTCACGGGATCTAACAATGCAAATGAAGATGAGGAACACATTCCTATGTTTTGTCAAAGAGTGGATCTCAGTTAATAATAAATAAGTACTTGTGCCCTTGCTTTCTATACATCTGACTTTCAATTAGGTTTTACTGAAACGCTATTTAGGGGGAAAAAGGAATCTCACTGTTTCTAGAACATTGCATGATTTTTCACATGCATAGTACTAACACGTGCTATGATCAAAAAACTAAAATGACTGTGGCAACGCACGGGCACTCTACTAGTGCATGTAATGATAGGATCCTCTTATTTCTACATAGTAGTGAAACTTGCCAATACAATTCAAATGTATTGACCCTTGTGGCTGCAACTTATTATGTTGCAGGTTTGTTTGATGTTAGTGAAGTGTGATGATTAGGATTACAAGTCTACAACCAACATGATTGCCTGTGGCACTTTGAAGATGAAGGACCCCATGCTTTATAGATATTCTGCTGCAATGTAATGTGATAGCCAAATGAGCTATGTAAGATGTAATGAATTATTTTATTCCTGGTTATAAAGTTGTATTATGACCATTGTTTCTTGATATTACATCTTAACTGTGGATGCTAGCTAATGATCCAGGGACTAGCATTGTAAACACAGGGATCTCTACCTTATTAAAGGTTGGGACTCTATAGATGGTATCAGAACACTGTGTTGCCTGTAGGATTGTAACCCTAGGATTGGACAAAACCCCTTAGAAAAATAGGTGTTGTATTTGTTCCAAAACTTATTTACAAACAATCTTGTAAACTCTTTCCTCAATCTTTTGGTTTTGATTCTACATCTCTTCCTTTTCAACTTGATGGACAAAGCCTTCACCATGAACATTGACTTCAACTTTAGTCTCACCAAAATATTTCAACCTAGACATCACTAAGGACTACAAGTGAGAACCAAGGGACATTAGACTGCCTACCAAAGACATTGATATCAAGTTAGAGTATGGATCATATTGACCTATGAGGTATGACTATACTAGGTTGATTATTTCAAAAAAAACTTGTTGTTTCCTTCAACTCATGAGTTAAGCTCATAAGTTGTTAAGTGGATAGTTGCTTGTTGCTTGATTGATTGTTTGATTGAACTTGGATGTTTTGAGTTGTGTGTTAGAACTTCTTAAAAATCTATCCATCATTACTCATCCCTATCAAACCAACAGATGCCTCCTCGTCGTGCCAACCCCAACCAAAACAAAAACAACATCACTCCTGAGATGCAGCAGATGATGACAGCTCAGACGCAAATGATGTAGATGATAACCACGTTCATATAGAACCAGAATAACAACAACAACAACAATAAGAATAATCCTCCAGCACTTGACATGCTCACCAAGTTTCTGAAACTTAGGCCTGCAAGGTTCTCTGGAACAACTGATCCAATGGAAGCCAATGACTGGTTACGTTCAGTGAACAAAGACTTAGTGACTGTTGGCTGCACCGATGAAGAAAAAGTTAGGTTTGCAGCATTTCTACTTGAAGGACCAACAGCAACACGGTGGGACAACTTTCAGATCACCACTCCCCTTGAAGATGTAACTTGGGCTATTTTTGAGGATGGTTTCCGTACAGCTCACAGCTCACCTGGAGTGATGTACTTGAAGAAAAAGGAGTTTCACAATCTGAAACAGCGTCACCTCAGTGTGGTTGAGTATATAGAAGAATTCAACAATCTGGCACGCTATGCACCGGATGAAGTTGACACAGATGCTAAGAGAAAGGAGAAATTTCTTGAAGGACTTAATGATGAGTTGAACCTGCAGCTAGATGTTGCCTATGTACCAACTTATCAATCACTCTGTGACAAAGCCACCATTTTGGAAAACAAGATGAATCAAGTTGAGAATAGAAAGAGGAAGCATAAACTCAAGTATCACTCAGGATCATCAAAAAAGAAGCATTCATTCAAAAAGAGCAATGAAGATTCTGAACCACATCAGTATCACCACCACAACAATGGAAGTGACAATAATGGAAATGATACTGACAATGGAGATGACCTTGGTCAGAACCAACGTGACACTTTCAGGAAGAAAGACATTAGCCAGTTGCAGTGCTATAATTATAAGGAACTTGGACACTATGCATCAGACTGTCCTGAGAAGAAAAAGAAAAAGGATGCCAGAAGAGCCAATGGAAATGACCCCAATGTGACCCAGAAAGGACATGTGAACCATATTGACATGTATGGAACCCTTGAAGAAATAGAGGATGTGGATGTCAGGAATTAGTTAACTCGGATGAGTCAAATAAGGATTCCTTTTCTGGATATTAAGTGTTGAACCCATAGTCAAGTGAACCATCAATGTAATCCTATGAGAATTTCTTTTAAGGGTGGTAGTACCCTAGTTGCCTTGAAGCCAACTTGTAACCCTAGCCTTCCCAAATCTCGGGACGAGATTTCTTTTAAGGGTGGTAGCCTGTCACATCCCAAAATTTTCCAAATTTTGAAATGTGAAAAATAAATAAAGAAAAATAAATAATTGTTGAAATTTAGGATGAAAAGAAACTTTTTGCTTCTAATTGGAAACATCAAAAACTTACTTAAAACAATTTTGAATGAGAAAGTGACAAACAAGATTTCAATAATTCAAATGCATGTCATGCATCATCATCTTTAAGCACTTGCATTTTACCTATGGAAAAAAATTGATAAATCTAAAACCTAAACACTAATAAGAGAAATCACCATCAAGTTGAATATAGGACTATGGATATGTTCCATATAAAAATTTAGCAAAATCATTTCTATATAATCTATAATGGTAAAGAACAATATTACAAAACCATGGGAATTGTTTTCACTCTATTTGGAGCCATGGATAAAAACTTATGATTTATATAAGATAAAAGAAAATATTCCAAGGTCAATAAAGCTCATAGATGAAATTAATACTTAATTGCAAACAAATTAATTCTAAAGTATATATAAAGATACATAATTATTAAGTAGAACTATACAAATTGGAATCGCCATTTTTAGAACTATAAATCAAAACATATGATTTATCTAAGATAGAAAAGGAAATAAGAGATACTGCAAAGATAATTTAAGCCATGGACGAAATCCATAATTGAACGAAACAAAAAGTATACTTAAATAATATATAATGATAAATAATTATTTTATAAAACTTTACAAACTTGTTTGACCATTTTTAGAACTCTAAATCAAAAGATATGAAATAAACAAGAATTAAGAAAATATACTGTATAGGCCTACGTGTCATGCTCAATTTCTAAATAAATTATATTTTATAAAAAAATATTATAAATACTCTATTTGGAGTAAACTATCAACTTATATTTTATATAATATTTTCTAAGAAGGTTTGACACAAATTTAAGTCAATTTAGAAGTTCAATCAATTGATATAAACAAAACAGAAAAAGAAAATAAAAAATCGATTAAAAAAAAGAAGCCCAAGACAGTCCAGCAGCCCACAATCCCAATCCCACCTCTCTATTTTTTTCTCTTCCTTTCAATAATTTTGGGCCGCAGTCTCTTTGGCCCATCTAAATCGACCATCGTCTTCTTCCTGTGTTGAGGATCACTTACACAGACGTTTCTTCCATTGCCACTCCATTGATTCCCCTCCTCTTCCAAGGCATTCAAGTCCCCAAAACTGATCGCCATAAACACGAGATATATTGGAAATCTCGTGGAGTAACCGTTCAGAGAATTTATTTTTCATTTAGATGTCTTATAATCTCCCAGTCCAGCGTGGTGAACCGAATGCCAATCGGTGGCATACGTCTCCCGATCTCCCTGCATAGAGCATATCAAGACGAACCGAGAGAAGCAGCGCGTACCTCTAGTTCTCCTCCTTCACTTTTGTTCCTAAACTTTCTCGAGAGGAGCTCTGTAGATCACATACCGACCATGCCAAGAATAGCCTAAAAACAGAGTTCATCGTCAGATCTTGTCTCCCTCGGTGAGTTTCTCGCCGATTCCTTCTATCATAAGACTAGTCTTGATGTTGTCTACCTCAAGGACATGATTGTTCATCATATTGTTGTAGTTGGTCGCGCCGCCGACGTCACACGTTGCTCCAGCCGTGGATTGCCGTTGGAGACGAACGAGCTCTAAATCACGTCCAGTAGCATCGCCTCGACGTCCTCTACACCGTCCACATTTTATTCAACTCCGGATACTTTCCTAGCAACGGGAACGGCAACGCCAAGCCCGTGTCCGCTATTCCGGCGAACTTTCCGGTGAGTTATTACGGTGAGCTCTTCTAGTCCGTCCGATCTTCATCTAACGATTGAAATCAGATCACTTAAACGAAGGGGTACCGGCCTATTAGAATCAGCCACTTGTCAATTTCTTTTCTATTTTCGTTCATATTGGACAGATTTACATATGAACTTGCAAAAATCATATCTTTAGTTCTATTTATCCAAATTTAGCAAATAATATGTCTATGGATTCACAAAAACGATTAGAACACAGTGGAGCCATAATTCGGTATTTTTGAGTCTGTTAAAATCATGTTTTATACAGAACCATTTGTAGAGTATTTGGGGTATAAAATTGTTGTGTAAATTATTTTTAAGTGAATCCTTTTGCAAATGGTTGTAAATTTAACCCTCTGTACAGTAACACCAAAATATAATTTTATTCTAGTATAAATAAGATCGTGGCAATTATTTAGTGAGAATGACATTTCCAAGTGTTAGAAAATATTGCTAATTGCTACAATTGCATAAATGGTTGCATTTGTAATCTTGAAAATATAAAATGTCCAGAAATCACTTAGTAATGTTCAGAACCTTGTTATAAAAATTTGTACAATAAAAATTGCCATCTTGCATGTTTGCATACTTTGCATGATTTTTGTGTTGCCATTAGTGTTGATCTTGTGTATATTTTGTCTTGGTTGTTTTGCTTGATAGATTGTGTTGATTGTCAAGTGTGTTATTGCGAAGAGTGTATCAACACCACCAACTACTAAGGCAAGTGACACTATCATCCAAGTCCTATTATTTTTATTACACTTAGTGGATTTTTGTAACATGCATGAAAAGGTTTTCTATATTTTATGCTAAGCTAAATCCTAATAGGATACCCTTATATATTCCTTAGTGGAAACATTGTAGTTGTAGTATGCTTAGCCCAGCTATATATTTGGGATGGGATACATGATATGACTATATGAAGTATTGAAAAGATATATGTTTTATATAATAAAACAAGTACTCAATGAACCACCTGGGTGGACAAGGATACTCAAGCTTTTGGACAGGGTGGCAACAAAAGGAACCATGTTTATATGACCATCTCTTTTTGTTGTGCACTAGAAGAAAACCACTCAGGGACTTAGAGAATGAACATGTTTCTCGTATAGTGGCTTCCGTGTACAGCCACATGCTAAATGGGCTCTGGCTTAGTCAACTACATAGTGGAAGACCCATGCATTGGTATCTTCAGGTTAACTAGGATTGTGTAAGGGAACTTGAAACCCTACATTGGTGCCTGGATGACAAGCTAGCATTGTGTATTGTGAGTACTTCTATGGAAAGACTTTGTCACATTCTCAATCTGCCAGTACTCCATCTTGGTGAGTACTTATCCAGCGGCCACTGGTGGCATCAAGATGAGATTGTGTCATGTGGGTAAAGTGTACAACTTCTGCAGAAGATCAAAATTCTAAGTTCTTAGCCGTGTCCCCGGTTATGGACAATACTGAGCAACTAAGGCCTGAAGCTATGGAAGATCTCGACATTCCAATTTATCAAAGTTAAAACTTGAGGGTGACAACAAGGGATTTGAAGCACTTGGAGTTTTCCAAGGAGTTCAGAAAGATTTGACAAAAGATCAAAAACTATTTTGAAAAGATAGGATAAAACTATTGCTTTCTGCAAAAGAGCCTAAACCCTACTTAGCCAAATATGCATGTAATGATAGGATCCTCTTATTTCTACATAGTAGTGAAACTTGCCAATACAATTCAAATGTATTGACCCTTGTGGCTGCAACTTATTATGTTGCAGGTTTGTTTGATGTTAGTGAAGTGTGATGATTAGGATTACAAGTCTACAACCAACAGGATTGCCTGTGGCACTTTGAAGATGAAGGACCCCATGCTTTATAGATATTCTGATGCAATGTAATGTGATAGCCAAATGAGCTATGTAAGATGTAATGAATTATTTTATTCCTGGTTATAAAGTTGTATTATGACCATTGTTTCTTGATATTACATCTTAATTGTGGATGCTAGCTATTGATCCAGGGACTAGCATTATAAACACAGGGATCTCTACCTTATTAAAGGTTGGGACTCTACATTCTTAAGCTTTTCTTTCTCAGCAAAAACGTTGAAGTTGAAGTTGGAGTTAGCCATTTGATCTACAAAATTTGCAAGTACAATTTAGACTATGTTCATGATAACTAGTTCAACTTAATCAAATTACTAGATGAACTCCCACTAAATTCAACATCCCTCAAGTTGTTTAGTGAACATGATCCAAATTCTCCACACCTAATCCGATCTTCACGAGAAGAGATGTGGTTTCAATGGTGGACAACAAAGTGTCGATCATATCATTCATATGACTCATGCTTAACCTTTCGGTTCGTGTGTTCCGACGCCATGTTTGTACATGCTAGGCTCGTCAAGTCAAACCCAAGTATTTCCGTGTGCAAAACCGGGCTTGCACCTGTATGTGAACGTAGAGTTTATAGCACCCGATAATCACGTGGTGCTTGAACACGACGAACTTTCGCAACGGTACATACATGGGGAGAACACGGTTTTATCTTGATCTTTAAGTGAGGAATCATCTTATAATGCTACCGTCGCGATGTAAGCATAATAAGATACATAAAAGGATAAACATCACATGCATATAATTTTATGTGACATGGTATAGCCAATCTTCGCGCAATGATCTCCATCTTGTGTGTGCCAGCATGATCTCCATCACTCCACCATGATTGCCTCCACCACGAATAGCAACTACAACTATTGCTAACTACTTAGCGATAAAGTAAAGCTATTACATGGAGTATAAGAAGTTGACACACAGGTCATACACAATTATAAACACAACCATATGGCTCCTGCCGGTTGTGTACTCATCGACATGCAAGTCGTGAAAAATTACAAAACAAGATCATTGCATACAACATACACATCACATCTTGGGCCATACCATATCACAGAAACACTCCCTGCAAAAACAAGTTAGACGCCTCTACTTTGTTGTTGCATGTTTTACGTGGCTTATGGGAGTAACAAGCTAAGAACGATTCTTACCTAAGGAAAGCCACAACGGTGATATTATGGTTGCCAACATCCGGTGTAAATCCCATGACAACTATAGTGAGAGAAACTGGCATCCACCAGCCGCATGTGTGGAACAAGCCACACGTCAAGTGCGGAGCCGGTCTCGCGAACGAGGTCGTGTAAAGTTGGCCTGGACCGCTTAGATCTCACTATCCCGCGTCATAAGAAGTACACAACAAGAGGCTTGCAACACAAAACATCAACGCCCGCAACAAGCATGTTGCGTTCTACCTGTGAAACACATCTACGCATAGATCTAGCTCTGATACCACTGAAGGGTTTCGCAGCATAGTAAATCAAAATTTTCTACGGATGCGAACGGGGAAGCCAAGATCTAATCTAGGAGATGCAAACAACGAGGGGGGATAGATGAGATCTTCATACCCTTGAAGAAATCGCACAGCGGAACGTTCAACGGAACGTGGTTGATGTAGTCGTACTAGCCTTCTCCTCCTCGCGATCCGATCCGATCCAACGCCGCAAGTGGCGACGCCTCCGAGAGATGCACACGTACGGCACCTCGACGTCTCCTCCTTCCTCGGTCCAGCAAGTGGGGTGGAGAGATAGATTGGATCTACAACACGACGGCGTGGTGCAAAGGTGGAGAGTTTCTGCAGCAGGGCTTCGCCTACGCGCAGTTGGGAGAGAGAGAGGAGGAGGGCAGCAGGTAGGCAGCTAGGGTTGGAGGAGGTGTGGGAGGAGGGTGTGCCCCTGCCCTCTTTATATAGAGGGTTGTCCGGATGCCCTTGCCCCTCCTCCAAGCCCTAGGGCCAGCGGCCACATGGGGTGGAGTGGGGGGCAAGTTCCCCCCTTCTAGAAGCTCTCCCTAGGGTTTCCCCTAGGACTTGGCCGGCTGGGCCTATGGGGCCTTGTGCCCCTGGCCCAATGCAGCCAGGGCACTCCCTCGTAGGCCCACGCCCCCTCCTGACAAGTGGGTCCACGTTGGTCCCACTCCGGAAGCTTCTAGAACCTTCCGGTACAATACCGAACATTCCGAAACAATTCCGAAATCCAAAACTGCTTTCCTTATATGAATCTTATTCTGGACCATTCGAAGCTCGTGATGTCCTCGGATCTCATCCGAGACTCAACAAAAACTCATAAACCAATTATCCATTCTATCCTAGCGTCGAGACACGTTAAGTGTGTGACCCTACGGGTTCGAGAATATGCAGACATGATCTTCTATCAATAATCAACAGCGGGGTCTGGAAACCCATATTGGCTCCCACATATTCATCGATGATCATATCGGATGAACCATGATGCCAGGATTCAATTAATCCCATATATATATATTCCCTTCGTCACGCGATATTTTACTTGCCCGAGATTCGATCGTTGGCATTGGAAGCGGTGTTGATATCAACTCCTTACCGAGTGGGCCCGAAGTATATCTCTCTTCGTCACTTTGTGATTAACTCCTTAACCACTTGCTTGCAAGCGGTGTTGATATCGATTACCGAGTGGGCCCGAAGTATATCTCTCTGACTTGGGAGGGACAAATCCCATCTCGATACATACAACCCAACAAGTACTTTCCGATCACCTGAGAGACACCTTTATGATCACCCTCTCATAGGATGACGTTTGATGACCTCAAAGCTTTCTTCCGAAACCAGGGAGTTGCATTATCTCATGGTCTAAGGAATACAATATTTGACATAAGAAAAAGCTTCGCAAAGATGAACACTATGACACGATCTAATTGCTCTGCTTAATTTGGGTATGTCCATCATATCATTCTCCCAATGACATGATCTCATTATTAATTGACAACTCATGTCTATGGTTAGGAAACCTTAACCATCATTAATCAATGAGCTAGTCCATAGAGGCATACTAGGGACACGGTGTTGTTCATAAACCACACAAGTATCAAAGTTACCGCTTAATACAATTCTAGCATGGAATATAAACTTTATCATGAACAAGAATTATAATAATAACATCTTTATTATTGCCTCTAGGGCATAATTCCAACAAAAATTCGGCTAAGTCACGACCATGGCGCCCCCTTGAAAAATGCCATGCTAGGTGGCATGGCACTTTGGCAGAAGGCGCTAGGCCACCATGGCGCTTTGTCCCTACTCTGACGCGCTGGGACACAGAATCAGCGCGCGAGCGAGAAAAACACCACTCAAAAAATTCACTAAGTCATGACCATGGCGCCCCCTAGAAAATCGTCATGCTAGATGGCATGGCGCGTTGATAGAAAATGCCATGCTTTGTGGCATGGCACTCTATGCAAAAATGCCATGCCCCTAGGCATGGACCGTTTTATTCAAACATTGCAACTTTGAACATTTCAGCAATTAAATATTTTAGTGCATCAATGAACATTTGTATGTATAACATCCAGGTTTGCAACGATGAACATTGTAGACAAGTTTGAGCCACAAGTTCCAAATGACACAAGTTCAAACAAGTTCCAGCCACAAGCACAAGTTCATGACAACCACACTACAAATAGGTGTCACTTTCTCCCCTTTCCCTTTTTTGCCACCTAATCCTTGTTCACCTTGGTACGCCCCTCATTCCTCCTACCCCTCCGCAGAGGATCGGAGTCTTCATCTGCATAGCTAGGAGAATGGCGTGCCACCTGCGCCCGACGCTTCGTCTCTCATTCACTTGGCATGTAGGGATTACTTGGTTGCCTCCTCCTCATCCGCGACCGTTGACTAGACCGTGGGGCGTCGTGTAATTGAGACATGCCTATCTCCTCATGTTAATACTCGTCCTCGCCCTCTTCCTCCTCATCCTCATCCTCGCTCGCTTCCTCCTCATCATCATCATCCTCGAACTCTTCCTCTTGTCCATCTTCTGGATCATTCTCTAAGCTAGAAGACCTAACTGGCGATGTGACATAAATGTTGTGGCAACCAAGAAAAACACCTAATCCACGGCCCCAACGCTTGGTATGCTATGGCGTTGACGGATATGTTAGAAGATTTCAGCACACATAAAAATACAATAGAACTAGGAACGTTATGAACACATACCTCCACAAATGCTCGAAGGGCTAGCTCGGACTCCTTGCCTGGAGGATGTTTAAGTGCTTCAGCGGCCTCATCCACATGTTTCGAGATCTCTCCTCACTAGCAAAAGAACAAAGTAGTCAATATTTTGTCGGTATAATTGCACATCACAATCCCTAGCACAATACTTACCACAAAGCGGATAACCCCCGCTGAATTTGCACCCCCTGTCGCCTCAGACAAGTCTGTTGTACTCTAGCTGGCTCAGCTCATCAAAAGCAGGAAAAGGGTCCTCCACCATGGCATGAGATGCAAACGAAGTCAATTGCAGGTACAAACGAGACACCTTCCCAAGCCACACGAGATACCGACTGAACGCTCAGCATCATGCGGCGCCTCAGGATGAGAGACCGCATTCGGGTTTTCTATATCCTCAATCCTTGCATAGAACTTCTGAATATACTTGTGATGATATGCAGCCCAATATGTTTCCCTCTTCTGCTTGATCTTGTCCAATCTACAATCAAATTCATCGACTTATTAGCATCATGTGATGCCCAAGAAAATTAGCTAGTTAGGGTATAAGGATCACTGACCCATGAAGAGTTGTGCTAGTGTCCTTGTATGGCGGAGGGGTCTCCTGGAATAATCCAAATTGCCTCATCACCCACTGTGGAAGGAGGAACTCAACAGCGTAGACACAAATTAACGGGGCACGGATCCTCTAGAGATGTGCTTCTTGCATATATTTGCGGTTCAAGTACGCCTGGAACCAAACACCCATACTCACATTCCCTCTAGTTCCATATGGCTCCCATTCCACCTAAGCGGAACACAAGATTAACATGTGGACTCGAAGTACATATGGTGGAAAAGATGAGTTCTTGAGACCAACCAAATTATTACCTTCTTCAGGGTTAGCAAGTCGATTTGGTTGGTGTAACGCAAGTAGCATTCCTCGGATTCACCATGGAATACTTCGGTATTGTCCCACAAGTACGCCCATGTAGGAGCGCAGAGACGTCTATTGCCATGATCATCCCACGATTTTTCCTTCATCGGAATGGGGCGACCAACTGGTATGCGCAACCAGGACCATATCGTCAGTAGAACCATAGGTCCACCAATACTTGCTCCTTTTCCAGTTCTACAACACGCCTCGTCCAACTGCACATAGAGAAAGCATATATAAGTATCAATTCAATCAAGCATATGTACTACTACCATGCAATATATATGGTTTATTACCTATCGGTACAAGTAAGCAAGTGCCGCCGAACCCAGTTGTGCATATAGCCCCATTCCGCAAATAGAGTGAGCCACATGAATGATGCATTCCTTCCCGTGCCATTGATACGTCCAAAACGTATCTATTTTCTCGAACACTTTGTTATTGTTTCTCCTCTAAACTTGTGTGATTTGGATACAACTAACACGTACTGATGCTGTTTTCAGCAGAATTACCTTGGTGTCTTGTTTTTGTGCAAAAAATGAACTATCAGGAAAAATCCTGGAAAATATGCCAAAAAATATATTTCACCAGAAGATCCACGAAGCCAAAAGAAGAGACGGAGGGGAGGCCTGGGGGCCAGACCTACCCCAGGCGTGGGACCACCTGACCCCATGCCTGGTGGGGGTCTGGCCACCCCAGGCAGCTCCTCGGCCTCCCTCTGCGCCTATAAGTTGCCTCTCGATCTAAAAATCGAGGGGATTTCGATAGTTTTCCAGAGAGAGTTCCGCTCCGCTGCCACCAGAAACCAAGATTCGGAACCAGAAACTCCGTTCTGGCACCCTGCCGGAACAGGGAATTTGGAGAGGATCATCGCCATCGTCATCACCAACACATCTCCATCAACCACCGATGTATCCCTCATCCATGAGTGAGTAATCTCCCGATGTAGTCTTGGGGATGGTAGGGATTGGATGAGTTCTATCATGTAATCGAATAAGATTGTTAGGGCATAGTGCCTAGTATCTCTTGTGCTATTTGACTTTGTTGGAACTTGTTGTGCTTAATTCTTGTCACTAGGGCCCGAGTGCCATGATCTCAGATCTGAACTTATTATCGAATCATTATGATAGTATTGTTTGTGATATTATCTGCAAGTTGTGTACACATATCATTGTTCGGATCTAAAGGCCTCAAAGTGACAATAATTGGGACAACCAGAGGGGATGGATGTGGTGTGAGGATCACATGTGTTCATGGTGTGTTAATGCTTTGCTCCGGTGCTATATTAAAAGGAGCACCTTCATTGCCAGTAGTTCCCTAGAGGCCCCGCTGCCACGGGTTGACTGGACAGAAGATGTTGTGCAAGTTCTCATTGCGAGCACGTATGACTATATTTGGAGCACATGCCTAGGATTGTTTAGTACTTGGATGCTTGTTACATGTTTAGATCTTGAAGTTACATGTTTAGACTCGTCCATGCAATGCCCGCCCATCCATCACTATGCCTACCACACTCGAATCCTACAGTTACCGTTACTGTTACTATTGCTCTTGTTTCACTGTTGCTGTTGTTGTTGTTTTGCTGTTTCTACTACCAAACTGTTGCTACTGATAAACTTCTGTGAGCAAGAACTATTTCTAGATGCAGCTGAACTGATAACTCAGTTGTTAAGGCTTGCAAGAATTCTTTGGATCCCCTTGTGTCGAACCAATAAATTGGGTAATACTACCCGCAAAGACTGTTGCGATCCCCTATACTTGTGGGTCATCAAGACTATTTTCTGGCGCCGTTGACGGGGAGCATAGCTTTATTTGTAAGTTCACTTGGATCTACTATTGTTCACTGCTACTCCTTTCATCATGGGGAATTATCGTGATGGAAAGTTCCCTATTTTACCATCCACTACAAGAAGAGGTACATTCCTAAACACCTCTGCTTCTCTTGATTCGCCGTCTGTTATAAGTAAGCTTGTCACACCACCACCACATACTCATGCTACACACATTGCTACTACTGCTGAGTCTGAAACTGCTTTTGATACTCATGATGTTACTTCTACTGTGCTTGATGTGAGTGGTTCATTAGGTACTTTTCTAGATGCTACTATGGCTGGTCTAGGAAATACCGAAACTCCTAGTGAAGACACTATTACACCGTTAGCTCACCTGAGCCTAGTGAGAGTTATGATATTAATGATGGTTACATCGAGTTCACTGATGATTTTGTTGAAGAGTGCCAAAACACACATGGTACTAGTGCTATGAAGAGTCTCCTTGCTAGACGTACTATTATGCCTAAGTTGTCCTCTGATCCTAAGTTTGCCACTTCTCCCATAGATATTAAGGATAAATATTATGATTTATCTCTTGATTTATCTTATTTAGATATTGTTGAGAAAGAAACATTTTGTGGTACTGAAAATGAGAGTGTTGTGGCTCATATGAATGAGCTTTCTACTATGAGTGCTTTATTCTCTAATGATTTTAAGATGCACAAATACTTTGTTGCTAAGATCTTCCCTTTTTCACTAAAAGGAGAAGCTAGGACTTGGTTTAATAGATTACCTCATGGTTCCATTGATAGCCCTGATTGCTTGATTGCTTCTTTCTTCTAAAAATATTTTCCTCCCAGTGCTAGACATGCTGCTTGCAGAAACTTTTTGATTTTAAACAGGGAGAAGAAGAGAAATTGCTTGAGTCATGGACAAGGTTCTGTGCCTTGATTCATGCACATCCTGGATGTCCATTACCTAAGAATGAGCTTCTTGATCTTTATTATAATGGAATAACTAATGATTCTAGGACCTACTTAGATAGCTTTGCTGATTGTGTTTTCCGGAAAAGGACTCCTACAGATGCTAAAGAATTAATGACCAAGATATGCAAGAATCATGATGATTGAACTTCAACTGAGCTGAGTACACCTGAGCCTATTACTCATGAACCAGTTGTTCTTAAACCAATTCTAGAACCAACAACAAAGAAGAGGGGAGTTATTGCATTAAATGATGAAGTGATGAAGGAAGCTAAGAAGTGTCAAAAGGAGAAAGGTATTAGAGCTGAAGATGTGAAGAATCTACCTCCTATAGAAGAATTATGTAAACCAATTCCCCACTCATCTATTATTGAGGTACACTCTCTCCAACACTTTGATGAAGGTAATATTCCTTATGGTAAGCCTCCTGATCAATGTTTAGAGGAACTTGACATTTTTATTGTTAAACAAGGTCATTTCAATAAACAAGTTCAGAATCATTTATTGGAAAACTCTAGAGCTATCCATGAGTTAAAAGATATTGTGGAAAGAACTTCAAATGATATTAAAATGCTTTGTAAACACTTTCAAATGGTTCAAACTCAACTTGATCAACTTGCTAAGGTACAAAAGGATATGCTAGTTAATGCTTTAGGAGATAAACATGCTTATGGAATTAGAACAAGGAGTGGTATAGTTACTCAAGATCTTTTATATCCTGAAGGACACCCTAAAAGAATAGAGGAGGATTCTCAACAAGGTGAGAATAGTGGTAGTCCTCGTAAGAGAAAGAAAAAGAAACACAAAATAGTTGAGGAACCCCTTGAACCTGCTATACATCCTAATAGTATATTTGTCTCTGATGCTGAAACTGAGAGTGGTAATGATAAAAATGAGTCTCCTGATAAGGAGGAAGGTGAGGAAGAACCTGAAAAGCACACTAAGAACACTAGGTACACGAAGGAAGATTTTATTGCTAATAAACATGGTAAAGAGAGAACCTTGGGTGCAGAAACCTATGCCTTTTCCAGGTAAGAAACACAAGTCAAAGGAGGAAGAACACTACAACAAGTTTGTGAGTGGATGAAGCCTTTATTCTTGCAAATTCCTTTGACCGATGTTATTAAGTTGCCTCCTTATTCAAAGTATATGAAGGATATTGTCTCTAATAAAAGGAAGATTCCTAATGAGGAGATTTCTACTCTACTTTCTAATTATTCCTTCAATGGTAAGGTTACAAAGAAACTTGGTGATCCAGGTATACCAACTATTCCTTGCTCCATTAAGAACAATTATGTTAGAACTGCTTTATGTGATTTGGGAGCTGGATTTAGTGTTATGCATTTTTCTCTCTATAAGAGACTCCATCTAGAAAAGTTTATACCAACTGATATTTCTTTGCAAATGGCTGATAAGTCAACTACTATTCCTGTTGGTATTTGTGAGGATGTTCCTATTCAAGTTGCTCATAATTGCATTGTCTTAACTGATTTTGTTGTGCTTGAAATGCCTGAAGATGATAATATGTCTATTATTCTTGGGAGACCTTTTCTTAATACTGCAGGTGCTATCATCAATTGCTATCAAGGAAAAGTAACATTCAATATTAATGACAAAGAGCACACTATCTATTTCCCCAAGAAGGTTGTTAAGAGCTATTGCCTGAATTCTATTGAAAATATTGAGGGCATCAAGGTTGGAGAAATATATTGTCCCATTCCATAAGAAAATTTTGAAACTATTATGACTGGGACCATTGCTATCAAGTATGAGGTAACATAATCACCTTGTGGAATGCAAAGTTTTGTTTCATATAAGATTGTTTTGGTAACAAGACTTGATCAACCTTGTTAACAAAAGGATTTTAATGAACAAAATAATGTTTCCACTATGGTTACACTTGCTTTCTTTTTCCTTTCTCCTTCCTAGTCTTTGCTTTAGATTTAGTTTTGCTAGTTGCTTGTTTGTTTGAGTTTCTTAGAGCTCATGTAGTTTGGATTTTGGTTTGATTTTGCTTCTTCTGAAAAAACTGTTTCTGCGAGAAAAACAATTTTCATACCCTGAAAATTGGCCAAAAATAAAGTTTCTCGAAAAATCCCAGAAAATTCAAAAAAATTCTCTCGAAAAAAGGGCAGAGTGGCATCTGAGATGACCCAGGGGGCCACCCCAGGCCACCAGAAACCTGGTAGGCGCGGCCTACCAGGTGGCGGCGCCTGGGGGAAGTCTGGCCCACCTGGGCCCCTCAAGGCTGCCTCCTCAAAGCCACCTTCTTTCTCTCTCCCGGAAAACACTGGAAAACTTGCTCAAGCTCGAGTTCTTGCTGTTCTTGCTCGCGATTTTAGATCTCCTTGTTCATCCCATCTCAAGTGCCGATTTTTGGAGGGATTGCTCCTTGGTATGTGCCTCCTCCACTTGTCCAATTAGATTTGTGATTGGTAGATTATATCTTGAGTATTTTGCTGCTATAGGTGAGAGGTTGTTTGAGCTTGCATGCTTGTTCTTTGCTTAGAAACTTTGTTTTGATGCATGTGTATCCCTCTAGCAAGTTCCTATAGTAGTTGCTCATCATTTATCAACTTAGAAATCACTTGGTTTGATGGTTGTCTAAAAATTTCAGCAAGGAAGATGAGTGCTTATCCACTGAATCAATATGACTTGATGGTGCATGAGCCAATGAAGGTTCATCGTGAGGAGGCAGTCTTTCCTTCCATATAACCATGCCATGAATTTATGAGAGCTAGAAGGATCCTCCAAGGTTTCCAAACTATGGTTACAAATGCAGGGTTGGAACACTTTGTTGAAGGTGAACCAATTCAATATGTTAAGCTAATCATGGATTTTATGCAGGACTTCTGGTTCACTTGATCTACTTCTAATCCCATGGTCCATTACAAAATATATAATATACCTATCGACCTGCCTTTTGCTGATTTCTGTGCAACAATTAGAGTACCTCAGTGGGGATCTTGTGAGAAGATCAAGGAGAAGCCCAAGTCACTTGTTGACTTATACACTGAGATTTGCCAAGGTTCCGACTTCTCAAAGGAAAGTGGTAAAATTCGGAACATTCAACTCCCAGCTATTAGATACTTTGCCTATTTCATTGCCAAGTGTGTTCTTGCTAGAAAGACTGCTAGAAAGTTGTCTTCTTTTGATCTAGCTTTTATTTCAGCTTCTTTGAATAGGAATAGTTCTTATAGTTTGGGTGCTTTGATAGCTCACCGTCTTACCACCAACCATGAGAAGGGTGGAATTTGTGGAGGTCTCATTGCTTCTAGGTTGCTAGCTTTCCATGGTTTAGAGCCTCACTTTTCAAATTTTTAGTTCCCCATAGAGAGGCTTGATATTGAATCTATGATTCAGCATGATTTTGTTTCTTTGGGGGCTAATGTGAGAAGTTTACCATTTGAATTATCTTTTGCCCAGCAAGGTCGGAGAAAGGCTAGGACTGAGAAAATAGTTTATTTGTCTACACCTGCTTCGTTTAACTTTGATAACAGGCAAGGATGGTTGCTTACAGAGGAGGAGGTTGACACTTATGTGGGGGAACTCCCCCAGCAACAGGAGAATGTTGAAGAGGATGCCGAAGACAATTTGGTTCAGCCCTCCAACTTGGGAGAGTCTTCATACCAGCAACCCTCATTTGATTGGGGCGCGTCTTCTTCTTCATCGTAGGCTCCTGGCTATGATCATTCCTATGATGACCCACCAGCTTGGGGGTACTATCCGCGCTATTGAGCCCCACTTAGGCCAAAAGCCTAAGCTTGGGGGGAGGTATACCGACATCACACTCATATATATATATCATGTTCGGTCGGTTCTTTGTATATCCATTGTTTTTGCTTTCTTTTTGGTTTTTGTTGCTTCTTTCTAAAAACTCAAAATACCAAAAATATTTTCGTTGTTTCTCTTGGTTTGTTTATTTGTTTCTTTGCTTTGGTTTGCCTTAAAATAAAAATCCAAAAAGATTTTGCTTTGTTTGGTTTGCTTTGTTTTTGTTTGGTTTTTCTTTGTTTGCTTGTTTCTAAAAAAACGAAAACACCAAAAATATTTGTTGTTCTTCTTTGGTTTTGTGAGTTCTTTGCAGGGTTTATCCGTCCTTAGTGGATTGTGGTTTCATGTTAATTATTCAAGTCACACAAGTGAAGGGAAATAATGAAGATTAAGACAACTCGAGGTGTGGTAAGAGGCTGGTAACAAACTTTATTTGTTTCATTTTTGTACATATACTCATCATTGTGAGCATGCTTAGCCTGTTTGTGTAAGGTGTATGTCATTATGGATGCTTAGTAGTTCTTGCTTGTCTATGATTAGCTCCAGCTTGCTAATAGTTTGTAGCATGTCATATGAATGTTTGCTTGCATTGTTTTATTCATACTTTGGTATGATATTATGGTACCCTCCTCTAACTGTTCATGTGAATCGACTTGGCACATGCTCATGCATGCATATGACTAATCAATAGTCAGTAAGCCTCGATGATTTATTTTTCCTCAGAGTTCTTGTATCACTTTCATGCCATAGTTAGTCCTGTTTTGTTGCAAGCATGATTATGACAGCTATTGCTCTCTCGTTTGTCGCTCCCTCTCTATTGCTAGACTTCACTTGCACTGAGTACGTGCTCTACCTGTGCTTCCAACTCCCCAAAACCAATATTGTCAGCTATGTCCACCATACCTACCTATTAGCACCATTTGCTACTTCAGTGCATATTCCATATGCCGTGTTTTCTTTCAAAATAAAATGTTTGTCTGTTTTGAGAAAGTTAGTTAGTAAAGCTCTCACGAACTTGATGGCACACTTTATTCCTTGCGCTTAATAATCCTGAACCATTGTGACTAGTCCATAAAAGTTATATGCTTGCTAATTATATACTGGGAGTCAGCAGAACCGTGCTGTCACGGGGAACGCTTTCAACACTTTTTGGATATCTCATCCAGTTGATTCCTTGCTATTTTGTTTATGGATGTCGACGATGTGAAATAAAAGGGTAAGTTGTTAGTTCATGGAGTTTATACATTGTGTTAGAGAAACGTCTGGGCTGCTAGCCTAAGCCATGCCTAATCATGGTGGAAACTTGCAGCATCACTATAATGAGCATCTATGAAGCGTCCTCAATAAAAAGCTATGCATATGGTAAATAAAAAGATTGGTGAGATGCTCATTATCTGCTTGCCTTGTCATTTTGGTTATGGGAAAGCTCCTGTACCATGTGCAAGGGGTACCCCGTTGGCGGTTCTTGATGATATGCATTTATTTACAATGACAACAACTTTCAGGTGACCAAAGTTGAGTAGCATGCGGAGCGAGCCTCGTACTCAAGGGACTTGGGATTTCCAGTCTATGGTCTGTCAAGCATATGATTCAGAGTGGACCTCACTTTCACCTTAACCACATGAATATGCCTATGATAGGGGCAATGAGAGCTCAAAGCTAATGAGTACCTTCCTTTCAGCATTTGGAATCTTTTCAAACCTTCACAAAGCCGTTTTCACAACTTTGTTGAGTCACCACTTATTCTATGAGCACCTTCTTGAGAGCATAGTTGTCATTCTTGAGTTTGTTCCAAAACTTGGTTAACTATGTCATGATTTTGATGCTTGTATCTCTGATATCTTTATCTCTAGTATTCACTTGAACTTCTGAGGTGCCTTGGCATTTATATTGTGCTCTACAAACAAAGGCAAGCGAGATACCACTCTATCATACCTTATTATGAGCATTGCAATGTTTCTTATGTTTATGTTTCATGCTACTTATTATTATTGAGTTGGTTTCTTTTCATAGCTTGCAATGACTATTGAGTAGACTTAGTTGCATACTCTTTATTATGAATTGTCTAAGCATCTACTCCTGCGCTGAGAATATTTACATCACATGAAGCAAAGTGTTCGTGAAAGTTCTTTTATCGCACTCAGTTTTCAATTGAATTGCTTCAGGACAAGCAATAAGCTAAGCTTGGGGGGGGGAGTTGATACGTCCAAAACGTATCTACTTTCTCGAACACTTTGCTATTGTTTCTCCTCTAAACCTATGTGATTTGGATACAACTAACACGGACTGACGCTGTTTTTAGCAGAATTACCTTGGAGTCTTGTTTTTGTGCAGAAAATGAACTATCAGGAAAAATCCCGGAAAATATGCCAAAAAATATATTTCACCAGAAGATCCACGGAGCCAGAAGAAGAGACGGAGGGGAGTCCTGGGGGCCCATACCCACCCCAGGCGCGTCCCACCTGACCCCACGCCTGGTGGGGGTCTGGACACCCCAGGCAACTCCTCGGCCTCCCTCTGCGCCTATAAGTTGCCCCTCGACCTTAAAACCGAGGGGGGTTCGATATTTTTACAGAGAGAGTTTCGCTCCGCCGCCGCCACCAAAAACCAAGATCGGATCCAGAAACTCCGTTCTGGCACCCTGCTGGACGGGGAATTTGGAGAGGATCATCGCCATCGTCATCACCAATGCATCTCCATCAACTACCGATGTTTCCCTCATCCATGAGTGAGTAATCCCCCGTTGTAGGCTTGGGGACGGTAGGGATTGGATGAGTTCTATCATGTAATCTAATAATATTGTTAGGGCATAGTTGTAGGGTTCGCAGCATAGAAAACAAAAAATTTCCTACTATGGGAACTATGTACCAAGATCTATCTACTAGATACAAACAACGGGCGGATGTATATCCGTAGAGAACATACCCTTGAAGACCGACAAAGCTTAACGAGTCCAAACTCGTGGTTGATGTAGACGATCTCTTGCCGATCTCAAGATCGAGAGGAAGTCCTAGCGCCGCAAAATAGCAGCGCATCCGTGCTCACACACACGTTCGAGGCACCGAGCAACCTCCGTCTCCTCGCTCCAGCGATGAAGCGGAAGCACAACTCTTTCTTGTCGAAAATCCACCGGGAACATGTATCTCGCTAGTCCGAGACCATGGGGGCTAAATTTTAGAGGGGGAGAGAGATCCTTCACGAGGAGGTGTGAGTGAGAAGTGAGAGGAGGGGATCCTTATATAGGGGAGGGGGCAGCCCAAGGGGGCATGTCCGCCGGCCATGGAAGGTGCCCCCACCTCTCCCTCATTCATGTGGGTGGACACTCCACTCACAAAATGGCCCTTCAATTTTCTCCACTAAAAAACCCACTCAAATTCCCATTAAATTTCCAACAAATTTAATGCAAACTCTTTTATTTTATTCAGAATTTTGTCTATTACTTTAATGACAAACATTCACAAATAACCCCTTTCTAGAATTCCATTTCACATGCATAACCACTTTATGCAATTTCACCCGAAAACCTGTTTCGGTATCTAGTGAAATAAATTCCTGTGCTTGTTCATTCTTTCGGCATGAAACTTTTGCTCCAATTGGATGTCAGTGTCTCTTAAGTGTGTCACCCTACGGTTCGTGAATAATGCGGACATGATCGAGACCCTCTGATCAATAATCGAGCGGGATCTGAGACCCATCGACTCCCACACATTCAACGATGACTTTCTTGTGATCGTCGGAACCTTTTACGCTAGTATCTTAATCCCTTTGTTTCACGATATATTACATGTCCGAGATTCGATCATCGGTATCTCCATACCTATTTTGATCTCGTTACCGACATGCACTCTTTTCTTGTTCCCGTGATATAACATTCTAGTGATCAAATCACTTGCTTGCAAGCTAATCAATGTGATATCACCGAGAGGGCCCAGAGTATATCTATCCGTCATCGGTATGAACAAATTCCACTCTCGATCCATGAGACTCAACATAACACTTTATTAGTTCTGAATCCATCTTTATAATCACCCTGTTACGGTGTGACGTTTGATGTTTTCAAGAAACTCTTCCGGTGTTAGTGATTGACATGATCTCATGGTCTAAGGATTAGGATCACTTCGTAAGTTGTTATAGCAATATAAACTCAATGACTTTGATCGTAATGCTATACTTCGGATGAATGTTCATCACACCATTACACTAATGTTGTGATCCATCCCTAGATCTTGAAGTTACATGTTTAGACTCGTCCATGCAACGCCTGTCCATCCATCCCTATGCCTACCACACTCGAATCCTACTGTTACCGTTACTGTTACTGTTGCTCTTGTTTCACTGTTGTTGTTGCTGTTGCTACTACCAAACGGTTGCTACTGATAAAATTCTGTGAGAAAGAACTATTTCCGGGTGCAGCTGAACTGACAACTCAGTTGTTAAGGCTTGCAAGTATTCTTTGGCTCCCCTTGTGTCGAATCAATAAATTGGGTAATACTACCCGCGAAGACTGTTGCGATCCCCTATACTTGTGGATCATCAGCCATCTGAGAAAAGAGTCCTACTTATGACATACCATAAGTATGCACGGGCATACATCTGGATCACCTCCTCATCAGCGTCCTCGGGGCATTTGCTAAAATTTTGTTGTATTCATTTGTAAGTAGCACCGGCAGACATCTTCTCTTGCATTGGCGCCTTACCAATTAAGCCAATCATCACTTCACGCCACCTATCCGAATCTGAGCTCATACACACGAGCTATCCTTTGATGGGAAGCACAAAAATCATGGAGACGTCATGTAAAGTCACAGTCATCTCACCACAAGGGAGGTGAAAACTATGTGTCTTCGGTCTCCATCTATCAACAAGCGATGTGATCAAACAAGAGTTCATATGTGGCGTCGAACGCGAGACAAGCTGGATGAAAAGGAGAAGTCGGTACGCTCAACGTATGGAGTGTAGCACTCATCATATGGCATCTTCTTGCTATGCACCTCCTTAGACCTTAGGTTCAACCACTTGAAGACATGCTTCTTCTCCACAATGTACCGCCCATGATGCCATTGATCGTAGTGCCCATTCAAAATAGATTGTCCTTCCATCCTACAAATGTGCGCAAAGAAAGAAGTGAATAAATTAAGTTGAGGAAATTCTCTAATGCACCACAAAGATAGATATAATTCATATAAACAAACAAATTAGATCACAATATGAATACACCATTTGTTCCATGCCATCTATAATCCAGATATACCCATTCTCGGTATGAATACACATTAATTACATGCCATCTATACTCCATATATTTCCATATATAAGCCATATATGCCAACGATAATCCATATATGAATTAATACAATCATTACATGCCATATATACATACACCATTCAACCATATATACATGACAAATCTATTTTACTAACCCTAACTAAACAATTTTACTGATTTACAAACTATCATTCTGTCACACTTATTTTCTAAAGAAAATCGACATTCTACCATGTACATGCCAAATTTCCAAAGAACTAGGGTTAAGAATAAGAGGACAATGTGATGATTTCAAACAATATAACAAGGAAATTCGATGGAGAATAGCTCAAGTGGCGGGAGAGGAAGAATCCACCAGAATCCACCTCAGATCTTTGGGTTTTAGAGTGTGGATTTGAGGGGGCCTTGGAGGGGATCCGCTGTTGCCATGGCTATGTCTGGGGTCATGCGGGGTAGGGGGTATGGCGCTGGGAGTGTCCGCGGGATGGCGACCGGCCGTTTTCTAGGGTTAAGGGGCATGGCGCTTTTGTGGAAAGCGGCATGCTAGGTACCATGGCGCTCCCTTGAAAAGCACCAAATATTAAAACTAGGCTCGCGTGGGCACGTCGACTAACACGTCGGACGGGGTCATGGCGTTTTCGGCAGGGGCGCCATGGGTGCATGGCGCTTTTTGGGGGAGCACCGTGCTACTGACCATGACGCCTTCTGGTAAAGTGTCAAGGAAACATGTTAGATCGGGAATTATTCGAAAAAGTAGGTTATTTCGTAAGATCATTCTTTAATTAGATTAATTCTGTGATTTTTTCTGTTTTAGCCCTCAAAAAAATGTTCCTTGTTTTAAAATCTGCTCAATATATAGCATTGACCGTTGTACAATGCATATTTGCCATGAGACCGATGCTCGTTTAAAGGGCTCTACTTGCTCCGTTTGCAAATAAATGTAATTTTATTTGCCTAAGTCAAACATAATTAAATTTGATTAACTTTATAGAGAAATATAGGAACATATATTACATCAAATTGACATATTATGAAACTAGATTTAAAAATAAATTTAATGGTAGCAATTCAGTGTTATATATATTGGTACGGTGTCTAAAAAAATTGATCAAAAGTAGTAAAGTTTAACTTAGAACAAGAATAAACGTACACTTATTTGCGGACAGATCAAGTACATGTATAGAACCATTCAAAACCTTCTCTATGTCTCCCCGAGTCCAACGAACTAACATATGGTCGAATGATCACATAGAGTTAATTCACACAAACTTTTGGATTACCAAAACTGATCTTGGACTCTTCGGTATCTGGAATCTCATGGTCCCATATGACTTTTGATGGAGATGATTTTTATATCTTTTTGTAGGGGTTCATAGCATGGAAAAAAAATTACCGTATGCACACAAACAAGCCAAGATCTATCTACTAGATTGTAGCAACGAGTCGATAGAAACAGACACCCTTGAAGATTCCAAAGCGGTTAACAAGAGCAGATTCTCGTGGGTGATGTAGTCGTACACTTGCCGATCTTAAGATCGCGTAGACGATCCTTTCTGCGTTCGGCAGCTTCCAATGGTCACACGTTTGGTACTTGATGAAGACCTTCCTCTCCCTTGTTCCAGCAGGCAGCAGAGGTTGTAGTTCTCCCCTCGTGAATCCGGCAGCACGACGGCGTGGTGTCGAAAGTAGAGGGAAGATCCCGCAGGGCTTCACCTAAGCCATTGTGAGTTATGGTGGATTAGGGTTTCCCGGAAATCATTGTTCCAGTTTGACTTTTCAAACTTCCCGTTTGACTTTCAATTTAGAGCTTTAATTATCTCTTGCAAATACAAACACCAAGTGACCTAGGATATGATTCAATCATTCCATTTACCCATGACACATTCATGGAACATTCTCCTTCCAGATCGGTGAACCTTCCAGAACCTTCTAGAACCTCTCTGATGAAAACATCGAAATCTTTCCCGAACTCCGGAATCGGACTTTCCTTATATGAATCTTATTCCCCGGACCATTACGGATCTCCTCATGATATCCCGGATCCTATCCGAGACTCCGAACAACATTCGGTATCCCTACTAACATTTCATATCTACTAAACAACATTGAATTCTTAAGTGTGTCTTCCTACGGTTCGTGAATTATGCGGACATGACCGAGACACTTCTCCGATCAATAACCAATAGAGGAATCTGGAAATTCATATGGCTCCCACATATTTCTATGATTACTTTGCGATCGAATGAACCACTTACATACGATACCATTTTCCCTTTGTCTCGTGATAGTTTACTTATCCGAGGTTTTGATCGTCGGTATCTCTGCATACCTAGTTCAACCTCGTTACTGATAAGTACTCTTTTCTTGTTCCCGTGATATGTGATCCCTTGTGAGCCAATCACATGCTTGCAAGCTAATTGGATGACATTCCACCGAGAGGGCCCAGAGTATATCTATCCGTCATATGGATGGACAAATCCCACTCTTGATCCATGTGCCTCAACCCATACTTTGCGAACACTCAATGCCACCTTTATAGCCACCCAGTTACGGTGTGGTGTTTGATGTCATCAAAGCATCCTTCCGGTGATGGTGATTAGCATGATCTCATGGTCGAAGGAATTAGGTTACTATGTATCAGAAAGCTTATAGCAAACGAACTATTGAAATGACTTGATCTTAATGCTACGCTTATCTATAGGAGTATGTCCATCATACCATTCTCCTAATGATATGATCTTGTTGTTAATAACATCTCAATGTTCATGATCGAGAAACCACGATCATCTATTAACCAACAAGCTAGTATTATAAAGAGGCTTTACTAGGGACTCTAATTTAGTTTACAAATCACACAGGTATTAATGTTTCCGGTTAATACTATTATAGCATGAATGTAAATATTTATCATAAACACAAGGATATAATAATAACCACTTTTATTATTACCTGTAGGGCATATCTCCAACACTTTTTATATCAAAAATCATTAACATAAAATTTTCAACAACTTCCATATTAAACGTTTTTATGTTTGATGTCATCTTCGAGTCGAGTCGTGGCAATATTTGAAAACAGCATCCAGGGAGAAATTTCGGAAAACTCCGAATTTTAACATAATGATGGGCTTCTTTCCATATTCATGCATATATCTATACAACAAAGTGTAAAATAGAAAATTATAAATTGTGTAATTTTAGTCCCAACAAATATAATAATATTGCTAAATATTAAAGATCGCATTTAGCTCGCGCTAGTGTTTGCAGTCGTCGCTAGGTGATCGGATGACTTATTTGTAATTTTTATTACTTTTAGATCTTTTTGTACTACTATTGATGATTATTAAAATATTGGTGAAATTTCGCAAAAAAATAAAGATCTTAATTAAAACATAAAGTGAATGGTGTGAGCTTGCTAAATTTAGTCTTAGAGAGTGGAGTGAAGGTGTGTATTACACAAGTTAGTTCCTCTTTGCATGGCCAGAATCACTCTAGAGGTTAGAGGTAGACAAGAGGACTCGCGGTCTTGTTGCGGCCTCCACTGCCACCCTAGAGGTGGCGCCAGTGAACAAGTAAGAATTCTCAGCTGCCTATAAGATCTACACTCCGCCTGGATAGGTCCTTTTGTGGAATCATTGGCGTAATCGAGCATCAGGGCCACGCAACACAACTTCTTTGGAACATCCGGGTAGGTTTCCCCTCTACATCCTATGTTTTCTTTGACTCTTACTTTCCTTTACTTCTTATTGTGCATCACATCCTGTTCACACGTTGAAAGATCATGGATGCCGCCTAGAGAGGGGGTAAATAGGCGGTTAAAAACTTTTACAATATGGACTTAACAAAGGCGTAATAAAAATAGCTTTTTTTGTCAAGTACAAAGCCGAAATAAACTATGGTTCACTTGTGAAAGATCACGGATGCCGCCTAGAGGGGGGAATAGGCGGTTTAAAACTTTTACGAGATGGGATTAACAATGGAAGAATAAAACTAGCGTTTTCTTTTGTTAAGCACAAAGCCTATATATACTAAGGTTCACCTATGTGTACCAACAACTTATGCTAAGAAAGACAAGCAACAATGTGATAGTAAGATAGATTACTTCAAGCATGAAGGCTATCATAATGTAAAGTGCATAAGTAAAGAGCTCGCGCATAGAGATAACCGAGGCACGCAAGGACGATATTTTACCGAGTTCCTTACACAATGGAAGTACGTATCTTTGGAGGGGTGGGCGGTACTAAGACCACCAACGCCACAAGAGGCCTCACCCTATTCTCCCAAGCACCCGCCGCACGGCAAGCATCCGATCCACTATGGAACACTTGAGGACGGTCACCAAACCCGTACAAGATTAAGGCAATCTCCACAACTTAATTGGAGGCTCCCAATAATCACCACCAAGGCCACTAACTTGAGGAGAGCTCCACAACTTAATTGGAGGCCCCAAGAACTCATCGGTCACACAACCGTCTAGGGTTCCAAAAGAACCCAAGAGAAACAAGCTTCTTGATTTCACCAACCAAATCCTCCGGGGAGAACTCAAACAGCTGCACCTAATGCAATTACAAGTCCTTCACTCTCAAAATCCACCAAAGCTACAAAAGCTATTGGGGGAATAAGAGAGAAAGAATACAAGAGGAAATACACAAAAGAAACCCTAAGATCTAGATCCCAAAAATGTTTCCCTTACATAGAGGAGAGATGGATTGGTGGAGTTGTAGATCTAGATCTCCTTTTTCAAATCCCTCGAAAAGATTCAAGAAATATGGGAGGGATTGAGAGTATTTGCAAGATCTAGAAGGTAGAAACAATGGAGGAGAGAGGGAGAGCAAGAAACCAGCCCAATGAGAAAAAAGGGACCTTTTATAGGTCTCACCATGAAATAGAGCCGTTACTGGGCACTTAACCCGGAGTTTCCTGGGTCCAAACCCCGGAGTCTCCGGCCCTAGAACATCCAGGTCGAGGGGAGACAGAGGTGCAGGCTCTTGGTGTCTGTTCGGAGACTTCTTGGGTTAGAAATTCCGCCTAGTCTGGAGATTCCGCTCCCCCGAGACCGGAGTCTCCGCCCCCCTAAAAACTGACATAAACATCAAAACTAAAACGACCATAACTTTTGTATCTGAACTCTGATTTTGATGATCTTGGACTCATTTATAAGAGGATAATAAGCTCTACAATATTATGCAAGGAACCATCATAGTACAACAAGGTATGATATAAACAAATTATGAAAGGTTTAACCTATCTATAAAAGACAAACGGATAAAACTTCCAACATCGAAAACATAATAGAAAATGCATATGAAATCCATTTTCAATGAACTAGGGCTTGTCATGGAGATTAATACAAGCTCTAAATCTTCTCATGGATAATAACCAAATAAGAACCAAGAAGGATGATGCCAAGTATGTAAAGGTTTGACCTCCCTACGAAAGATATGGTCAAGTTACTCACTTGAGTGCCCCTCTTGATAGTATGGTTATCTATCCTATAAACCGGTCTCCTAACTAACAACATGAGACCGGCAAAAGGTAAAACCTATCAAGATTATACATTTTCATTGAGAATTACACTTGAGCTTGATGTAGATGACTTGTCCTTCTCAAGATGGAACTTCTTACTTGCTTGCTCTTTCTTGGGCTTGCTTGATGAAGACTTGCGAATTTATCCCCCATACACCATGGGGAAACCACTTCTTTGAACCTGTCTTTATCAATCCATGATCACCGAGGATGGAAAGCTTAAAGCATGATATATCCTAGAGATGGAGCATCTTGAGATTGAACTTCATTTCTTCTAACTCCATTAGTATGATGTCTTAAAGATACACATGAGGAACTCTATATTCTTCTTCAACACACTCTTGATCTTATTTTCTTTATTCTTCTTCTTCTTGTTGTTGTTCTTCTTCTACTACACCCTTGAAGCCAACACATTCTCCAAGAGATGACAATGAACAATTCCTACAAGTGCAACTCAATGCAAACATTAGTCCATAGAGATTTTCATTAATTACCAAAACCACACATGGGGCCCACATGCTCTTTCAATCTCCCCCATTTTGGTAATTGATGACCATCCCTTTGAGAGGGTTTATATAAATAATTTTAATAAATAAAATGGTAGCACCAATATCAAATACTACACAAGTATGTGATATTGGCACAACCATAATATATAGAGCAAACTCCCCCACAATTCTATGCATGTGTGATGAACTTGAATTTTATTGCATATATTGCCAATCATTATCATTGGTGGAGTTTCCTCTATATATACCGCATGCTAAGCAACAAGAAAGATGAAAGAGCATGAAAGGCAAATGCTTAAGAACAAACTCAAAGCATGAACCGACTTCCCTTAACCCCTCTAAAACGTCTCCCCCATTAGCATCGGTTGCCGAAATGGGTGACAGGTTCTATAAGGACAATATAGTGTTAATTCCTCCAAATATATGCATTCGCACATATCCAATGATAAATACTTGGGAGGCAGTAGAACTATATTGAGGACCCAAAGATTTCCAAAGAAATAAAATGAAAGAAGCATCAAAAAATGATGCAAGCAATCACAAGATCCGACAAACCAATTTAAAACAACAAATGAGACCAAATGGAAACAACAAGATATTATGATACAAGCAAAAGAGTGTTTTAAATGAAGTTAGAGAAGCTCCCCAAGATTTGTGCACACATTAGAATAGTCGCATTTGAATACAACATGCACAAATATGGAATCCTCACTCCTCCATAAAAATTTAAGACACCACAAATGAGCATTATTAAATGAATTAGAGGAGCTCCTCAAAGATAATGCACCAATTATGATAATTGCATTTGGGAACAAAGTGCATAATCATGGAATCCTCACTCATCCAAATTCATTTAACAATAAAAGGCATGAGAGAACAAATATGAGTGCCCGAAGATGCAAACACAAGAGACAAGCCCTCATTGGTAAATAAATTTGGAAGCCACCGAAGCATAAAAATAAATATAAAGGTGGTCACCAAGGAATAAAATCTCAATTAAAATTATCTTCCCCTTATGTATATAATTTGTGCCATCTCGGATTTACGGTCCGAGAATACCCGTTATGCATACAATTCACGTTCCCATGATCAGTGAGTCGTGAGCATAACCGACTAGTATCATTACATCATCCTTACATTAACGAGTACAAAACTTACAAAGGGGCCATTATGGCGATTACAACACAAGTAGCGGAAGTCTTCAGCACAGCTCGTGCCTTAACCTACAGGCAACTGACTGGGAAGACGGCCTAGCTCGCATAGACGTCGACTCCTTCGTTCCTTTTTAACATCTGCAATCTAGCCAAGTAAATAGCCAGGGAAAATGCCGGTGAGTACTTTGGATGTACTCGCAAACCACTGAGACAAGGGTAAGAAGAAACATGCATGATGGGCTGTGGGGAGATAGCTCTAAACTATATTTATTTTGAAAGCATAACCTAACAATGGCATCTCTATATCTTTGTTGAAAAGGAGTTTTTATAAAGTATGCCTCCTTTTTGAAAATCCGTACATCTCCACATCCTTGTTAAAAAGATTTCTAAAACAGTTTTGTTGTAAAACCCTTTTGTAAAACCCTTTTGTAAAACCTTATCGACCATCTCTGGCCAAAACCAATTTCATTCTTATCTTTTCCTCGTGACGAAGTCACATGCTTTAGTTCATCTCAACTTATCCGAATGGTCCTCCTAGCACTTTCCATTCCAACGGTCCTTGTCCGTGGACATGGCTATTCGAATAGATTAGACTCTGCAGAGGTTGTGCACTTTACCCACAAGAATCAATACATCCACCGGGATAAAACCACAGCCTGCTACACACGGTAGACAGGGGCTCGGATAATCAAACTTACGCTTTTCATTTGTCCATCCCTAACAACGGCGACTTTTCCTTTTGGGTTTATCTCTCCGGTACGAGTATGGGGTACGACGACCCTGGTCCTTCCTCCCGTACTGACCCCTACCTCTAGACCAAAGTCTGACCGGTAGCAATAGTGACAATCTTCCATCCGTACTACCTAAAAGCATACCGTCCGCGAGAGACCCAATTGTTGCACCAGTGCCTTACCCTAAAGGTAGCCCGGATTTCAGGGGATTTCTCCCCTTTAGCGAGTAAGAGCAGCCCCGGCTAAAGATCACAAACTACAAGCTAAGCCCCAGCGACTGGGGTAATGTGGTTGCACGGATAAAAATTGTTCCGGACATTGGCTTAGAACATCCCTTCCTTTCTCTTACCTGACTTTCTCTTCATCCACCTCATATCTTCTTTTGGTAAAACTTCCACTCGGAAAGGATGCCTCTTTCCAAGGGTTTTATTTTGAAAACCTTACAGTAGGGTATAACCCAAAATAGTTTTATCGTTGAAAACCGTGGGTTCCAAGAGGGAAGATGCTAATAATCTTAACCTCGTTCTAAGGGGTAAAGATGGGTGTAAATAGGGTAGGTGTGCAAGAGACACTCATTCGTAACTTGGAGGATCCAAGTTACTCATGTCTGTTTATTTGAAATAAACCATGTCTGTGATCATGCAATTTATAAACGAGATATAAAACAGTTGATAAACAGAAGTAGGGCAATATAAGAGTTCATGAATGGTGGCTTGCCTGTGACCAGCGAGAAGTCCCTTGACGGCGTTAGATAACCAGAATACTAATAATATCAATAATAAAGATAACCCCGATGCTTCCTTCTTCTCGGCATCACACAATCACAACTATCGTCGGTATCGAGCATACATGCAAACACACAATACACCAATCAATACAAGAATACAAGCATCAAACCATACAGCAAGCTAAATATAATTATATGCTAAACCTCAGTAGGATGCTGGAGGTTTGATGTGAATGGATTGGGAGAAGCCTTGGAGGCATTAGGGAGAAGATGTCTTTGGATTTCTAGTTTTGGAACTACCTACTAGAGGGGTTTTTAACCAAGGGCCTGATATGTATGATACCATTGTGTAAAAATGATACCATCAGAGAGGTATTGATAAAATGAAGCCAACAAAAGTGGTTTCACTATTTTATCTATTTCCCTTGATTTATAAAGGATTTTATAGTGGATAAAACTCTAGTTTTAGGAAATAATTCACCAGAACTTCTCTGGAGTTCAAAAAATTATTTACTTGGGTGATTAAGTAGTATTTTATGGACTGAATCAAGAGGAGTTGGAGTCACCTAAAAAAAATTACCAGATTTCCCTTGGGAAATTCCCAAAGTCAGTATTGGCTGGGATTTGTCTTTTTCATAAGATTTAACTTACAGAAGAATTTTGGTTTATTCCAAGGACACATACTAGGTGATGAAAATACATTTATGTAGAAATTGGAATCAATCAATTTGGAGTTGCGGAGCTACTGTAGTGTTTTTTTAGTGAATAAACCATGCTCAGAATAGTTTAATTCACCATAATTCAACAGAGGCTCATAAAATTATGGGCTTCTGGATTTAGGAAGATATTGTTATATGTGTTTACTTAGAGTTGTATTTAGGTCCAACCCTCATTTGGTTTGACCTAGGGAATTTATTGAAGGCATAAATGACTTTAGTTTGTTATTTTTGTTATCAGTAAACTAGGAAGCAAAATAAGGTGAGGCCAGTGGGGTTTAAAAGGTATGGTTTATACCTTTCTTTACCAAGTTGATTTACTCCTTTTGGAGTTGTGAAGATACTAGGAAAAATATTTAGTGTTCTAGACAGATCCTTGTAGGGGATTTATCATTTGTATTCTAATGAACATTTTGGGGTAAAACCTAGTCTGCATGTTAGGGAAGACCTGTGTGTATGTAGGAAAATTTAGATCTGAGCCATTTGGAGCCCTTTCCATTTTCAAAACTAATTAAACCTATAGACTAGTATGCAGATCTGGTGAAAAATAATAAAAGGAGGAGGGACAGGTGGTTTCTAGGCCAGATCCGGAGGCAAGTGGGCCGCAGAGGGGAGAAGCCATCCTGCCTAGAAGACCCACACGCGTGGAACAGAGGCCAGCCGGCCGGAGTGGGCCAGCCCTTCATCGTCACCCATCCCCGAAAGGGTATGGGGAGATCTGAGCCGCCGGATCAACCCAGATCTAACGGCGCCCGCACGTCGTCTTCCTCGCGGCAAGGGGTACTTGGGAGGAAACCCTAGAGGGCTCGACGAATGCTCGGGGTGCTCACCTGGGGGCTCGCCGCCGTCGGGGAAGCGGGGGAGGAGGAGTGGTGGTTCGGGGCGACCTCAGGGTGGGCGGCACGCCGGGTTTTGACGGCGGAGGTGGTCACGCGAGAAGAGCCTGACGGTGTTGGCTTGGGACGCCGACGTTGCTCTGGAGGCTGCATGCATGTAGGAAAAAGGAACACCATTAGCATCAGAATGGTGAGGGGGAGATGTGCGAGTGACATGCAGGGAAGGGGGATCTCGAGGAGAGGAGTTGTGCTCGATTTTTGGAAGTGAGCCGAAGCTCCTTTCTTGTTCACCTTCGAGCAGAGCCGAGCAGGGGAGAGGAGTGGGAGTTCTAGGGTGCGTGTGGGAGTGGTTGGGAGCAAATGAGGCGGAGGGGGGTGTGGAGTGGACTTGGGCATTATAAACCCGAGAGAGGAGGGTGTGTGGTGGACTTGGTCCATGGAAAGCTTGGAGGGAGGGAGAGGCTCAGCCAATGGGGCCATAAGGGCAGTGGGGAGGTGTGGGGTAGCCTGTGGTCGAGCAGAGAGGGTGGAGAGAGATAGAGAGGCTGCTGCAAGTGTTTTTAAAGAGACTTGATGGGACAAGACCCTTGTCTCTTCCATGAACAGACACAAAGGACAAGCGTTCAGGGTTTGCTACAGTGCACACGACCAGGAGGGAGTGGGTACTGCTAAGGTGAAGTGCTAGACAAGCTTGGATGTGGTTTGGTTCTAGTTTGAAACAAGGTTTGAAGGTTTTGGCAAAATTTGATATTTTTGGTGCTTGTGAAGGAAATTGCAAAAGCTGAACTGAGCAAAGTGTGGAAATGGTACTGGTAGATAGATGGGGTCAAATAATCAGTTCAAGATTTAAATGTGATTTTTCTGAAGATTATAATCCCATTTAAATGCACTTCTTCAAAAAGTGCAAAAATAGATTATGGAAGCAAAAAGGATATTTTTACATTGAGAAAGTTTGGTTTTTGGTGTGAAATGGTCCTAAATACACACATGGGAGGATTTTATTGGAATTTATTGGGGTGGAAAAGTATTTTGGGGGAATTATTTCTTGTTTCTGCTAATTATGAGAGATGGCAAAAAGAAATAATTAAGAAACTCGAAAATATTTATTTGTGAGTTGGGAAGGTAGGATATTATAAGTAGGAATCAAATGTGCCTTGAGTTGGCAAGGTGATTTGGAGAAAAACAAACTTGTCTTTATGGACAAGGGTTTTGAGAAATTGTAGATAAAGGAAATTAAATAGTTTAATAATCCAAATAATTGGGAGAATTATTTGGGGGATGCTTATAAACAAGGTAGATGGTGTACACTTGATGTATGCATCAAGGTCAACCTTGGTTTTGAAGAAAAGTGGTGAAAAGAGGTAAAGCTAGGTTTCTAGGGGATCTAGGGTTTAGTTATTCTGATGCTATCTAAACAGGGTTGGATTAGGGAGCTCAGAGCTCGCCTTTGTACAAGGGATATATGTATGGATAGACCATGTCATATAGATGATCATGGAAGAAATAGTTTGACTTGGTTGGATTTGAGGTGGTATTGGAGTAATGGCAAACTTTGTTGAAAATAAGGCTACCATAACAGGTACATCAGGTAGCCTCCTAAACCATGTGGGTTTAAGAAGCACCAGGCTCCAATGGAAACAGGTGAAGTGGGGGTTAAAATTCCATGGTTAGTAGGTCCTAACCATGCAAAGAGTTGCTCAAGGGGAGGTAGCATATAGATGTGAGCTTCTGCCAAAGTAGGCAAGATGATAAGATTTACAGAAAATATTATTATCTTGACTACAAAACCATCATGGATGAGTAGGAATTAAGAAGGCTTAGCCAAGGGCAAGAGTGGGTTTTGGTAGTATTACTTATGTACTACAAGATGGTTCAGGTACATTCTCAATAATGCACATAGGTTGGAAAATGTAGGGCTCCAAAGATTGAATCTAGATAAGAAATCCAGACTTAGCCATTTTGGCAGGGTTGGAGATTTTGACTAAAGTGCAAGTGTAGATGCTTTTGAGAGGATGTTAGGTTCCAAACTCATGATCAGGGAGATGAGTTTGAGGTACTAACTAAGTAGATAGGATTCATGCTTAGATTGGGTCTCCACTAAGTTGGAAACCATCTAGAGGGATTATCCTTGGATTGAGATAAGTAGGGGATGAGATGATCACTTGAGTGGCTTAGGATAGATCTATATTTGGATGCTTGCTTGGGATTGAGGATCACAAACAAGGATTGGATCCTAAGGGATGAGCTACTAGACTAGCTCACTTCTAGTTCCTAAACAAACAATGCAATCAGAAGATCAAGGCAATTCATCAGACAGCAGATCAAGGCAATTCATCTTTCTACTTATCTAACTACTACTAGGGTTACCATCAAGCCTAGCTTGGGGTAATGTTGGGTATGATGAAAGGGTTTTTACTTTGAAGTAAGATAAGGATCATCTTGGTATCTCTACCAAGATTGAGATGAACATGTTTTAATAAAGGTTTCTGGAAAACCTAGGGATAGGGGTAGTTGAAGGTTCTGTCTTGAAAACATAAGGATATAATATATATGTCTCCATAGTTTTATAAATATAGACTAGTAAAGTATTTGTTTGTGTCAAAGTCATCTTGGCTCAGGTTTTGGAAATGCCAGGACATTTGAGAATATGAAAGATGAGCCAAGACATCTCTTTTGTAAAATAGTTTTTGTAAAGTAGTGTTGAGATGAGGAGAACACAACTAATACTTAAACAGTTGCTTGAGCACAAGTAAACAGGTAAGCACACAATGCAAGAAAAAGTTTTTGTTCCCCCTGATTTTTGCCTTTTTGGACATTCAATCTGGGTTGCTGAAATTGGGATGTTACATAATTTCTAAGTGGAAAACATCACAAAGACACATGCCCACAAGGAAACAAGCACACACAAAGAAGATATACAAGAAGGCACATTAAAAGAAAAATGAA
The DNA here is from genome assembly GCA_030063025.1 of Avena longiglumis. Classification (NCBI taxonomy): domain Eukaryota; kingdom Viridiplantae; phylum Streptophyta; class Magnoliopsida; order Poales; family Poaceae; genus Avena; species Avena longiglumis. The sequence continues at coordinate 110,414,860 of CP125978.1, forward strand.
GTCATAGCATATACCAATAAGATTTTAGCTTGAAAGCATGTCCAAAGGTACAATTTTATCTTATTGTTCATTAATGATCTTCAAACACCAACACACCACATACATTACAACTATCACCAAGGTAAAAAGGATATAGTTGGAATATATGGAGAAAGGAAACAAGTATCACAAAGGAAAAAACAACTTGCAAATTCACACTATTGCACATGAGAGAAATTGAGGAAAATATAGGCAATAAAATTGCTAGATTGACATATTTTGGATTGGTGAATCATATGCATGATTTTGTATAGTCCAAATTATATGCACTCATCTCAACTTACACACATTTGCAATAGGGAGTTCTCTTAAAACCAAAGCTAGAACCACAACAAATACAAATACAAAAAATCATGCTAGAAGGCAACCCACAAATGGTTGGAAGCAAGATATATGAGCATGAGAAAGAGATACTTGTTACCGAGATATCATTGATAACATGTAGTAGATATGAGTTTACCGAACATCCTATAGCTTGCCTCCAAATTTCATGGATGCACCACTTCTTCAAAATTGAGAGAAAAGCATCCAATATATCTCCAATGTACCTAAAACACATTAAGTACAAAATGGTCCCCAACATATTGAGTCCAACGTAGTTAGTGCAACTACAATACATAGGAGAGACTCCACATAAATATGTGCATATTGATATGAAATTGAATTTCATGCATATATTAGCCAATATGATTTGGTGGAGTTTCCCTATATATTGGATCAAAGAAAGCAAGCATGCCATAAAATAAACATATAGTAACTATGCATGCACAAGACTTCCAATAACGAAAAGGAGATACAATTTGAACAAAAACACCAAGTAGACCAAGATGGCACATATAAGAGTGTGACACGACAAAAGGTGTCCAAATTGTATCAAAGAACCAATTCAACACATAAAAGATCACACGTTCAATAGATGAACTAGGCAAAAGCAAAATATCAAAATATAGATAAAACAAATATGCTTAAGGATTTATCTCATTCTAAAAAGGTCAAAACGCAAAACAAGGAATGAGACAAAACCAACTCCCCAAAAGAGCAAGGTCCAAACAAATAAACCAAACTCTCCACATGTTTCATGATGGCACAAAATACCAAAACAAAAAGATCGAACTTCCAAGCACATAAAACATGATATGGAACAAAACGAGAAGTATAAATATGAGTTTTCTAAATAATATAGGAGAGCTCCCCCATGAATAGTGCATTATGTAGTATTTTCCTTTTGAATGCAAAATGCACACAAATGGGATTATTTCTAGTACCTATGTTTAATAAAACACAAGAGAATGCTAATAAAATCAAATGATCTAAGAGAAGCAAGGAATACATGGGAGCAAAACAAACATTTTCTTGGCCAAAGATAGGACAAAATAAACAAAGCCCAACGTGAGTATGATAAAAAATTCTACCATATATAGAGTACCAATTGTCCAAGGACAAGAAGTATTAGGGATAATTTTCCCAAGGTAGCTTGCAAGGTTATCCAAGAACATATTCACACCAAGAAGCATATAACAAAATATAAGAAATAAACTTTATGCTTCGAAAGAGATTCTTGATAGCTCCAAATAGTCACACAATCACTAGAGATTAGAGTAACTTGAAGCAAATGGTTTCCATGAGGATATAGATATCCAAAAGTTAGGAAAGACATACGAAGAGTCACTCTCACAAACAAGATCCAAAAGATGAGCAATAAAAGCATTCAAGCAAATTTGAACTTGTTTGAGCAAATGTGTCACATAGGAGCTAGATAATTATCAATATCAATTCTAAGTGACACTACCTCGAATTTTCACATTTTCTAGGCTTGTAATATGCACTAAGCATATGACTCTCCCATAATGTGATAAACCATAAATCTCAACACGAGGCAAAAAGATCCAAATAGAGAAAATTAATGGACATAATAGAACTTGAATTTTTTATGAGAATCATACCACATAGAGACTAGATAATATTGCAATATAAATACTATGTGGTATTCCTCATGTACACATTTTTAGTATTGTGGAATGCCCAAGAATAACACTCCCCCAAAATAGGATAGTCCATTAATCTCTCACAGGAGCTAAATAAGATACCAAATATAATCAAGAAAGGCTCCAACACAAGAAACACACGTACATGGTGTGCCACCCAACATACACAAATATACATTATAACTCAAGATAATTACGTGGAAGGCACAACATGTACAAAAGTATGCAAGGTATAAAACTAACACATGCACAAGGGGGATAGTAACTTTCAATGTAATGAGTTGAGCACATGTTACTGCAAGGAGGAACACAAAATATGATAGAGGCAATATAATCCACATGACTTGGCTTGACAAATATAATAGATGAAGATCCCTCAATTATTCATGATGTAGCCAAGACTCCAATGCTCTCCAAACACACCTATTGATCAAGTTTTGGATTGTTGGTCCCCAACCAAGTTGGGTCCTAATAAGTTAGTCATAATAGGCTTGGAAACCCAAATGGTTCTTTTTTTGAACCCACATTGAGCACCAACAAATTTGGCAAACCCATTGCCAACCTCATTCTTATGAAGAGAATAAGCATCATCAATTATGATAGAGTTGGATGAGGAGATACCAATGGTGCATGAGGAACAAATGTGCCCTTTCTCAGGGAAAATATAGCAAGTTCTTCTCTTGCCATCTTTCTTTTTGGGTGAAGCAACAACTTGAGGAAAAGCTTGAGTCTTCTTGGGAGGAGGACCATCTCTAACAAGAGGTAGAGCTTGAGGCCGCTTCCCTTGTTGCTTCTTTCTAAGGGGCTTCTTATCCAATGAGAAAGACTTAACATGATGCCATTCTTCCTTGCACTTGAAGCAAAAAATGTTGGCCGGATTCTTGACTTGATCTTGGCCATTTTTCTTGTTGCTCTTGTGCTTCAACTTGATAGTGAACTTGTTCTTGATATTGGAGTTGAATCCAAGTCCACTCTTGTCATTGGGGGATTTTTGCACACTCAAGATGTTGTTGAGTGTGGCCTTCCCTTTGTGACCCCTTTTCAAGTCATTTTTCAAAGAAGTGACTTGATCCTTGAGCTCTTTAATTTCTTCTACATGGATAATGTGAAAAACGGTACTAGAGGAAGTAGATGCTACATTGTTAGAGCAACAAGGCATAGAAAGTAATTCATCACAAGATGTAGCAATGGCATGAGTGTATGAATTACAAGGACTAGCACATGGAAATATGACATTTGAAGTAGAAGTAGGGATAATGTCCACATGAGGCTCGTTAGATATTACGTTTGACACAATAGCCTTATGAGCCAACTTTAGTCTACCATGGGAGACTAGAAGATCCTCATGCGAGCTTGAAAGCTTAACATAATTTTCTTCCAACTTTCCATAGTTGCTAGCTAGCAAATCAAGTTGAGCCTTTAGCTCAACTTTCTCCTTCAAAATAGATGCTTCACAAGAAATAGAGTTAGTAGCACAAGCATCATTATTAATTGCAATAGGTGAGGGCAACTTGGAAAGATCTTTTGAATATGAAGTTTCAAGTTGCTCATGCGACTCATTGAGTTTGATAAGCTCACTCTTAACAACCTGAGAGCCATTTTTGAGATGCTTAAAATCCTCAACAAGTTTAGCATGGTCAACTACAAGTTCATAATTTTTAGTTTTGAAAGCATTTGCCACCGCAAGTTCTCTATCATGGTTTTCCTTTACTCTAGATAATTCTAGGGTAAAAGCCTCCTTAAGAGATTCCTTAGTGGTTTGTTCTTCTTGAAGGGAGCTCTTTAGATATGCAATTTCAAGTGCATACTCACACTCATGTTCATACTTTTGACAAATGATATTTTGTTTCTCCTCAATAAGTTTCTTGCCTTCAATAGCATATGTCAAAATTTCAACAAATTTGGAGGAATCAATTTTATTTCTGTGAAGAGCGAGAAAGAAAATATATCCCATCTTTTGAATAGAGGCAATATCATAATCAACTAGATGATGATGATCATCATCATCATCATTCTCAACCTCATCATCATCAACATCATCATGGGAAACAATGGGATCTAAAGAGGTTACGTTTGTTCCCTTAGCCATAAGGCATATCTGAGAACCAGAAGAAGGTGATAATGAGATTGCACTTGTATATCTATTCAAAACCTTGTCTTGGCCCATAGAATATCCGGTTTCCTCTACATGGTTAGCAACACAAGCACTATAGGAAATAGAAGCATTTTTATCATGGTGACAAGACAACAAAAGCATATCATCATAAGATTTATTCAAGCCATTTCTACATGATATGCAAGGACTATCAACACAAGCATATACGGAGTTTTGAGTGCTAGAAGTGTGAAAGTCCAAAGATAGACTATTGCAACTAGATAGAGATGAAGTATCAAATAGTAAGATCACTATCCAAATTGCAATATCTATCACCACTCACCATATCATTACCTTGTGACAAATCACATGTTGGTGAAGTGGTAGAAGATGAAAACTCATCACAGCCGAAGGTGGAGGGAAAAAATCATCCTCAATAATGTTGGACTCACTATATTTATATTGAAGCTTTGTCCATAACTCATGAGCACTCCGATAAGGCATGATTGAAGAAATAACTACATTCTCACAACAAGTAAAATCATTTTAGTAGCTTAAGAATCTATAGAAGAGTTCATATTCTCCCCTAAAGATTCGTTTTGGGGATCCATAGGAGAAGAAAAATCCATATATATAATTCCCTCAAAAAATGGGTGAATGCCCCAGAAATAATAAATCATGCAACATTTCCAATCATCATAATTTGTGCCACCGAATATATAGAAGGAATCGTGCACTACTCCCCTAGTCGACATCGTTACTCTCAAGGCGGTAAAGCATAAAAGTGAGACACCTTGCTTTGATACCAATTGAAAGATCATGGATGCTGCCTAAAGGGGGGTGAATAGGCGGTTAAAAACTTTTACGAGATGGGATTAACAAAGGCGGAATAAAACTAGCATTTTCTTTTGTCAAGCACAAAGCCTAAATAAACTATGGTTCACCTGTGTGCACCACCAACTTAGGCTAAGAAAGACAAGCAACAAAGTGATAGCAAGGGATATTACTTCAAGCACGAAGGCTATCAAAATGTAAAGTGCATAAGTAAAGGGCTTGGGTAAACTGAGGCACGCGAAGACGGCGATGTTTTACCGAGTTCCTCCCTACAAGGGAGTACGTCTTTTGGAGGGGTGGGCGGTACTAACACCACCAACGCCACAAGAGGCCTCACCATATTCTCCCGGGCATCCGCTGTACAACAAGCACCCGATCCACTATGAAAAACTTGAGGGCGGTTGATACATCGGAAACGTATCTATAATTTTTGATGTTCCATGCTTGTTTTGTATCATTTGTCTTATGCTTTATCTACACTTTGAGGTGTTTTTATATGTTTTTCTGTACTAACCTATTAACAAGATGCCACAGTGCCAGTTGCCTGTTTTCTTCTGTTTTTGGTTCCAGAAAAGGCAGAAAATCAATATTCCCGGAATTGGACGGGACAAAAGCCAATCTTCCTATTTTTCCCGGAGCAACACGGAACCATGAAGCAGAGGTGGAGGGGGACACCAGGGTGGCCGCACCCCCTAGGCACGGGCCAGCCCTGGTGGCGCCCACAAGGGGTGTGGGCCCCCTGGCCCTCCATCGACCTTGCCCCCTTCGCCTATAACAAGCCTCCGACCCAAAAACCCTAAACAATCTGGCGAAAATCCACGAAAACCTCCACAACGCCGCCGCCACCGAAGAGGAGATTCGGCGGATAGAAAGTCTCTGTTCCGGCACCCTTCTGGGACGGGGAAGTGCCCCCGGAGCCATCTCCATCGATCTCCACCACCATCTCCATCACCGTTGCTGATTCCCATGATGAGGAGGGAGTAGTTCTTTCTTGAGGATAAGGGCTCTACCAGTAGCTATGTGTTCATCTCTCTCTCTCTCTCTCTCTCTCTCTCTATATATATATATATATATATATATATATATATATATATACGCATGATCTTGTTGTGGTCATGAGCTTTGTAATCAAGTAGATCTACCTTGCTAATCAAGTGCTTCATTAGATCTCTACTCTACCCACGTGTGTGAAAGTGACAGCGTGCGCACCGTGATGGCACTTAGACTAGAGTTTACATAAATACTCATCGTGCTTTAATAGATCTATGCTTTTCCCCATGTGTGTGACAGTGACAGCGTGCACGCCGTGTGTGGCACTTAAGCTAGATTATATATATATTTTTTATGATTTATATTTTGAGTTGGATGTCTCTATAAAATTGTGGTGTTTGTTGGAACCGTCTAGCGCTCAAGGTGACAGTGTGGGGTTATCTAGATGGGGAAGGCAGACTTTGAGGTGTGATTTTGTAGGCCTACCGTGGATTAGATTGTCCAACCGAAGAGTAGTTAAGAGTAGTATCATGAAGAGAGGATATTTATATGAGAGAGTGTTCACTAGTGAAAGTATGATCCCTAGGCCTTGTTTCTAAATATTGAAACATCGTTTGCATCTAGATCTTTTGCATGTTTGCTTGCTTCCATCTTTATTTCAGTTTGCCTTTAGTTTCTCCCACGTTAACAACAAGTCAGAAGCTATTTTCTGGCACCGTTACCACTTGTATTTCACTATCTCTTCGCCGCTGCACCTATACACCTGACAAGTGTATTGGGTGTGTTGGGGACACAAGAGACTTATTGTATCTTGATTGCAGGGTTGCTTGAGAGGGAATACCTTTGACCACTTCCTACCTGAGTTCGATAAACCTTGGGTAATCCACTTAAGGGAAACTTGCTGCTGTTCTACAAACCTCTGCACTTGGATGCCCAACAACTGTCTACAAGAATAGAAGTGCGTAGACATCAGCGGTCACCAAACCCGTACAAGATTGGGGCAATATCCACAACTTAATTGGAGGCTCCCAATAATCACCACCAAGGCCACTAACTTGAGGAGAGCTCCTCAACTTAATTGGAGGCCCTAAGAATTGACCACAAAGGCCACACAGAAACAAGCTTCTTGATTTCACCAACCAAATTCTCCGAGAAGAACTCAAACCGATGCACCTAATGCAATGGCAATTTCTTCATTATCAAAATCCACCAAAGCTACAAAAGCTATTGGGGGAATAAGAGATAAAGAACACAAGAGGAAATCCACAAAATAAACTCCAAGATCTAGATCCCAAAATGTTTCCCTCACATAGAGGAGAGATGGATTGGTGAAGTTGTAGATCTAGATCTCCTTTTTCAAATCCCCCGAAAAGATTCAAGAAATATGGGAGGGTCTGAGAGTATTTGCAAGCTCTAGAAGGTAGAAACAATGGAGGAGAGAGGGAGAGCAAGCAACCATCCCAATGAGGAAAAAGGGGACCTTTTATAGGTCTCACCATGAAATAGATCCGTTACTGGGCACTTAACCCGGAGTTTCTGGGGTCCAAACCCCGAGTCTCCGGCCCTAGAACATCCAGGTCGAGGGGAGACATAACTGCAAGCTCATGGTGTCTGTTCGGAGACTTTTTGGGTCAGAAATTCCGCCCAGGCTGGAGATTCCGCTCCCCCGAGACCGGAGTCTCCGCCCTCCGAAAAATGGCAGAAACATCAACACCAAAACGACCATAACTTTTGCATCCGGACTCTGATTTTGATGATCTTGGGCTCGTTTTGAAGAGGACAATAAACTCTACAAGATTATGCAGGGAACCATCATAGTACAGAAATGTATTATATAACCAAATGATGAAAGTTTTAAACTATCTATAAAATACAAACCGATAAAACCTCCAACATCGAAAACACAATAGAAAATGCATATGAAATACGTTTTCAATGAACTAGGGCTTGTCATGGAGATTAATACAAGATCTAAATCCTCTCATGGATAAAAACCAAATAAGATCCAAGAAGCATGATGACAAGTATGCAAAAGTTTGAGCTCTCTCCGAAAGATATGATCAAGTTACTCACTCGAGTGCCCTCTTGATAGTACGGTTATGTATCTTATAAACCAGTCTGCCAACTAACAATATGAGACCAGAAAAAGGTAAAATCTATCAAGATTATACCTTTTCGTTGAGCATTCCACTTGAGCTTGATGTAGATGATCTTGTCCTTCTCAAGATAGAACTTCTTTCTTGATTGCTCTTGCTTGGGCTTGCTTGATGAAGACTTGCGAATTTTTTCCCCATACACCATGGGGAAACCACTTCTTTGAACTTGTCTTCATCAATCCATGAACACCGAGTATGGCAAGCTTCAAGCATGGTATATCCTAGATATGGAGCATCTTGAGCTTAAACTTCATTTCTTCTAACTCTATTAGGATGATGTCTCGAAGATATACATGAGGAACTCTATCTTCTTCTTCAACACACTCTTGATCTTATTTTATTTATTCTTCTTCTTCTTCTTCTTCTTCTACACCCTTGAAGCCAACACATGTTCCAAGAGATGCCAATGGACAATTCCTACAAGTGCAACTTAATGCAAACATTAGTCCATAGAGATTGTCATTAATTACCAAAACCACACATGTGGGCCCACATGCTCTTTCACACGTCTACTGCTAGCTCCGCAAAGCTAGATTTCTATTCATGCAGAAGTTGGTCGGATGAAGGAACTGATCTCCGACCTCAATGGAGCCTCTCTATCTTCCCTGAAGACCAACAAGGTTATCTAGAAAGAGGAAAACCAAGCTTGATTTAGTTCGTCTGTGTGCCCGTTCTGCAGCAGCAGATGGTTTCCACCTTTTCTTCTCAAGACTTCAGTAAGAGGATCAAGAAGAGTATCCACTCGGTGATTGGGGATTTTTGCGTCCTATCAGAGGATAGGAATTCCCTTGAGAAAGAATGCGATGGGATTAGGTGTGTGCTGATCGCCGAGAAGGAGGCCTTGCCATTATGTGCGACCTCCTTGTAAAGACCATTGGTGAATGCGCTGACTTGAGACACCAGGACAAAAGCTGGGAGAAGATCTAGGATAAGAACGTTGATGGGATCTGGATCCTTACCTCCCATAAGGAAGTTCTCCAAGCAGAGCTCTCTTAGAAGAAGGCCACCGTCACCAGGTTGCTGAAGGAGAAGGCACCAAAACTTGTGATGATACATACCCCAAAGTCTTACTAATTTTTTTTGTAATTTCTGGTCATTCCTTATCTTACCAACCCACAAATCAATAGTTTTTGACCTCCTTCAAATCATGAGTTCATTTTCATAGCTAATTCATGAGCTAGCAATTGAGGACTCTAATGAGGAGTTCATGGTCACAACTAATGGATAAGATAGCAAGTGAGGACTCTAATAATCAGGAGTTCATGGTAACAACTAATGGATGAGCTAGCAAGTGAGAAATCAGAAGAACTTACATTCTGCACCTGATAGAGATAGAATTTGCGTCCAATGTTGTTTTCTTCAAATGCAACACGCTTGACAGGCTCAAGCTAGTGGATGCGGCTCACCTCAGGACAATCTACTACTATGTCGCGGAAGATGGGGGGTCTTCGGTGCAGTCAGGAGCATAGTCCATGTCCGTGAGGTCCTAACAGACGAAATCGTGTTCATTCCAGGCCAAATCGGAAATTCCCAAATCGCCAGCAAATCCTAACCCTAGAGAAGAAATGAGGGAAACTGAACTTACCCCTAGATACCACTGGGTCGAGCTTTCGCCGTCATTCCAGCCTGTCATGGCGACCAGAAAGACGGTCCAACGAAGAGGATGCAGTAGTCCTCACGGGAACGTCGTGGTTGCCGCCGTCGATGACCGGAGATTAGGGAGCTGACCCGACCAGGGAAGAGAGTTAGATAGAGGGAATGGTGGTTTTGGTTTGGACGGTGAGTATGGAAGGAGTGTTTCAGCGGGAGGTGAGGTAATATGTCTCGTTCTACTTTTTCGCTGCAATGAAGAAACTCTTGTCATCGTCATCATCAGTCGTGCCCATGCGGTGGAACGCTGCTTTTGTATCAGGTGGACGCACGACGGGACTGACTCACTGAAAATCAGTCTGTCCAAGTTAATGCAGCCTACCAAACGCGTTCAAAGACACGTAACCTCGCGTCGGCCGGTGCGGCATGCAAAATGTCACCACGATCTTTCTTGTTAGGATCCGGCTGCTGTATGCATCACGCATGCGACACCGAGACCCGCATCTGTCATCCTCCTATCCCGTATCTCCTCCGATCCGTCCCACGGGAACCAGAGAGAGGAAATTGAAAGCTCACATGGGACGGCGGTACGTTGGCGCGCGCGTGCTCCATGATCGATCGCGCATGTCACCCGGCGCTGTCTCCGGCCCCATGGAGCGAGGCAGCGCGCATGCGACGCCACGAAGAGGGAAAGGAAGGGAGACACCTGAAACGGTGGAGGTCCAAGGATTGTACTACTATGCGCGTACAGCGAGGGAGGCGGGCGTCAGTCATGTGCCCGCGGCCGAGTTTGGGGAGGAACCCCATGTGGCCGCCATGTGAGCCTGGCCACGCCGTCCCTTCCTTCCTTGCTTGCTTTTTCTCAAAAGCAGACACACACCCCTGCTGCCTCCCCAACGCTCGAGAGAAGGAAGAGAAAACGAGGAGGTTTTCCTCTAGCTACCTATATACCGTGGAATGCTTCTTCCTATGCTAAGATCGGAGAATTACCAGATTTTCACTGATGCCGTTATTATGCATATCGTCACTCGATTAATAACTCTCTGCCGTCGGTGTGGTGACCCTGCGTGTCCCGCTTGTGTACTTTTGGTGCCTACATGTTCCCAGAACATGGCCATATGCCAATGCCATGCGCTGAACCGGTTGGCAAGCCATGCCAGGCAAGCCGGCCGGCCGGCGACATGCGCATGCCATGCCAACGCACCTACGCTTCCTTCCTTCCTTCATAACTCGCGATCGAGGTTGCCAACTCGGAATCATCGAGGCGAGCGCCGCATGCCGCCATGTGCCGCGCGTCGTCTCTGCCTGCCTCTCTTGGGCCCGGCCCCCTCCGGATTCTCATCGCTCAAATCGCTTATACTACTCCTACTATATGGATCCGGAGATCGATCAGGCGCACATTCAGTACTTGCGTCGCACATCTAACTGTACTCTGGCCATGTTGCACACATAACTCGCATGGGATTCGATGCGTTAAGAAAATTCAAGCAAATCAGATTCAGGCATACCCCTACCTTGTACTCTCCGATTCAAGCAACGGCCACATGCGTGCATGTTCAATTAAAAACATGTGAGCTGTTCACGTGTTATGCAAATCCCTGATAAGCTATCTAGTTTGCTCCCTTTTTTTTTCTTAATCTTAAGCGGGGGAATAGGCTGGCATGGCAGGGAAAAAGGGGCAAGCAGGCGAGAGACGTACGCCTGCTATTTAGTTGCAGGACCACAAGCCCAGATGGTTGCGACGCATGCTAGCTCACACCACATGTGCAGTGTCATCCGATCCATCCTGTGTTCTTCACTCCCGCGCCTTGCAGATATATACATATGCGCGCGCAGACACACCCCAGGCAGCAGTATATCGAGGAGAGGAGAGACCCTTGTTGCATTGCTCGAACACGACGAGCAGAGCAATGAGAGGACCTAGCACAAGGTCGTTCAAGCAAGGTTTTCTCAGGAGCTTCCTCCTGAGCCTGAAATCATGCGGGAATGGTGCCATGGACCTGCAGGACAGGAAGCGCGCCGTCAGGTCGTCGGCCGACGCGGCCATGGCCATCGCCCGAGGCGGCGGAGCGCGGTGGCCACAGGCCCTCCTAGCATCATCTTCATCGTCATCATCGTCGTCGTTCAGGCTGTCGCCTTCTGCAGCCGTGGCGAAGACCACGAGGCACAAGAAGGTGGCGAGGAGGTGCTGCCACAAGAGGACAGCAACGATCAGTAGCAGTATGGAGATCGCGAGGAGGCTGGTCAGGAAGAGGACCAAAGTGCTGAGGGGGATGGTGCCCGGCGGCGAGCTCCTGGACGGCGTCTCGCTGCTTCGCGAGGCCATGGATTACGTCGTCCACCTGCGCGCGCAGGTCGCCGTGCTCCGGCGCGTCTCCGGCGCCATGCAACACATGGCTGCAGGTCCGTTTAGTCTCCCTTGATTTCCTATGTTCGTCTTCTGCGTGCAAGAATTTCTCACCTCGATTTATCACGACTCGCGCAGGGCCTGGTGCGCCAAGTCTGCGGTCGAAGGGAGAGACGGCTCAAGCCTCGGTCGGAAACGAAGAGTAGCAAGATCGTAGCGGTGCGAGGAGCAGATGCTCTGCCGACTGCGGGGATCTTGTAGAGATGTAGAGAGTGTCCCTGATCCTGATGACCGTGTGCACAATTGGCAAGATTTTGTAGTGTTCAGAGACAGGCTCTGAATTTTTGGGAGCAGTGACTTGCACTGATTTCTGGTCAGCCGAGAGATGCTGGCGCGGCTCATGCTTTGTGAAATGGATTTGAGGATCCGATTGTATTCGTTTCATGCTGGCGGGCATTTGATTTTGGACTATTGCGTGCCCAGTCTGATATGTTTGTTTCATGTTTTCCTTTTTCCTCTGTAATCGGATACATTTTCCGTGTTTCTGTGCGCATACATGAGATTTTCAGCAAACGCATATTCAGTCCATGCCAACTCAGAAAACGGCAGAACTCAAATGTCAAAACAAAAACAAAAGAAGTTGTGGACGATGTAAATTGTCAAACACAAACAATAAGGCCTTGTTTGGCAGCAGTGGATTATCGTGTTTTGTAGTGTATAAACCACTGGGTTTTAGGTGAATACATTTCCATCACCCAATCCCATCACTTGGCACACAGGAAATTGCATTTAGACACCAGCTGAGAGCAAATGACAGGATGCAGAGTGAAGTAAAAAAACTTTTTGCCATTCTGTTTATCAACCGCTTGGTAAAAGCAAAAATATGTTGCAGCATACTACCCATTCATCATAGATTTATGCTCACAAGAAATCGAGCAAGTGGCAACTGAAATCATACTACAAAAAAAATGAAGTAATCACGAGAGTGATTTGTTGTAAAAAAAAATCTTGGTGACACGGAAATGCTTAAACATCAATTACCAATTGTGTGGAACATCATCTGTATGCATTGTGACATACTGACATCTTCACTTTCAGTCAAAGCATGGTGCAGATTAAATTCATGGCTTAGCACATATCTTGGATACTAGATTTAGGGGTGCGCCTTGGCGCACCGTCCCGGTATAATCGTAGCTATACGCGTTTCAGTTGTGAATAATGGATAGCTGTCTGGAAATAATCAGTTGCAAATATTAAATAATTACACGTACTATGAACTTAAGCACACTCAAATAAGTATTGTTTAACATAAGCTAAGGTTGAGGTAGATGGAAATAGGTATCGGTTAACACAACATTAATACAAAACATAGTAATTTAGTGCAAGTTCTATCATCACACTGTTCCACCTGCAACAGACAACATGAATCTTTAAAAGTCTGATGGATTGTATTTACATATGAGCAAAATAAGCCTGGAAGGCTAGTATTTAGCCTGCAAAATAAATTCCACTATTAGTCAGTAATAGAGAGGAGTAATCTCTCAACAGCTATAAAAGCTAAAATAGATCAGCTTGTGAAGATAGCTATTCACTGAAGTTTCCATTAAAGCATACGAATTATTAGCAAGGGTATATATAGCGGTAGCTAAAACCAAACCCAATATCTATATGTAATTTAATGTTAGATCACTGAAACGAAATTCAACATCCTTACCTAATACGTAGCTTGTGAAGATAGCTATTCACTGAAGTTTTTTTTACCCCGGTATTAGGTATTGTTTCCATCTCGAATTGCAGGTTCCTATAAAGAATAGAGCAAGAGGTAATTGTTTTTCAAGGAAGGCAAACACGCACATGAATGGCGGTAAAAAAACAAGGTTGGCTTCACCTAGCATTAGCACTGTTGTTAAAAGGCGGTGGAGTCGACGATTCTTTCCCAACAGGGTGGAGTCGTGATTCTTTCCCAACGTTGAACAATGGCAGGGTAGGTATCTCTTTTTTAACGTCGGTTGCCTGTTTTTTATTACCTCCTTTTTAATATGTAAGCATGCAAAAAAAACAGACGAATAAGAAAGTTGTTAGCAAGGGCAATTGTACAGACATTATATGTTCTATGCTATAAAAAAAAGTTTACACCTTGGCTTGTTTCATAAGTTTCATTTTCTTCACAGGCAATGGCTAGATTAGCTTTAAGAGATTCCGCATGGTCCTGAAATATGTCTGCCCAGTTTGATGCAGTAAATAACTTCTGTTGGCAATAAACAATTTTAGCTTCACAATTTGTAAGCTCGGTTTGATTAATGTCATCTACAAAGATAATGCCTATCTTTTGTAGATAAAGAAGAGCAGCAATCCTCGCTGATTCGAGAGCATCTTCCTCTGTTGACTTGTAATCACCATAGAGCATGCTCTAGACTCGTGTATCTCCAAAGATAAGCTTTTCAGAGCTTGTTGAGTGCGCCAAGACGTCTTGGCGCACGATCCCATTAAATTTAAGCTAATTTAGTGATTATAGGTGAGCAAAAATAATAATACGTTCTTTAGTTTTTACCAAATAGATGACCGTAGTGTTAAGTCTAATCTAAAATTGTTAAAATGGGAGTAAATTTTAATAGCGATATTAACAAATTCAAAAAGATAGGTCGTAGTGTTAGGGCAGAAATTTGATACACAACTAAAATTAAGAGTATATTTTAATGGCTAAATGAACAAATTTAGAAATATGTGTTCATAGCAAGGAGGTTTATATTTAGGAGCCTAGCTAATAGCTGAATTTTTCTGGAACATAGCTCGTGAAATGTTTAAGGTGAACGTTATGTTTATTTAAACGAATTTAAACCTTTTAACTAAAATAGCAGCATATGTGATTTAAGGTTGTGCCTTGGATCACAGGCTCCATCTTCTGCGTTGATGATTGTTTCGGTAGAACATTAGATAATAGGCTGAGAGAATTCAACAAAAAGCATGAAGGGGAGGATAAGAAAGCATCCGCAACACTGGTAACAACTTGTAAAACGTTGTGTTCACTAATCCAAATCGATGATAAATACTCCCTCCATTTTAAAATATAAGATGTTTTAGGTTTGTGAAAAAAATGTATCTAGACTTATTTTAGTGTGTACATTCACCCTAAACCTGAGTAAACCTACATACTAAAAGTAGTCTTTACTTCACAAAGCTAAAACATCTTATATTTTGAAACGAAGGGAGTAACAAATAAATAGATGATGAGATTAGCGCGCGACACCTGACTTTTCACATGTAGTTTATTTTGTACAAAGGCAGGAAAGCTGCATCCATCAATACAGGAAAAAAGAAGATGAAAAGCTGGTCCTAAATACCAGACAAGAACATAAACAAAAAGGCACACATGGGTCAGGGTGGAGGTGAGCAGTTCTACAGAGCTCATTGTCCGACACTTCATTTAGGAAAGACAAGCAGGTGCCCAGCAAACAAATCTAGCAGGCTTTGAATCATGGAGCAATAGTTTAGAGGCTAGAAATACGTGATGTCTTCAAGCATAGGCAACACTTGTGTACCAGACTATCGCATGATATTTCGAGGACTTGGACAAATAATGTACAGTATGACAGATCAAAGTCCATATACCATAGATGTTCATTAGTACAAGGACACGGTTTCAAATATAAATAGTGCAAATTACCCCTCGTGGACAGAAATATTTAGCTCCACATGAAGCTCAATGTTGCTATCTACATTAGATAACTGCTTTCTCACAACAGAATATAGCAACAAAAAGACAACACAAAGTCCAACACTGAAGCCCGTGGAGGTGATAAATGTGCTTATTTTCATTGATTCCTATTGAACCAGTGCCCACAAAGACCCTCTATCATCTAAATACACAAAGAAGCATCATCCTTGTCTCCTTGATGCTTTCAACACCTACATGTTCAGGAAGAGGAATTTAGATACTGCACACTTGGTCTATATACCGAATTCACTAAATATTTGGTATATATACCGAATTCACTAAATATTCTATAACAAGAAGGCTGAAAACAGAAAAATGAGTATGTTATGCTACTTCACTCGATATTCCTCATCAAAAATATCATTTCACAACTGACATCACCAAATATTCCTCAAGAAGCATTTCAAAGACTAACATCAATGTCAGTGTCAAAGGATGCTCATTTTTTATCCGATATTTGTTGCAAGCATAGCTTATGGCTTATGGCTTGGTGATTGCTGAAGTTCATATTTTTGGGGTATTGGTTTGTGAACCAATCCTTCCATCGTCTACATGTAAGAGTTCTATACTGTAACTCTGACTCGATCTAAGAAAAGTAACATGTTCAGCTTGACCCTGGTTTGTTGCTACCATATCTGCAACTGGGCGCGCAAGGGTTCTAATGCAACCATGTACACATGTAAGTAAGACTAACTGGAAAATTAACGAAGAGCTAGATCCGATTATAATGGATTGACATACATGCTTCGTAAGCAACTGGAGAAGTAATATAGAGCAATATAATGGAATGAGAGACATGGCCCAAGAAACTGGAAGCTTAGTAAAGAGATAGAAAAATCGTTGAGTTCAACATTAGGTTACCTGGCAGTCTTTATCATCAAGATTGGTGGTGGCTGCTGTGTTTAAAGACATCAGTTCAGCTGAACCATAGACTCCATTTTAGTACACCCATTGTATAGACGACCCTTCTCCTTCTCAAAACGCTGGCATGAAAATGACCAAGGTGAAAAAATAATGCAATCAAAGAAATGGCTGACTGAACACAACTTATAAGAATGCATAGGTAGATTAGTTTCAGTCATAAAAATCACAAGGATGGCATCTATATGATCATTCTTACTGTGCAAGTTTTAGCTGCAGTAGGAATTAACAAATTTTAGAAACACAACAGGCCATGAAAATACATGATCTTTTGTGTCGCCATGTGCTTGCGCCTCGGCAGAGGGCGATGGCGAGCAGTGGTGCGGACACCTTGTTGCGATCCTCTGACCACATGCCTTGGCAGCAGAAGCATCATTTCTGATGTCATCGTCAAGGCATCCGAGCCATGCTCCCGCATGAAAGCATTGAGTTTAAATTAATCATAATTTTACATAAAAAATCCACCAAAGAGGGAAAATTAATCAACTGCACCTAAACAAAATAGAACGCCTCTACAAACCGAGAAGAGGTTAAATAGATGTCTTTAAGATTATTGGTCAGTGCTTGGAGTTTTGCTGGGTTTGTTGCCAGTTTAACACTTCGTGCTACAGTCAGAAAGGGGTAAATCGGTACATACCATCCTAGACAGCATAAAAAATTTCTAACTGATGCTTACCTGTCAACAATCGTCTCATCTATAAGCCCGGGTCGCTAAGCAGAGTGAACCATCTACTCTTGTTGCCATTTTCTCTAGTGGAAGTATGATCATAGGCAAGCCAGACCATAGAATGTCAGTACCAGTTGCGTGAGCATTGCAAAGGGGCCTGAAACACAGCAAGTTCACGAAGACTTGAAATATAGACAAGGTATCAGTATAACTGATGTGCTTATACCATGTAGAACAAATATAACAGCTGGTTAATTGCATAAAAATAACTGCTAATTCACTTTTTTGGACATCTGTGAATATGATCTGGTCAGTGTTCGCTACTCTTGCAACAACACGTGTACATAAAAACATTCCAAATGAAAAACCGAGGCGACAAAGAAATATTTAATCAGCTTACGTGTTTTTATTATTATTTTCTTCCAGATGATTCAGAGTCACAAGAGCCTAGAGTTTGGGGTATTTCTGTTACCATGTACAAATAATGTAAGTATAGCCTTCAGTATGAGAAGTTAGAAAATCATCAATCTTTTGTGCAATAGCCTACAAACAATAAACTAATCATCATCCTCGACAGAAAAATGAATGCATATACTGAACCTCTGTAACAAATGAAATGAATAAAATCAATACAAAATCAATAGCAGAAGCTCTCCAAAATTTATAAATAATCAGTAATGTACATTTAAACATACAACTTATAGTTACATTTACAACAAAGTATCACATGTTGCTTCTCCACCCGCAAAGCCATGGTTTTGATTCTTCTCAAGCAAAGCTAGCAATCAGTGGTGCCAAACCTGATCCTTTGGCATTTTGCAGAAATGCGATCTACTTAGCCAAGTTGTTAGCAGTTGGAATAAGTATTACTCTGAAAGTTCACAGGCATTTTAACTAAAATAAATCTACACTCTGGATCTGAAGGAGTATTTAGTAGCTATATTTCATAAGAAATAGACATACAACCTATTAGTGTTTAGACCAGCAGCTCAGATATATATTCAGATCGCGCAATAATTTACACAAAGCGTAGGCGAAGAGGAGAAGGCAGAGAGCAGCAGCAACTCAAGCGGCCCATTCCCAAAAACAACCGGTTGAACTTGGACACACCATCGAGGGTCCTCGCACCACATGAACAGCCAGAAACAACAATCCTGCAAACAAATCCGGCAATAAAAAAGACATATGTTCATACATCAAATTAAAAATGTTTTCATTGCCACCATTTCATTCAACAATATAGGCACCGGGGTAGCGAAGGGAGGGGATGGGGATGCTTACCCTCTCTTGTCGTTGTCGTTGTGTAGAATAAAGGCACGCCGCCAGGCTATGTTACTTCAGGTGAGCGTCGACGAAGAGAAGGCAGAGAGCAGCAACAACTACTCAAGCAGTTGCCCGTTCCCCACCTGCTAAGCGCGGCGATGACTTTATACAATAGGTTACTTGCGAGCAAAACGTTTGTCACTCAAAAACTTTTTGTTGTCCTTCAGATAGATCAAGTGCATATGCAGGTAATGTATAGAAATCTGTACCTCCATAAGTCGAGGGAAGAGGATCCTGGAAAATATTTTGGGCTCAGAGAGAGAGAGAGAGAAAGAGACTCACCAAAAATGGAGGTTGGACGTGCTTCTACAGTCAAGGAGCTGCAATGAGGCGGAGGGCGACGGCGGCAGCAGTCCTTGGTCGTCCGATTCAACTCTTCCTTGAGGAGAACAGCGGCGACCTCCGATGACGAGTGGCCACCCTCCCAAGCCTTGCTCCTGTCGCAGCCCTCCTTCAACCAGGGGCTAGCTGTCGTGTGCGTGGCGGCCGGAGCTACTCCTAGGGATGGAGAGGAAGGGGCAGGAGTAGGAGGTCGCGGGAGGAGGAGGATCCAGGCATGGGAAGAGGGAGGCGGAGTGCCGTCGGCCGGCCGGCCGCCACACGCGAGGGGAGGAAGGGGGCAGGAGCACGGGACAAGAAGAGGCGGCGGATAGGTTTTGGGAGTGGGGCTGGGCAAGCGGGGACATGTCCTGCCACGCACGGGCGTGCGGCTCGAACTCCCTAGGAACGCCTCACACCCCCCACCTGCTTGCCTGTTCGACACTGATAAGCGGGCCAGAAGCGACGCGGGGCCCAAAAACAGTGACAAAGCACCTCCAGACGGGTAAGTCATGGCCTGTCCATCTGGTAGAAGTATTTGTAGCAGTATGGGCGCGTGACGGAGCCGCGGGACGGGCGGGGATGGGCGCGGGATGGGTCGGCGGAGTGGGTGGACATCTGCCCCTGCCAAACTTAGAATACCTGAAAAACGACAATGAAAATCTTTGACAATAGGCTGACAGGCGGATCCGACGGGAATTAAACGGGGGTAGCAGAGAGGAGCGCAGGCCTGTGTAGGAAAGGGTGTACAACCAATGTTTTCGGTGCATCGCATGGGCAAAATGTCTTTACAGCATCGAACGGCTCAGAACTTATTTCAGATGGCGATCCAACGGTCCACAGCAGCTAACGTTCCTAGAAGCCCCATTGGGAGCATCAATAACACATTTAGATACTTCTATATCCAGGGGCGGATCTGGCCCAGGGCAGCCCGGGTTAGAGCCCAGGTCTTGGCCTATGTAATACATGTAATTCCTTTGTAAAATTTTGAAAAACAAAACATAGCCCGTGCTATTGGGCCAGATTGACCGGGGCTTAACTTAGAAAAGCCCAGGACTGCCAGGAAAAAACCAACCCATGCTCGGTCGCTCGCCACCAGGATTGGATTCCACCAAATCTGTTCGTATTCATCGGGAAAATAAAGGAAACTCCTATGGTATCCCGCGACGCCGCCCTGACCTCCTCGTCTCCCTCGAACTTGAATCCTCGACGACCAAATCACCGAATCGCTTAGCTACTGGCCGCCGCCAGATCGCTGTCGCCCGTCGCCATCCTCCCGCCGCTTTCGAACAAGACGCGCCTCCCCACTGGTTTCTATGCCTAGAAAACCGCGTACAAGGTACTGTCAGCAGAAATGGCACGCCCACGCCGTAAGCGCAGAGCTGCGGTCCGCGGCTCATACTTTGATTGATTATCAGTCTCTCTAATCAGGACCGTGTCTAATTGCTAATTTCTGTCCTTGATTGATTCCAAATTTTCAATACAAAATCTAAACTTGAACGCACTGAAGATTGAAACGGTGCAAATAATCAATTTTCAATGCTGATTTTGAATTGTTTCTAGGACTGATTGTTTCCTCATTTTATTTTGTCTGATTGCATAGAGGATGAAGGGAACAAAGAGATCAAAGACCTGCTCATCAATCAGAACGATGTCGTCTTATTTTCCATCACTGTCACAACTTGCCAATTCGAACCAATCTCCCGTGGCCGCAACAAAAGAAACTGATACCACACAGCAGCAGTCCCCTCCCCAACAGCAACAATAGCAAGATATCCTAATACTCACATTGTTGTTAGTGCAGAAGTGGATAACGCTAACACCGATGATGAGAATGTTAGTGTTGGGCTTAATCCAGATGACATTGTTGCGGACCCTGGTCTTCGGAAACCAATTGAGGAGCTAGATGTGAACATCAGATCTTGCTAGGAGAGTATTTGTTAAAGGGTCCATTCCAACGGTTGCCACAAATATCCTAGAAAATTAATTGCAGGTCAAATGCGGAGATTTCGGAGAAATGGTTTAAAAGGTATAAGTTGGAATATAGCATATCTAAATACGCATTTTATTTTTATTGTTTTTTAAGCAACCACGCAGAAAATTTTGGTATAATCATTTACAAGGGTTGGTTTTAGTTATTGGAAGAGTGGGATTGAATCTTGTGATCAACATGTTGGTAAGAATATGAATAGCGTTCACAGTAAAGCTAGGAAATATTGTGAGGCTTTTAAAAATTAGTATCAAGGCGTGGATTACATGTTGGCAGCTGCAACTAAGAAGGACGAGAAAGAATATAAAGCTCGCATGATGATTATGATAGGCATTGCAAAAATTTTGCTATTGCAAGATCTTGCTTTTCTGGGCATGATGAGTCTTCTAGCTCAAACAATAGAGGGATTTTTCATGATATGTTGAAATGGTATAAACTTAAAGATGAAAAAGCTGCAAAATTACTTGATAGTGCTCCTGAAGACCGTCAAATGACCGCACCAAAAATACAAAAACAAATTTGCAAAGCTTGTGCTCATGTTACCACCAAAGCTATTATTGATGACATTGGTGATAAAAAGTTTGCTGTACTTGTTGATGGGGCGCGAGATGCATCTATTAAGGAACAAATGGCCTTGGTTTTGAGGTTAGCTTCTACGGCTTGTATATTTGTTCGATTCGAGTGATTCAAAATTTTAAAGTATGCTAACAATGAGTTTCTTGTCTTATGTAGGTATGTAAATAATAAGGGACAAGTGATAGAGAGGTTTGTTGGTGTGAAGCATGTTCCGGAGATGACATCCACTTCACTAAAGATAGCTTTGGATGGTATGCTAAAATCTCTTGGGTTATCTATTTCTAGTGTGAGAGGTCAAGGTTACGATGGGGCCTAAAATATGAGGGGACAATTCCATGGATTGCAAAGACACATATTAGATGAAAATTCATATGCCTTTTACATCCATTGTTTTGCCCATCAGTTGCAGCTAGTGGTTGTCTCTGTTGCCAAGTGTTATTCCTTTGTCTTAGACTTCTTTAACTATGCAACCATGATTGTCAACACGGTTAATGCTTCTTGTCATAGGAAAGATAAATTATTGCAAAGTCAGCATGATGAGATTGTGAACCAAATTGAGACCGGTGATATCTTCACTGGAAGAGGAAAAAACCAACAAACTAATCTTGTAAGACCAGGGGATACTCGTTAGGGCTCTCACCATAAAACCTTGTGTCATCTTGTTCACATGTGGAAACATGTCCTATATGTATTAGAGAATTTGAGTGATGATGCTATTAATGCAACACAAAAAACCACAGCTTCAGGTTTATTGGGAAAAAAATGGAAATATTTGAGTTTGTATTGATAATGCATCTTATGATCACAATTCTTGGAAAGACTAATGATCTATCAACATGCTTGCAAAGGAAAGATCAAAACATTGTGCGTGCTGTAGGGCTGATTGGTACTACATTAAAGTAAGTAGAGAAAATAAGAAACACCGGTTGGGATGAGCTTTTGGAAAATATAGAGAGATTTTGTCTTGCGCATAATATTGTTGTGCCAAATATGGAAGATAAAATACTAACTAGAGGTCGTTCGAGGGGTCATGGCAGGCAACTCGTTACTTATTATGGCCATTTCCATCATGAAATATTCAATGTGGTGCTTGATCAAATTATTGTTGAGTTCAATAATCGCTTTGCCGAAAGATCCACTCTCTTGAGGTGCATAGCTTGTCTTGATCCAAAGAATTCATTTGCTAATTTTGATAATGATAAGTTAGTTGAACTTGCAAGAATGTATGACGATGACTTATCTCGGTATGAGTGTATAGTCCTTAGGGACCAACTTGCCACATTTATTGTTGATGCGAGAGATGATTCGAGCTTCGCAAATTGTGCTGATCTTGGGAATATTGCTCTCAAGATGGATCAAACAGAGAGACACAAGACCTTCCCATTGGTATATCGACTTATTGAGTTAGCCTTGATTTTGCCGGTTGCAACGGCAACGGTGGAAAGAGCATTCTCATCAATGAAGATTATCAAGTCATATTTGAGGAACAAGATGAATGATGATTGGATGAATCATAGTATGTTGTGCTATATTGAGAGAGACATATTTGCAAGCATTAAAGAGAATAAAATTTTGGATTGTTTCCAAAGTGTAAGGTCACGCAAAAAACAAGTACCATATGTGACATGGTTATACCCTACGGGTACACGACTTTGGCATACCTGGTCCAGTCCAAGGAAGTCTCGCGAGAATATACGCGGCCCATGAGGACTTTCGGGTGGCCCAAGCCCATGACGTCTTCGGATCCTTGGAGAGCAAGACTAGAACAGATAGAATATTCAAAGAGGCAAACCCTAAAACCTGTAACCGCCTCGATTTGTGCTTGTGACCTGCCTACCTCTATATAAAGGCTAGGAGGGCACGACAAGGAGGGCACCTCTCATACCACCGCATACACACCTCCATGCAGTTGCATCACACCCCAGATTTCTTTCGCTGTAGTAATCAAGAGCAGACAAGCAGGAGTAGGGTTTTCCCTCCGGGGGCCTGAACCTGGGTAAATCTCGTGTCCCCTGGTTGCTTTTTTGTTAACCATTCCGCGATCTCCAGCACCCCCATCTTCTCCAAAACCCAAGCTCATAACAATGGTCATTGACGAGATCTATCCTCGTCAATTGGCGCCGTTTGTGGGAACTGGGGATGCTGATTGTGCGATCGTGATGGTCCCGACCAAAGCGATCTACAATTCCTCGGCAACGGAGAGCCATCTCCTCTTCGATACTTTTGACTTCACCGCCCACTCACCAGCCACCATGAAGAACTTTGAGCCCGTAGGCGATGGGCTCGAGATCCTGTTCGGGAGCTTTTGCTTCCAGGTGGGACAGATCGGCACTCTCCGCCTCCCAGAGCGGGTGCCACTGCCATCGATCAGGCCCGTGGGCCCGCATCCTGCTACGACGCGTCTGCATCGCAGATGAGTCATACGACAAAGAAGAATTACAACTCTCCGGATGCGATCCACCGTCGGATGAAGGGACCTATGGTTTTAGACCCGAAAGTTGCGGCAGCAGCGATCCGACCTATGGACGCTACCAATGCGCCGTGGTCATCCAAAGCGATGTGTACCAGCAAGCAACCAACCCGCCACCCAACCCGCAGGGCGGAAACGGGGAAAACGGGAGGCGATCATCCCCCCACCCAACGAGGATGACACTGACGCCAGTCGGGTAATCCACCTCAGTGAGGAGGGATGGAACCAAGCACGCGAAGCCGTGGAGAGCAACAAGATCCTGCATGTGGGTGCCTCATGGGACCTACTGATGGCGTACCACATGTTCCTCGTCGAAGAGCACAAAAAGCAGGTGAAGATGCAGGAAGTGCTCGACAAACGCAAGCAAGCGGCCTCAGAGTCCGCGGCGGCGTCAAGGCTCTCCGGCTCCACCACACGGAAACAATGCCAACAAGTACTGTTCTCGCGTAGAGAACATGGACCCTGCTGCATGACGCGAGGTGACTCGAACCCTCAACACGTCCTTCATGGAGATGGACGCCAACGGCAACATCATCCTGAAGATGCCGCAAGCTTCGATCATGGTAGCCACCACATACCTCGCGTCCCATCCACCTCCGGTGGGGGGACCCAAAAAGGGCCATGCACAACTCCGCACTAGCCGGACTCGGACTTGTTGGAGCTACGCCCACGAAGAAGCTCTGAGCGAAAAGAAGGCTGGTCAGATTCAACCGCAGTCCCACACCTTCATCCGACGAGGAAGAACACGACCTGCCTCGACGGCACAAGAGCTCACGACATCACAGCCACGACTACGACGCTCTAAGTGAACTCACCCAACGCAAGATCGACAAGGCACACGCCAAGCGTGTGTGCTCACCCGGATCCGAAGAGGATGACGATGAAGGAGAACGCTACGGAGCTCGATGCTTCAAGACCGTTTCGCGGCGCGGATGCCGCTGAACTTTAAGCTTCCCGACTCCGAAGTTTACGACGCAGGACCCTAAGGCGGCTCAGCGACCACCGTCGTCCGTCACGCACAGGCGGATACAAAACACCGCGCAATGCCTTCACCGCAATTTGTGCGAGCCTGGATCCGCTCAACACCATCCTCGGATCCATCCTAATCTAGAAGGAATCGCGACGTTTCATCCGAAACTTCAAGGGCACCAAAGAAGAGGCCTCGATCGAAGAGCCGAGGGCTACACCCAAAGTGGGCGAATCCATTCGCCGTACATACTACGTTGGTCCAACATCAAGAACTCCACGCACACATCTACGAGGAGATAACAATCGCGCCTTCAAGGATGGCGCAACGCCAGACTTCAAGGAAGAACTTGGGCGTCAAGCCCAAGACACTCAATCACCTCATGGACATCGCCAATGTGGGTAGATGGTGAGGACTCCATCCACCGAGCACATTCGGAGGAGGAAGATGACTACGGCCGTCGACACGAGTGCGAGTAAAGAATATCGCTGCTCACGGCGATCGCGATGGACCCGACATGGTCGCGGCCGCTACGCCGACCGCGAACAAAGGCAACCGCAGCCGCGGATACCGGGAAACAATTTCGCGATGGACGCCTAACGCAATCGTGGCAATGCCGTGCCACGACGACGAGCCCTCGGCATACGCAAGTTATCGGCCCATGAACCATCCACTTCTACATCGACAAGCGGATGGCAAAAGAAGGCAAGCCACATGCTCAAAGACCGCGCGAAGTTCCAAACTCGCCGAGAGCATGTCCCATGAGGCAAGCCCCAACCTGGTACGACACGCACCGCACTGGTGACATTGCCCATGGAGCTCCTCCACCACCACCGTGGGACCTTGAATCACCCGATCGCACTCAAGAACAACGGCGAAACGGTACCCTAGAAAGGGTCATTAATGATGCAAAAGGGGCGCCCAACAAACAGGGTGCAAAAGAAAATCACTCGCCAAGTCAGTTTGGTTGTGGCCGCTCCACCCTCCATCCCTGAGTACCTCAGCAGTTCGGAGTCCTGCATCACATTCAGCCGTTAGGATCACCCCGCCAGATCCCTCGCCCAGGTCATGCTGCCCTGGTGCTCGAGGCACAGATCGGAGGGTTCGAGATGAGCCGCATCTTCATGGACGGCGACAGCGGCATCAATCTAATGTTCGCTAGCACCTTAGCAGGAATGCGGATCCCGCTGTGCAGCCTGGAACAATCCGACACAACGTTCCACGACATCGTCCCAGGGAAGGGCATATCCCCCCTGGGAAAGATATGGCTTGATGTCATCTTCGGCAACCCCGACAACTTTTGGTGTGAACGACTCGAGTTCGAAGTGGTGGACTGGCCATCACAATACCACGCCATTCTCGGGCGCGTGGCATTCGCAAGGTTCCTAGCAGTACCGCACTATGCATACCTTCTACTCAAGATGCCAGGACCTAGGGGCGTCATCACGGTCCAGGGGAGTTTCACGGGTCGACCACGACCACGGACTTCAGCGAATCTCGGTCATTAGGCATGCAGGAGGAGCTTACAAGACGCACCCCTAGTCTCGAGGCAAAACGCACCCGACATGTCGTTCGAATTAACTCTCAACACGAAGAAGGTGCAGGTCCACCCGATGGATGCCTCCAAGACGCCACTGATCGCCAACGACCTCAGCCCCACATAGGAAAGCGCGCTCGTCGAATTCCTCCGTGAGCGCTGGGAAATCTTCGCCTGGTGTCCTGCAGATATGCCAGGAGTTCCCAGGGAATTCGCCGAGCATGCACTCAACGTGTTTCCAGATGCGAAGCCCGTCAAGCACTCCATCCGACGATTGTTTGAGCCACGGGCCGAAGCCATCGGAGTCGAAGTCAACAGACTGCTCGACACAAATTTCATCAGGGAAATCAAGGAAAGCGAGTGGCTTGCCAACACAGTGATGGTCCCCAAAAAGGACACGGACATCCTACGAATGTGCGTGGACTTCACATCGTTGAACAAGCACTGCCCGAAGGATCACTTCCCTCTCCCTTAGATCGATCGGATTATCGATTCGACTGCATGATGTGAGAAACTCTCCTTCATGGATGCCTACTCAGGCTACAATCAGATTCGGCTGAAGGTCGAAGATCAGGAGAAAACGGCGTTCATCACGTTGTTCGGAGTATTCTGCTACAACACAATGCCCTTTGAAGAACGAACGCAGTGCACGTATCGTGCATGTAAGCATGCCTAAAGAACGGATCGTCCGCAACATACAAGTCTATGTCGACGACATAGTAATCAAACAAGGGAGGCCAAGACACTGATCGACGATCTTCGCGAGACGTTCGACAACCTCGATCGATACAACATCAAGCTAAACCCAGAAAAGTGCACCATCGGCATCCCATCCGTCAATTGATTGGCTATTTCATCTCCAATGAGGATCGAGGCGAACCGAAGAAATCTGACCATAATGGCCATGGAGAAACCAAAAGAACCTCAAGGGCGCCTAATGCTAGGACGCATCGGGCGCGTCAGCAGGTTCATCAGCCGCATGGGTGAAAAGGCCCTGCCTTTCTACCAGCTGCTACGCAAACCAGACAAATTCGAATGGACACCCGAAGCGGACGACGCATTCGAAGATCTAAAGCGGCTGCTCTCCACCTCGTCCGTCCTGGTCACGCCAAAGGAACGCGAGCCTCTACTGCTATACATAGCAACCACACACCAGGTGGTAAGCACCGTGCTCGTGGTCGAACGACCCGAAGATGGCAAAACCAATGGGGTCCAGCGCCCAATCTACTACCTCAGCAAGGTATTGACGCCAACAAAACAGAGGTACCCTCACTACCATAAACTCGCCTACGGCATGTTCATGACGGCTCATTGGCCGAGCCACTACTTCCAGGAGCTTCACGTGATGGTCGTCAGCAGGCACCCATAAACAACATCGAATAACCGGAGGCCACGGACGCATGGCCTGGTCATCGAGTTATCCTCTAGACATAGTCTACGAGAAATGCCACACCATTAAATCTCAGTCCTACCGGACTTCGCCCAATCGGATAGAGTTGTAGCTGCCAAACACCCCAGATATGACACAGTCATGGACGATGCACTTCGATGTCTCTGCCGAAGTCGAGCCGGAGTCGGGTCATATCATACGCCAGGCGACAAGATGAAGTACGTCCTCCGAATGAAATTTCGAGCTTCTAACAACAAAGCCGAATATGAGGCCCTCATCCACGGCATGAGGATGGCCAAGATCTGCGGCGCAACGCTACCGTCATCTATGGTGACTCGAACCTTGTCGTCCGGCGAGCGATGAACGAGTGAGATGCGCCGCCAACATGATCGCATCGCGCACTCTACAACTCACTCGAAGGAGATTTTGACGGCCGAGCTTGACGTTGGAAGAGAAAGCAACTAAGAGGCCGACGGACGCCAACATCGGCTCCACTGGCACGCGCGGGTGCCACGGTGTGTTCCTGAACAGATCTATGTGCCATCCATCAAAAGGAAATTCCAAGGATCACCGAGAAGCGAGCACTCGGGGATGCGCCACCGCGAGCGTGAAGGACCAAAAACTCGATGGTCGCAGCGGTCAACCCGATGCAGGTCATGGCAATCGAGAAACATGGACGCGGCCATACCTATGGTACCGATTAACGTGGAACCGTCGACGAGGCAGATGCCCGACGCATATCTCGCGGTCCAAAGCCTTCACCATCATCAATGGCGAGGTAAGCGCGCAACATTTTGGGTGTGCTCAAAGATGCGTCACCATCGGTGATGGCAAAACTATACCCAAGACATCCATGAGGGCATCTCACCATCATGCGGGCGCTACGCCGCCAAAGCTCATGAGCTGGGTTCTACTAATCAACGGCCATGAACGACGCCAAGGACATCGTCTGACGGCAACAGCGAGGTTCGCAGACAAACCGACGCTAGATCGAGCTCGTGCCCATCTTAGCTCGACCTTCGCCCAATGGGGCCTTGACATGATCGGCAAACTGCACAAATCCTCCAAAGGAGGCCACATCTACCTCCTGGTCGCAGTCGACAAGTTCACCAAGTGGACCGAAGCCATGCCTGTTACCAACCAAAAGGGCAAAACGGTCGTGAAGTTCTTCGAATCCTTCACCGATAATGGGTCAAACTTCATCTCCAAAGAATTCCAGGACTTCTGCGAAGACCTCGGGATCAACATATCATACGCCTCCGTCGCGCACCCGCAAACGAACGGGCAGTCAAAAGGCCAACTCGCCGTGGCGGCATCAAGAACGACTAATGAGCCTCGAGCGACTTCATGAGCATGGACAGAAGAGCTACGCTCCGTCCTTTGGAGCCTGCGCACAACACCAAACAGCTCAACTGGCTACACGCCTTTCTTCATGGTGCACGGGGCTGAAGCCGTGTTACCTGTAGAGGTACGCCATAAGTGATGGGGATATGCCTACTGGGGTATCTCGTGGACGCTTCCGATCGCCCAAAGGTTTGGCGAGTGGGCTCGCACGGCGAGTGGATCAAGCCCATCAAGGCACCAGCGATTGGAGGTCAAAGGCCCAAGCAGTAGATAGGCCTGTCGGTTTGACTTAGCGTGTTGGCAAAGTCAGAATCGAATCGGTTGAGATATGTAAACCCTAGGGAGGTGAGCCTATATAAACCTCCCTAAGGACCAGTAGAGACACGCCCTCATTCACCCAAGCAACTCGCCATTAGTCGCCGAGTTCGCCCATTGTACTCACCTCCATAATACAATCTAGCAGAGTAGGTCTTTACCTCCGGGGCGAACACTGTAAAACCCCGAGTCTCCATCATCGCGACCGCAGATGGCTGGCCGCTGCCCTCGTTTCTACTACCGCTGATTGCAAGATTCGCCGTGGTCATTCCTCGGCTGGCGCCCACCGTGGGGCCTGGCCGGTCTGCCGGTGTTCGCGGGCGAGATCCAATCTGCCCATCAACGAGACGGCCGCCACCGCATGATAGCGATCGGCGAGATGCTCCAGATCTTGCCGAGCGTTACGCCCGCGGGCGCGACCACGCGACAACGTGATCCTGCCAATCGCACGATCAGCCTCTTCGCCGGCTTCACCGACGCCATCACCTCGGAGGACTCGGCCGCATCCGCGAAGTCGCCACCACGCGATCGGCTCTCGAGAGCCAGATCCGCGACGATCCACCGCCTCCGAGTACGACTCGGCCCACAGCGACGTGGCCGAGAACCCAGCGGCCGCAGGAGACGCGGCCCTCACCGACGACGCCGATTCGGCGACCCCGGCGTCACTCGCCGGATCTATCACCGCGGCCTCGTCCGCGGGCTCCATCACTCAGGTCTCCAACGCGGGAGACTTCGAGGACCCTTCCATCCTCGGGATCTTCGACTTCGACTCCGGGTCGGCAAACTCACGACCTCCACGACGGGACCGGTCGCCACGCTGCGACCTACATGGCCACCGGCGCCGATCCGCCGGAGGACCCTTTCTCCACCCCGATCCCTCCCAACGCTACGGCAACGGAGGTCGAGGAACTCCGCCTGAAACTGGCGGAGGCAGTACGCAAGGAGCACGCCGAGCGCGAAAAATTCGCCGGTGATGCAAGAACCGCCACGCTACCACCAGCCGGATCAGACGGCGCTGAACCCCACCGCTCAGGGCGCGCCAATTTCGACGATGAGAACGATCCGCCAAGATAGCCGAACGCGCGATCTGCGAACGCGCCACCGGAAGCGCCGACCGCCAGATCTACGGCGATGGTGCCCCGCCACCACCTAACCGCACCTCCTGTGGACCAGCCGGATAGTCGCTCTCACGGAGCGGACGCGAACGGCCTTCCACCGTTCTCCACCCCGATGGACAACCTCGTGCAGGCCGAGCTGCGCCGACAAGATCACGGGCGACCGCGGGCGCCTTACAAATCCAATACGCCGTGGCCCTACCAAGGCCGTGGAACAGAGAAGCGCCGACTCGCAGGGCGAGTGTACTGGCGCTCCTCGAAGCGGGCGGCGCGCCCAGCGGCGTAAACACTCAATTGCCCGCCGAGCCACCGCAGCTCTAACGACGACCCGCAATGCGGCACTCTCTACCAACGATCCCCGGCGATCAACTGCCGCCGCCAACGGAGAACCCGTCGACGCGACTCACATCATCAATACCAAAACTGGCCAAGACGCCACCGACGATTTCGGCACACCCTAAATACTGGCCGACGGCGAGCCCATGGGTCGCCAACATTGGGGCCCAAGTGCCGGACCAATGATCCGCGGCGAAAAGTACCCGCCAAACTTCAAGGCGCCAAAGGAGATCGAAAAATACGACTGTATGACCCCGCAGCCCGCTCGACATACCTCATGGCAATGGGGATCGCGGCCACATCGACCTACTACGCCTGCTACCTCCCATCGATGATGGAGGGACGTGCAATGGATCAACACGCCCCTGTGATGTCGACTCGGGAGGAAATGCGAGACGCCTGCTGCACTTGAGTGCTCCTACACTTTCGCCACCACCACCATCGAGGACCTGGAACGCCATGCTCAGGGACCCCGCGAGTCGACCCGAATCGGGTTCAACGGTGGCAGGAGCTCGGCATAACGCGTCGGCATCCACCCGACACCGCGATCCATTGCTTCAAGACATCGTGGCCACGAGCCTTTAGTCGCCAAGCCTGCGACACGCCAAAACACTCGACAACATCCCCGACCTCCTCGAGATCGCCAAGCGACGCCGAGGAAGACCCCAACCAAGACATCGACGATGAGTCGAGGGCAACGCGACGGCGGTAACGACGGCGGTCGCCGAGTCGACTTCACGCGGCACGCACCTACCACGTGCAAGCGTCGAACGACGGGCGAAGTCGACTTGCCGCTAACGCTGGGCACGCATAACGCGAGCCTGAAGAGCTACCGCCGACGGAGGACAACGACGCGACGGCGGCAACTACAAGAACAAGCCAAGGTTCGATCCCGCGCCTCCTTAACCAACCGTGTGCGTTTACAGGGGAAGGAAAGCCCGCCACGCACACCACCGCCGACCGCCACACCCTCGTGGAGATCGAGAAGGCACGCACGCGGAGGACACCGACAACGACCCGCAAAATGGCGGAAAATTCGCAAAGTGGCCGCTCGCTCCACACCTTCACCGGCTTCAACACGAAGCGAGAAGAAGGTCATCGCCGCGCCGCCGCCGCCAACGCGGTGGCCCGACGACGCCCCCGCCTCGAACCGGTCGGAACAGCCCATCACCGAGCCGCAAGACCACTCGCCACGCATCGAGTACCCAGGACGAGTCGCCCTGGTGGTCAAGCCCAAAGTCGGCGACTACTGGCTCCCCAAGACCCTGATGGACGGCGGCAGCTCCATCAACATCCTCTACCTCGACACCTTCAGGCGGTTGCGGCTCCCGCAGTCGATGATCGAGACAACCCACACCACGTTCCACGGCATTGTCCCCCGGTCGGAAGTACCCGATCGGCAAGGTCACGCTACCCGTCACCTTCGCACTCGCAAACTTCCGCACCGAAGCGGATCGCCTTCGAGCTGGTGCCCTTCGACAGCCCTACCATTGCGCCTGGGCGCCAGCGTCGCCAAATTCATGGCGGCACCCCACTACGCCGCATAACGCGATGAAGCTCCCCGGCCGTCGGCGTCATCACCATCAACGGCGACCGACATGGCCAATGCGAGGCCAAAGGAGCCGCACTTCACGACGCCGTGATCGCGGCGGAAGTTAGTCACGCCTGATGAGCTCGCCAACATACGAGCGGGTCAACAACGACGACCCCACAATACTCAAGAAGCCCAACTCGAGGGCGCGAACCCTCAACCTTTGAGGCCACGACGACACCGCACCGTCGAGCCGGTCCCAGACCCCACCAGACGGACGATCGGGACAGGCATGAGCCCAGCATAGGAAGGCGCCATCGAGTTCCTTCGTGAGAATAGGGACATCTTCGCATGGAAACCCTCCGACATGCTCGGTGTCCCTAGGGAGCTCACGAGCACAAACTAAACGCCGACCCCAAAGTGCGACTCAACAGCCGTTACGGCCCTTCAATGAAGAGCGCTGTCGAGCAATTGTCGAAGAAGTGCTACCGCCATGCCGGCTTCATTCGCCAATCAAATACTCAAGTGGTGGCAAACCCAGTCCGGTCGAAAAGAAAAACGGACCGGAGAATGTGTATCGACTACACAAACCTCAACAGCCGCCCAAAGGAGCAGTTCTCCCACGGATCGATCAATCATCGACTCCACCGCTGGCTCGAGTCGTGTTTCTCGACGCCTACTCGTATAACCAGATCAAAATGGCTGTCGAGGACGAAGAGAAGACGGCGTTCATCACGCCATTCGAGCCTTCGCTACACCGCCATGACCTTCGCCTCAAGAACGCCGGGCGACCTACCAATGCATGCAAGAATGCCTCGCGAGCCAAATTGTCGCAACATCCACGTCTACATCGACGACGTGGTTGTAAATCCGCCAAGGCGATCTACTCGCCGATCTAGCGGAGACCTTCGCCAACCCGCGAGGTACAAGATAAAGCTCAACCCAAGTGCACCTTCGTGTACCCGGGCAATTGCTAGGGTAATGCTCCAAACGAGGAATCGAGGCAAACCCAACAAAGATCGACACGATCGCCGGCTCAACAAACCCGAGTGCTCGCGACGCCCGAGAAGCTGGCCGGGCGTAGCGGCTCTCGCCGCTTCATCCCCGTCGGGCTAAAAGGCGATGCCCTATACCGCTGATGCGCAAGAATCCCACCTTCGTGGGACAAGGAAGCGGACGACGCGCCGCGACCAAAAGGTGCTACTCGCCGCACCACTACTCGCCGCACCATCGACAAAGAGCCCATGCTGGTTTACGCCGCGGCGTCCGAGCGCCGTCGGCGCCGTGATGGTCGCCGAACCACCGAGGAAGGAAAGGAGCGCCCCAGCGGGCCGGTACTACATCGAGGTCCTCACCGAGTCGCGCCACGATACCTACATCAAAAAGCTGGTATACGCGGTCTTGTGGCTCAACGCCGCCGCATTACTTCCAGAGCATCCCATCACGATCGCCTCCTCCGCTTCCACTACAAGACATCATCCGAATCGCGAGGCGACCGGAGTCGCCAAGGGGCCGCCGAGATCGGCGTCCACAACGTTAAGCACGAGCCACGGAGGGCGATCAAGTCGCAGCATCGATTTCCTCGCCGATCGAGGAGGCCCAAGCAGCGAGAAGCCGCCACCTTCACTACTGGAGCCTACTTCGACGGGTCCAAAACGCGACGGCGCAGAGCGGGATAGTGACCTCGCCAAAGGCGACAAGCTCCGCCACATCCTCCGCCTCGATTTCACGCCTGCACCAACAACATGGCCGAACACGAGGCCCTACTCCACGGCATGCGAGCTGCAGGAGATGAGTGTCAATCGCCTGATGTTACGGCGATTCCGACTCGTCGCGGACAAGTCGCCGCACCGCGACGCCGTTCCCCCTACCATGGCGGCTGCATCGCCAAGAGGTGGACAAGCTGGGCGCCACTTCACCGCTATTCCGCCGAGTGGATCGACAGCGGAAAAACGAGGAGGCCGACGCCTCTCGCATCGGGTCAGCTCGATCCACACCACCCGCCGCGTGTTCCTAGACACCATCTTCACGCCGCGGTCTCCTCCGGCGAGATCGACATTGAGTCCCGCTCAACCAGAGGCAACCTGGTCGCACTTCACCGGTGCCGACGATCGACCAAGCCCTACATTGCCTACCCGAGACAGAACCTGCCTGCAGACGCAGACAAGCGCCGAATGATTGTTCGCCGATGCAAGTCCTACACCATCATCGACGGCGAACTACACAAGCGCAGCGTCACCGGCGTGTTCAACGCTGGCCCAACCACCAAGGGCGCAAAATCTTACACGACATCCACTCAGCGATCGCGCCACCACGCCGCTGCGCCTCCCTAGTCGCCAAGGCTATGCGACACGGCTTTCTTCGCCCACCGCACGCCGACGCCGCCGACATCGCCCAGCCGGCGCGCCGGGTGCCGGCACGCCAACCAGACGCGCGTTCCAAGTTCGCTCAAAACCATCCCCATCACCGCCATTCGCCGTGTGGGGCATGGATATGGTGGGCCCTTCAAGAAGGCCCTCCGCTACACCCACCGCTGGTCGCCGTGGGACAAATTCACCAAGTGGGTAGAGGCCCGGTCCGGAAGTGCGACGGGAAGACCGCCACCAAGTTCCGCGAGCTCATATACCGCCACGGTTTCCTAACAAAGATCATCACGACAACGGCACAAACTTCGCCAAGGGAGCAATGGTAGAAGTTCGTGAGGAGCACCACATCCGCTCGACCGCCGCCAGACACCCGAATCCAACGCCAGCGGAACGAGCCAACCAAAGCATCCTCCACGGCCCGGCGACTCCAAGTACCACTCGAGCGCACTGATGCCGGGTCAAGAGCTTCCTCCGTCATCCGGGAATCCGCACCTCGGTCAACAGGTCGACGGATTCACCCCTTCTTCATGGTCTACGGTGTCAAGCGGTCATGCCCACCGACCGAACACGACTCGCCACGGTCGCCCACTACACGGAGGTCAAGAACGAACTAGCCCGCCAAGACGGGCTCGACCAACTCGACGAAGCACGCGACCGCCGATCGCGACCGCCATCTATCGCCAGGGCCCGCTGCTATCACAAAGAGACGGTGAAAACCCGCACCTTCCGTGAAGGTGACTTGGTGTACGCCTCATACAGACAAGAAGGGCATGCACAAGCTCTCCTCCATGGGAAGGCCTGCTCGCCATCGGGCGCAGATTGCAACGACGCTTACTACTCGCCGACGTCCAAGGGGACGGTGAACTCGACGTCAAGCGGCCTCGAATGTAAACCTCTCCGGAAGTTCTATACCTAGAACCCCACATATGTACTCTCCAACGCTATGAATAAAAGAAACGGTTCCCGCAAAATTGCCTACTCTCCATACCTTGTGCCACTCGCTCGTAATTATGACCATGCTAAAATACGAAGTCAACCTTGGTACAATGACCGCACGGCTAAGTAAAGCGATGTAAGAGCACCGACTCATTTCAGTCTTGCATCGTCCACTTAAAAACGCCAACCCGAGCCCCATCGAGTCGCCTAGCTCGACCGGTTTTACGAACCAAGACATCCGTCCTCGCTTCCCACAGCGACCCTGGTCCTCCGCATCCGGCCTAGCGACTCGAACGACTATACCACGCCGGGACGCATACCGATTCGCCCGATCGGTCGGAAAACGCCAAGTAAGAGAGCGTGCTCAGACTCGCCACGCGACCGACCCACCGGCGAGCAGGAGCGCCCACACAAACGCCGCCCTCAACCACCCTCGAGTTGCGCTTGAACTACCAAGTACCACGCCGGGACTCGGCCACCCGGCCCCGTTCGCGTACGGGAAAACGGTAAAGTACAGAGCACTCAAGGGAGTCGCCATGCGACTGGCTCTCCGAGCCCGGGCGAGTCGACTAAATTAACAAAACACATGATAACAACACACATCATACATAAGGTGAACCCCACAAAAGGGCGGACGCGCTCGGGGACTCATCCAAAATCAATCCAAAACATGATTTAGCAAAATAAACACAACATCTGATTCAATCGCACATCGCGTTGTCTTACATTACAAACTATGCCTGTTCGGCAGAATTGCTACTAACTTATCTAGGCATACCACACTACTCTGCAGGCTTCGACGATGATGCACCCGTATCCCGCCGCTTCCGAATGAACGGAGTATACGGGTTCGATGGATACGTCACCGCCCGCCATCGCCGCTGGAAGGCTGCTCGACCTTGAAATCGCGATGCGCCGCTCGGGTCGTTCGCGCGACGACCGCTTCGATAAGGAAGAAGGTCGCCATCGCCCATACACGCCCGAAGCGGCAGCTCGCTCGCAGCTTGAGGACCTCC
Organism: Avena longiglumis; assembly: GCA_030063025.1. Classification (NCBI taxonomy): domain Eukaryota; kingdom Viridiplantae; phylum Streptophyta; class Magnoliopsida; order Poales; family Poaceae; genus Avena; species Avena longiglumis. Next base: position 110,451,729 of record CP125978.1, read on the forward strand.
GACAGTCCACCGCGGCCACGACGAGGGATACCCACTCGCCACATCGTCGAGGTCGTCTCGGGAAGTGGGCGAGTCCAAGGCTCAGCTGTCGACGCCCACGCCAAACGCCGACCGCGTCATGAACTCCACGATCGCGGGCGCCTTCTCCAAGTACTCCCACACCTCAACAAGGTCACCGAATAACCTCAATGGCGACATCTCTTGAAGATAGGCGATGCATCGCCGCCGATGTCGCCGAGTCGACAAGCATGCTCACGCACTCCCTCGCATCAAGAGAGGTCGCTTCCTCATGGCTACCAATCACACGGCCTGCGAGATGGAAACAGTTGTGAGCACTACGGAAACAACAAACAATATGATTGCAAGAAAGGGAAGGTGCACTTACCAAGCAACGGGCGAGCGAGCTCCGTGATAAAATTTTGAAGCGACGAATGGTCGTCTTGAAGCCCAACAATGAGGGCCTCCGACACCTTCCGGTCTTCTTCCGCGGCCGCCACGGCGGCCTTAGCTCGCCCATTCGCTGAGCTTGCTTCCTCTTTCGCCTCCCGCAGTTCGCGCTCGAGGTCGGCGATCCTTTGCTCGGCCGTGCCTAATGCAGACTCGCCATACCGCCGGGCACAAGTTCTGGCGAAGCGCCTCCGCTACCGCAACAGCCTCAAGGTCCTTGTTAACCTCTTGAAGAGCGCCAACCCCTCAAGACGCTGCTCGCAGCTAATCGCTCGCCGACTCAAATGCAGACGCACATCACAAAGTCAAGACTGGGATCAAGCGGTTGAAAAATTAAAGTGCCCACCCGCTAAAATTTAGCGAAAAGACTCGAGGGACCGGCATTGAAAAAAACTCTAAGTGCCCACCCGCTAAAATTTAGCGAAAAGCGCTTTCGGGACCGGACTCGAACGCGCAAATCAGTAATTAAAGAATCAGCCGCAAAACAACGACCTGATCCTCGGGACCGGAGGTACCGGATGGCGCGCCAAGCATGTTGAGGTTGCGCCTCCAGACGCAGCAACGCCGTGTGTCCGCGACGTTGGTCAACCTCGCCCGGGGATCTTCGAGTAGGGCTCGTCGCAGCGCACTCGCCGTGGCCGCTTTGGTCATGAAGCGGGAAGGTAGCGATGACGCCCGCCCAAGGGAGCTCGCCTCCTCCGGTCTAGGCAACGAAATGCCCTCTTCGTGGACGCGTCGCCCAAGGCGGGCCCAGTTTGCGCCGTGTCGTCGGCGGAGACATCGACGATGTCGTCGCTTCTTGGCCTTCTTGCTGCCTTCCGTGGAGGCGGCGACCGCCCACCTTCCTCTTGCGGGAAGGTCCTCCGCCAGCCACGGAGGGCACCTTGGCCACCGCCGGGTGGCCCATCTTCACTCCGGTCCCACGCGTCGAAGACAACTCAAGAAAAGAGTAAAATGGTAAGAGAGAAAGGTGAAGGCCGAGCGCTTACTTGGCAATCGGAATGAAACGCAGCTCAGACGAAGGCCGGCTGGTTTCTCCAGCTGGGCCCAACCGCGATCGAGCCCCAGCCTGTGACGCCAGGGCCCAGGATACGGATGGCTTCTTTGATGTCGAGGTAGCGGTTGGTACCTGGCGCCATGGCGGAAACCTCTCGAGGAGAAATGCCGCACGGAGCTTCCTTGCGAGGCGAGACCGCCGCGCCGGACTTCCTTGCGAGGTGAAGTCGCCTCGGTTGGAGTTTTCCCTAGCCCGAGACCGCGCGAATGGCGGAGGCATTGAGGCCAGCGGTGCCTCCGTGATGGCGATCTAGCGCGTTGTTGGTGGGCCGCCACCGCCGCCGAGCTGCGTCGAGCTGCGCTGAGCGCGGAGGTGAAGCCATCTTCGCGGCTTGCCTCTTCAAGGGGCCTCGCCTCTTTCTTCTTCTTCGCGGGTGGCTCGACGGAGCGAGGTGGTCTCCGGAGTTCTTCGTCGTCGCCATGGCGTTCGAGGCTCCCCGCTTGCCTCGAGTTCGCTGACGCTGCCGGGTCTTCGAGCCGATGGGGCAATCTCTTCTTCGGACTCGTCCTCGCCGTCCGCTACCCTTGGCGGGGCGACCGCTTGTATCTTGGGCGGATGGCCCGAGCTTTCGTCGCGGGTGGTAGCCACCCTTCCACCACTTGGAATAGCTGCGTGAAAACATGAAACGGTTAAGGTTACCGCGATCGCATACGCGATCGCGAATACGAAAGATAATTACCGTCGGAGCCGGACGCTTCGCGGTGTATGGAGAAATCCCGCCCGCGTCTGCATGCCGCTGGGTGATCCTTCGCCGGAGGTAGTCCTCCAGCTTCCACTCGAGGCTGGCCTTCGTCGAGTCTTCGCCCGCATCGGTACATATATGCTCGCGTGAAGCGAACGAGCCGCCGCCTGCCGCCAGCTTGTATAGGTTCACCGTCTGGAGCCCTTCTTCTTCAGACCGCGAATGGTCCGGAGCATCTCGTCGACGACCATTCGCTGGTCATCGGGAGCTTACGACCTGGAGGTTGCGCGCTCGACGCTTGGCCGAGTACCGGGATCGCCGCCCTCTTCTGGGTCGCCGGTCACGTAAAACCAAGACTTTTTCGCCGCCGCTTGGCGGGCATCAAGTCAAGAAGGAGGCTTTGGATTTGAGTGAAAGTTAAGCCCTGCGGCTAGCATTGTCATTGGCCTCCTCGCGCTGATCCGTCCATGGAATGATCTTGCCACAAGGGAAAGTAGGGCCGCAGCCTGAATAGCACTCGCAGAACGCCACGAAGATGGCGAGGCCGATACTATGGGGACCCAGATCCCAGGGCTGATCTCGTAGTAGGCGCAGGCCGAAGAACAGAGAAGTGAAACCCTAAACCCCGCCGAGGTGACTAGTGAAACAGATAAACTCTCTCGCTGGGTCGGGGTCGCTTTCCGTCAAGGATTCGCCAAGAGCTGCCCAGGATTCCGGCCTCCTCGAAGGAGGCCGGGCCATACTGGTGCACTTGGATCTTCCCAAGGTTCAAAGGGAGAGGCCACACGAGGATTCGCTTTGAAGCGGAAGATTGCGGTCGATCATCAAGGGATCAGCGGACGGAGATGTGTGCACTCGGAGGAAATGATGGGCGGTTGGCTTCCGATAGCCTACCATCCCTCTTATATAGCGAGGCCCGCCAAACTAGGGGCCGCTATCACGCGATGATTACGCAAAGTTACCGCGGTTACCTTAACGGCTAGTTTGACCACGCCTGACGGTCCGCCTCCGCCACCCGCTTTCGAGTTACTCACGAGGCCGCGACCGTTGGTTCGACTTCACCCAAGACGCGACTCGGTTCGCTGGATTTTTTCCTTCGCAGAGCCCGCCGACGATTCGACCGGATGCCAACTTGAAGTCAGATACTCCGCCGCCAGCCACCCGCGCTAATCAACGACGGCCTCGGGACTATCATGGGGATATGCCATCGGGTATCTCGCCGACGCTTCCGACCGCCCAAAGGTCGGGCGAGTGGGCCTGCAGAATCGAGTGGATCGAAGCCCATCAAGGCACCAGGACTGGAGGTCAAAGGCGGGCGAGTAGATAGGCTCACCGGGTTTGACTTAGCGTGTTGGCAAAGTCAGAATCAATCGGTTGAGATATGTAAACCCTAGGGAGGTGAGCCTATATAAACCTCCCTAAGGGACGAGTAGAGATCGCCCTCATTCACCCAAGCAACTCCGCCTAGTCGCCGAAGTTCGCCCATTGTACTCACCTCCATAATACAATCTAGCAGAGTAGGTCTTTATTCGGGCCGAACCTGGGTAAAACCTCGAGTCTCCGCCTCATCTCGCACCGCAGATGGCTGGCCGCCTCTTGCCCTCGTTTCTACTACTCGCCGATTGCAGATCTCGTGGTCATTCCTCGACAATAAGGACCCACGTCGTCGCCACATGGCTTTAATCGACGGTCGCACTCGAAGACGTCAACGACACACTCTATGAGGCACGCGACATCGCTGTAGCTCGATCGACGGTCTACTAGTAGAGCGTCCGCAACTATCATAGCCGTCGGCTGCGCCCAAGGTCCTTCGTCGAAGGAGACCTAGTATTACGACTCAAGCAAGAGCGGCTAAAGAAGCTCGAGTCACCCTGGGAAGGACCCTATGTCATCACCGAAGTCATCCCAGGTGGCGCCTATCGCCTCAAGCACGTGGAATCTGGAGTCGCATACTCCAACCCATGGAACATCGCACAACTGCGACGCTTCTACCCCTAGCTATCCCCCCTTTACTTTCAATAAGGCTATTCAGCCGAGGCTACTCAGCCGAACAATGTACCTCCCCATTACGATATGAATAAAGCTAAGTGTCTCGCCCCAAAATTTATCTCTTACTCGCATTTCTTTATGCTACAACACACTCTGGGGCTCCTCACCTCACGGCTTCACGATTGAGGATAACGATGAACACCGAGTAGGCGATCACGCCAAAGCTAAAAGGACATGCATACAAACAAGCACCACGTGCTAATACAATCAACCTTTATAGCAAAGGGCATAACACACCCAGTCGAATACATACAATTTTTACATCTATCTTTTTACAGGTCCTACCTATTCTAGAGAATCACCTGCGCACGATGCTCAAACAGATCTACAACTTGTTTGGCATACTGCCTCACAGCCGCATAGTGCGGGCGCATGTCCCACATATCACCATCTGGCCGAGGAGGCGGCCTAGCCGCAATAGCAACAAGATCCACAGGGCGATGCAGCCGCACGAGGGAAAGCGCGACCTTCACCCCGGCAACCAACTGGTGCCGCACCAGCTCCTTGACGTGACACACGTCTCGAAACTTCACCAACAATCCCCAGAGAGTCGATGGCGCTTCATCCAGAGGAAACATGATGTGCAGATTCGACGCCAGGGAAGTCTTCACCTGCCGCAACACTCGTGATACCTGGTGAGCACGATCCTGCATAGTCGCAAGGACCATGGCACGGTCGCGATCCATCCAGAAAAAGCCACCGGCTTCCATATCTTGTTGGGTCAAGCAATTGATCCGAACTGCAACGCGCTCCTTCTCCTCCTTAGGAACAAGATTAGCACCTGCAGCATCTACAAAGTAAGATGACCAGCCAACAGGCACATCCGAAAAGGAGCAACAGCTCGAAGAAACTTACACTGCAGCTGTTCGGCCAAACGCCATAGCTCCGCCATCAGATATTCCTCTCTGGCGGTGCCTCGCTCCGCCTTCGACTTCCAAACGTCCGCATGGCCTCGGATGCCAAGCAACTCCTTCTCAAGGCTGCAGACGCGGTCACGAAGAAATACAAGCTGTGATGCATCATCCAAGGATGGTCGCATCAAGGCGAGCACGGCATCGACGGTCATCACGAAGGTCCCTAGAGGAAAACAGATAAGGATATGAACAACACGAATGGGCAACAACTCAAAGGTTCAATTATATAACAAAAGCATCGGGCACGGTGAAGTATTCATCAATATATTACAACAAAGCATACGACAAACTATCCTACAACTACAAGGCCTAAGCGAGGCCCCGAGTGGCCTTGAGCCAGATACCGCTTGACCTCTTCCTGGTGCCTTACCGTGTACTCCTCCAGCAGGTCAATCAGCTTCGGCCCATAGCGTTTACAGCAGGCAGCATAGAGAGCAAAAGCTACCTCGGATCCGTCGAGAGCCGTTGGCATCTGGGAGGTGACCTTATGAAGATCTAGCTCTGCCCCGGACGCCATGGCCATCGCTAGCCCCATGGACGCGCCGATGCCCTTCTACTTGCGCTTGTACGCCACGGGCGCATCGGCTGGCAGCGCATCCGCCAACAAGTCGACATCCTCAAGGGCAACGCCCTTGGGGACGAGCTCCTTGTAGAAGCGCCCGAGAACCTCCTTGGCTTTGGCAAGAGAGCCAACCATAGTACTGCAGCGGTCTTCGACCGCCACAGCAGCATCATCCAGAGCACTACCATTCTCCAAGACACTGCGATCGAACTCAATGCCCGCGGCACCTAGAAAAACGGAACAAGTACAGTAAGAATCCAATAAATACAGAGAAGCAAGGCAGCCGAAATGGAACATACAGGCGAAACTAATCACCCGAAATAGCCTTGGTAGCAACCATCAGCTTTTTGGCTACCTCCCTCTCGCGCGCAGCTGTGGTGATGGCGAGCTGCTCCTCGCGGTCCGTAGCTTCCTGCTGCAGGCGCTCCTTGACCGCAGCTACGTCAGCTAGCTCTCGCTCGAGGCACTTTTTGACACCAACGGTGTCCTCGACAATTTTCTCCGCTCGCCTGAGGCTCTTTTTGAGAGCATCAAGCTCGCGGAGAGCAGTGTTATTTTCATCTGCAGAAAATAACAAGAGCATGCATGAGCTTCACAAGCAAGCAAGCAAGCATACGAAGAAGTAGAATACCTAGCCAAGGATGTACCTTGAAGACGCTGCAGGCTGGCCTCCAACTCCAGATGCTGCTTCACCAGCTGATTGGCACCTTGCACAAAAGGCTGCGAGAAGAAGCAACTTGTTAAGAAAAACGCTCGGGGGATCCCCCCGAGACACGCACAAAACAAAACAAAAGATCAGCAGATCATACGAAAAATGCTCGGGGGCTCCCCCTACAACAATAATGGAGACACTTACATGATCAGAGGAGACTCCGAAGGTCCGACTGTAGTCTTCTGGGAGGCGATCACCCGAGCCCCCTGTGGAGAGTGGTTTGGAGAAACGCCCCCAGAGGTGGCCACCGTCTGAGAGGGAGGAGGCGTCATTTTCGACTCCCCCACCATCTCCTGAGTGGCATCGCTAAACGAGCCATCAGAGGAGTGGTTGCAAAGGAAAACACCAGTCAAAGACAAGCAAGCAACACGAAAATATAGCATAAAGCACTCGAAGGAACTTACGAGTCCATATCGCTCAAGTTGAAGACAGACAAGGTCTTCTTGCCCTTCTTCTCTTCCTTCTTCTCTTCTTTCTTCCGCTTCGCCAGCGGCTGCGGCGCTACAGCCCGCACAGGCACGACCGGAATACGGGAGGAAGATCCACCATCACCTCCACTGTGACGAACAAGGCATGGAGGGTCCCTGGGCGTTGGCGGAGTCGAGGCATCCGACGATTCGCTCGAGCTCCATGCTCGCTTTCGGGTCTACCCCTCACTAGACTCGAGGGCTTCCTCAACCGTGATTGCCGATGGAAGCTCGACATGGAGTCCACTACCTCATTGTCCGGCATCCTAAAAATGTTCGGTAGTGGAGGTACCATGCTAGGCACCTTGAACTCGCACAATGAAGACAAAGTTTGAAAACATAACCGCAAGGAAAACACACTCAAAATAGCGCTACGCCGCACGCCCCAGATCTACACATGCGAACGGCCGAGAGGCAATCCGAGGGGTCCGCAACTTCCGAAGGTCCTCGCCGGCTTTGTACTTTAGTAGCGGCGAAGGATTCTCGAGATCCCCGAGAGATCTTAGCCGCAGCCTCGTCGGGTCATGGCGGCGTAATCAAGGAACATCTGGTGCACCCTAGCTTGGAGCGGCCGCACCTGTTAAGAAAGGTGCGGATAATATCCACACCGTTCACCTCCTCCGGAATCACCTGGAGGTCCTCCGCCCGACGATAGAGCTCCTCTATCTCCTCCACCTCACCATCCAAGATGTGGTTCTTCCAGGACCTCTTCGGCTGGATTTTCTGGGTAGAGTCGAAAGGGGCAAGGCAAAAATCTTGCCCGTATACTGTGGAGTCGCGGATGTAAAACCACCGCCTCCACCAGTATTTGACAGATTCATACATAGAAAAAGAGAAGAAGAGAAAATTGGATTTAAGTGAAATGATGCAGCTGCCGATCGGATAAACTCCGTCGGAGCCAGATTGCCTCTTCACGGAATAGAGTTTCCGGAAAAGGCCAAAGTGCGGCTCGATACCGAGCCAGCACTCGCAGAAGGTGATGAAACAGGCGATGTGGAGAAGAGAATTTGGCGAGAGATGGTGGAGTTGAATGCCATAGAAAAAAAGGAGTCCACGGAGAAAATCGTGGACTGGGAGAGAGAGGCCCTGAAGGACAAAAGCAACAAACATGACCCAAAACCCCGCGGGTGGACGAGGAATTACCTCGTCGTCGGGAATCTTGACGGCCTCCTTGTCCTGCGGGATCAGACCCGCCACGCTTAAGCTTGCAGTCACCCTCGCCTCCAAGGCCACCACCTACCATCGGTGACGCGAGTGGCGGCGGCCCTTTGCCATCGAGCAGCTACCGGTGCCCGCCATGGTGGAGGTCTTCTTCGGCTTCCCCATTGCAGTACGACGACGGCGGCGGTGTGAGCCCGAAAAAGAGGATGGTAAAGATCGAAGAACTTCAGACAAGAGGAAAATCTCAAGAAGGTGGAAGCAGTGAAAAGCAAATGGCTGCGGTGAAAACAAACAAACTTTTCCCCACAGTTATAAGGACGAAAATGATGAACAGGGACCATTCATCAGGAATCCCTAGAGCCAGCATCAAATCCAACCGTCCAGATGTCAAAGATAGTAGTAACTGTCAGATGCATTCGCCCACCGTAGGGTTCGGCATAGAAAACAAAAAATTTTCCTACGATGGGAACAACTATGTACCAAGATCTATCTACTAGATACAAAACAACGAGGATGTATATCCGTAGAGAACATACCCTTGAAGACCGACAAAGCTTAACGAGTCCAAACTCGTGGTTGATGTAGACGATCTCTTGCCGATCTCAAGATCGAGAGGAAGTCCTAGCGCCAAGAAAACAAATAGCATCCGTGCTCGCACACACACGCTCGAGGCACCGAGCAACCTCCGCCTCCTCGCTCCAGTGATGAGCTGAAGCACAACTCTTTCTTGCCGAAAAGCCACTGGGAACATGTATCTCGCTAGTCCGAGACCATGGGGATAAATTCTAGAGGGGAGAGAGATCCTTCACGAGGAGGTGTGTTGTGAGAGGAGGAGAGGGCCTTTTATAGGGAGAGGGGGCACCCAAGGGCATGGCGCCCAGCCATGTGGCTGCCCCACCTCTTCCACATTCATGTGGGTGGAGCTCCCACTCAAAATGAAAAGCCTCCACTCCCATTAAAAAGCCTCCACTCAAAAATTCACATGCATTAAATTTCCACCAAATTTAATGCAAGCTCTCATTTAAATAAAACTTTTATTTATTTATTCAGAATTTTGTTAATTACTTTAATTAACAAACATTCACATAAAACCCCTTGCTAGTATTCCATTTCACATGCAAAACCAGCCAAGCAATTTCAACCAAACAGTTTGATTGTCTAGTGAAATAAATTCGCGCTTTCCTTTTCTTTTCGGCATGAAACTTTTGCTCCAAATGGATGTCGGTGTCTCTTAGTGTGTCACCCTACGGTTCGCGAATAATGCGGACATGATCGAGACCCTCTCGATCAATAATCGAAGCGGATCCGAGACCCATATCGACTCCCACACATTCAACGATGACTTTCTTGTGATCGCTTAACCTTTTACGCTAGTATCTTAATCCTTTGTTTCATGATATATTACATGTCCGAGATTCGATCATCGGTATCTCCATACCTAGTTTGATCTGCATCGACATGCACTTTTCTCGTTCCCGTGATATAACATTCTAGTGATCAAATCACTTGCTTGCAAGCTAATCAATGTGATATCACCGAGAGGGCCCAGTATATCTATCCGTCATCGGATGAACAAATTCCACTCTCGATCCATGGGCCTCAACATAACACTTTAGTAGTTCGAACCCATCTTTATAATCACCATTACGGTGTGACGTTTGATGTTATCAAGAAACTCTTCCGGTGTTAGTGATTGACATGATCTCATGGTCAAAGATTAGGATCACTTCGTAAGTTGTTATAGCAATATAAACTCAATGACTTTGATCTTAATGCTATACTTTGGATGAATGTTCATCACACCATTACACTAATGTTGTGACCTCGTATTAACAACATCCAATGTCCATGATCGAAACCTATGATCATCTTGTTAATCAACGAGCTAGTTTATAAGAGAGGCATAACTAGGAACTTTCTTTTGTTTATTAAACACACATGTATTAACGCTTTCCGTATTAATACAATTATAGCATGCAAAATAAACATTTATCATAAACAAGGAATACGATAATAACCACTTTATTATTGCCTCTCGGCATATTCCTTCTCCTCCCACTTGCACTAGAGACAATAATCTAGTTTGAGAACTTTGTATTGAACACCTATGGCTTTCGTGTTCCATATACAATTGCAAGTGGTTAACATAATCTACGGATCCGACGCTGTGTCCGTGTGTATTTGCATGTCTTTGCGTCTTCACGCATCACTCATTCTCCAATGAGTTGGCATTGTATAAATTTGGTCTTTCGGTGAGACCTTTAGTTCCTTGGGGTTAAAAAACGTCGATACTATTGTCATACAATATATCTTTAGTGTTAGCCCGTTGCGAACCACACCTTAGTTTGATAACAAACTACTTGACACAAATTCCTCCTTTCTTGCTACTATAGCGGTCATACACTTAGCCTTTTGTTGTAGTATTCGTCACAATGTCTTAACTTTAGAACTCTTCCAAATCCATCATGGAATCTCCTTTCCATTACATTGTGCCACCCATAGTTTAAATTGAGATAAACTTAATTTGTATCTTGTGACAAAACTAGTATCAATGTAACGCTTACAATGAACTATTTGTAATTGTTTGTCACCTCTACACAAATATATTCTTAGTTCTTCCAAAAGATCATAAGAATATCCTCACTATCGTCCAATGATCATTTTATGATTCATTCGTATATGCTCATAACACTTAGAGCATGGGACATATCTGGATGTGTACATATCATGGTATGGTGATCAAAACATTCTCGTGATTGCACTCATCAAGTGTCAAAGCACTTGAATCTTGTTTCACTTATCAAGTGTCGATACACTTGAATCTTGATTCAATTCCTTTCCATGCAACAAGAACTGCTTTCTTGTTGATTCTATATTGAACTCCTTCAATATCTCATATATGTACGTTTGGCACAACCATATTGGCGTTACGATCATCCACTATAGACATTCACGCTAAATATTCGGTTTTGCCTAAGTCTTTCATCGAAATGAAATTCTTAACCATTGTCAATAAAATATACATCATTTCTAATCAACAAGATGTCCTCCACATAATGTATTAGAAATATGTCTCAGCGCTCCCACTTAATTTCTTGCAAATGCAAGCATCTTCATCGTCTCCTGATGAAAAACTCCTTTCATCATCATGGTGAAGATTCCAACTCGTGATGCTTACTTCAACCATTGAAGTTTGCATGCCCTTTTAGCATCCTTTGAATTTAACAAACCCTTTGGACCGTGTCATGTACACGCCCTAGGTAACGATTCTATTAGAAGAACTTTGTTTTGTTTATTCATCTACCATATACCAAATTATATGTAGTGGTTGCTACTTTAATCCGTTCAGACTAAATATCGCTATGAAAGATCAAATCTTGTCATAGTCAACTCTTTGAACATTGTCATAAAATACTTTACGACATGTCGAATATTTCATAGATGTGAGACATCCATGTCTTTTTTTATAGATCCAAATACGACCGATAGGTTTTTACACCTTTCCGGAGGGTCTTCCAAGTTCAAAACTTGATTTCTCGTGTATGGAACTATCACGGATTTTATGGCTTCAAGCCATTTGACGGAGTCAGGGCCCATCATCGCTTCTTTGCATATAGTCGGTTCATCATTGTCAAACAATAATGATTTACTCTCAAATCTTAGTATTTGATTGTTTAACCGACCTACTTGGTTCAATAGGAACTTAGATCTCCGTGACCACAACCTTTGAGGCACATAAGCTATGAGCATTATGGCTGCCTCCGGAACATTTCCGGCGCTGCGCAACTCAGCACATTTAGCTAAGGTTCGTTAACCTTATCAAAGTTCTATTGTCCTCCCACTTAACATTTATGAAAAATTCCTTCTTCAAGAAACTTTACATTTCAAGCGACAAACCCTTTTGTCCTCGGTGTTATGGAGGAATAACCAATTGTTATTCGAAATAACCTACAAAGACATGCTCATCCGACTTTGGTTGTAAACATCTTACTTATGTTTAGTATACCAAAATTTAAGAAATGACAACTTGGGTTTTACCCCAAACCATAACTTCCATGGTGTCATTTCAACGGATCTAGATGGAGCTCCTTTCGGTAAAAGCGGTAGTCTCTAAAGCTTTAATCTTTTAAAACATAATGGCAGTTTTATAAATAACACCTTTGATCCAACCATGTCAAACAAGGTTTCATTACAAATCTCAAACACTCCATACTCCTATGGTGTTTCGGGAGATGTAAATCTAGGTGTTTTGCTAAACTTGCAACTCAAATAAATCCCTTTATGATAAAATCATAATTCATTTATTTTCTTGTTACACTTGTAACTCAAATAAATCCCTTTATGATCAAATCATATTTTATTTATTTTTCTTGTTACAATGATTTTTCACTTCATCTTGAAAGTCTTTGAAACATTTTCAAATATTTCATAATTGTTTCTCATTAAGTGAACATTCACTCAAATTTCCGGAGAAAGCATATGAAGTTGAAACCCATCGCTTATGACTACACATAATGGAATACATACATCGATATGTATAAATTCCAATATTTTAGTCGTTCGTTCTTCTTTGGCCTTTGAACGATGTTTTAATTATCACGTGGAAAGTCTCACAAGCGTCACTTGATCAAATCAAAGACTCCAAAAATCCATGAAAATGGAGATTCTTCATGTTTTCTTTCCAATATAATTTAAACAAATGATGTCACTTCATAAGTGATCTTTCAATCATTTGTCTTGCAACATTTTAGCATTAGGATTTATGGATGTGATTTCTTCAACTAGATTTGTAAATCATCCATCTTATATGGAATACGGTAATTATTTGAACAACCTTTGTTCTTATAATACCTGATTCAAATATCAATTATTAAAACAAATCTTGAAGTCTTTCTTCAACTAGATTTGTAAATCATCCATCTTATATGGAATACGGTAATTATTTGAACAACCTTTGTTCTTATAATACCTGATTCAAATAACAATTATTAAAACAAATCTTGAAGTCAAGCTTTGATGTCAACGAGAAATACAATCAACGGTTTGTTTGTTTTCGATGAACATCATCACATTTTCTCTTGCTAGTTACTTAGGCCATTGTGGTTCATGAATTGCGTCATTCCGTATGAAATTTCATACCAACCAATTCGGTATCCAATACCCAAGAACCACATTGTTTAACAAGCAAAGAATACAACCATAACATGTATATCATATATATACCTAAATTGGATATTTCCAATATTTTCTTTTTCGCAAATATATTTTATAGATTCTCTTTCAGCATTTCCTTTTCCTTTTAAAAGAATTTATCAACATCAAAAGTGGCGCCATATACATGACACATAGTCCAAAGTGTATATTCAAATAATAATACCTTTGGACTTGCACTTTGAAGTAGATCACCATCATCAAATGATCGGTATTCTTTCAAAATCCATTCTATAGTAATCTTTTAGTGTAGTAAACATTTTACATACATATTCTATTCACCCTTATCATGACGACTTTCATGATCAAGCTACTTTAGCTTATAAAGGCGAATCGTGAGTATAACATTACTTTCCAAAACCCTTTTGGATGATTAGGATGTCTAGCATCTCCAACCTTCGCAAATTCTCATCCAATATGAGAACATATATTATACTCTATCATATTTCAACCAAAACATTGTTTCAGATATCGTATATCGCCACACATGATGGTTTCGAAACAATTCTTTCAGCTCCTAGATAAACTTGATGTTTAAATCAAGAATCATGGAGGCAAACATGATACTCAAGATACTAACATCGGAATTGTTACTCTCGATTTAATACCAATTATTAAATTTCACGGAGTAAATAGAATTTTGCTGAAAGTTTGCAATAGGACTTTAAACTTTAGATTGACACTCAACACAATACGATACCGGTTAACAGAAAGTATATATCCAGAATTCTATAGTTCTATTATCTCAATTACAACTATGCATATGGTGGTGAACGAATGCCAATGACTACAACAAATTATGCAAATTCACTTTGATTTAATTTATGATAAATTGAGTTCTACTAATCCAAATTAGAAATGAACTCCCACTCAAAACGACATCCCTCGTGCCTTTTGGTGATTACATGAACCAAATCCACTACACCAAGTTCGATCATCACGTGAGTCGGTGTAGCTTCAAAGCGTAGCATCAAATGGGCATCATATCTACTATATGACTCATGCTTAACCTTTCGTCCGTGTTAGAGGCCATGTCTGTACATGCTAGGCTCGCCAAGTAAGAACCTTAGTATTCGCGTGTAATCTGTCTTACACGAGATATGCTCGTGGATTCAAGTACACCCGATCATCACGTGATGTCTTGAAGCGACGAAACATTGTCGGTGCATACTTAAGGAAGAACACATTTTTATCTTGATATCTAAATGAGGGATCATCTTATTATGCTAATAAAACGCCAAACAAGCAATATAAGATGCTATCAAACATCACATGTTTATTAGTGGAATGATATGGTTCTCGCATATGATCTCTATCATGTGCATCGTGGTATGATCACTATCATACCTTTATGTGTAAGTCCAAGGTCTATGGAGATTACACGTTATGTGTGTTGTAAGAGTATCATCTTATACTTCTACTTACAACATCACCATATCATAACACTAGCCCAAAGAACAATCTAAACTAGACGCCTCTAATTTATCCATTGCAAATTTTACGTGGCTTAGGGCTTTCGAAGATAGAACCGTTCTTACCTACTGAACATGAACCACAACGAGGATAACCAAATTGTTGACAACTCGTTGCAAATTAGATATTGACTATAGTAGGAGAGACAGACACCGCTAGCCACTTATGCAAAACTAGTTGCATGTCAAGCGTGAACAGTCTCATGTGCGAGGACATGTAAAGTTTGTCCGGGCCGCTTCATCCCACTATGCCACCAATATCCAAAGTACAACTAAGAAGCAATAAAATGATCATCATCGCCCACATACTCATATGTGTACTACCCGTGCAAAGTATCTACGCATAGATCCAGCTCTGATACCACTGTAGGGTTCGCAGCATAGAAAACAAAAATTTTCCTACGATGGGAACAACTATGTACCAAGATCTATCTACTAGATACAAACAACGGGCGGATGTATATCCGTAGAGAACATACCCTTGAAGACCGACAAAGCTTAACGAGTCCAAACTCGTGGTTGATGTAGACGATCTCTTGCCGATCTCAAGATCGAGAGGAAGTCCTAGCGCACAAAAAGCAATAAGATCCGCGTTTCGCACACACGTTCGAGGCACCGAGCAACCTCCGCCTCCTCGCCCAGCGATGCAATGAAGCACAACTCTTTCTTGCCGAATAGCCACCGGGAACATGTATCTCGCTAGTCCGAGACCATGGGGAATAAATTCTAGAGGGGGAGAGAGATCCTTCACGAGGAGGTGTGTTGTGAGAGGAGGAGAGGGGGGCCTTTATAGGAGAGAGGGGGGGCACCCAAGGGGCATGGCGCCCAGCCATGGGGCTGCCCCCACTTCTTCCACATTCATGTGGGTGGAGCTCCCACTCAAAATGAAAAGCCTCCACTCCCATTAAAAAGCCTCCACTCAAAAATCCACTCACATGCATTAAATTTCCACCAAATTTAATGCAAGCTCTCATTTAAATAAAACTCTTTTATTTATTTATTCAGAATTTTGTTAATTACTTTAATTAACAAACATTCACATAAAACCCTTGCTAGTATTCCATTTCACATGCAAAACCAGTTTGACAATTTCAACAAAGCAGTTTGGTGTCTAGTGAAATAAATTCGCGCTTTCCTTTTCTTTTCGGCATGAAACTTTTGCTCCAAATGGATGTCGATTGTCTCTTAAGTGTGTCACCCTACGGTTCGCGAATAATGCGGACATGATCGAGACCCTCTCGGATCAATAATCGAAGCGGGATCGGAGACCCATTGACTCCCACACATTCAACGATGACTTTCTTGTGATCGTGAACCTTTTACGCTAGTATCTTAATCCTTTTGTTTCGATATATTACATGTCGAGATTCGATCATCGGTATCTCCATACCTAGTTTGATCTCGTTCGACATGCACTCTTTTCTCGTTCGTGATATAACATTCTAGTGATCAAATCACTTGCTTGCAAGCTAATCAATGTGATATCACCGAGAGGGCCCAGTATATCTATCCGTCATCGGGATGAACAAATTCCACTCTCGATCCATGGGCCTCAACATAACACTTTAGTAGTTCGAACCCATCTTTATAATCACCACATTACGGTGTGACATTTGATGTTATCAAGAAACTCTTCCAGTGTTAGTGATTGACATGATCTCATGGTCTAAGGATTAGGATCACTTCGTAAGTTGTTATAGCAATATAAACTCAATGACTTTGATCGTAATGCTATACTTCGGATGAATGTTCATCACACCATTACACTAATGTTGTGACCTCGTTATTAACAACATCCAATGTCCATGATCAGGAAACCTATGATCATCTTGTTAATCAACGAGCTAGTTTATAAGAGAGGCATAACTAGGAACTTTCTTTTGTTTATTAAACACACATGTATTAACGTTTCCGTATTAATACAATTATAGCATGCAAAATAAACATTTATCATAAACAAGGAATACGATAATAACCACTTTATTATTGCCTCTCGGGCATATTCCCTTCATCCACTACGCACGGAAACCAAGGAGACACCGTAATTATCGCCATGTCACGCGTGACCAGTCAACTCCAAGTCAGAAAGTGGGACCCACGTCTGTTCACTCGCGTCACCTCTGGAACCGCAGATGCTTGAGGTCACCGATCGTCAGCACTGACATCATCAAATCTATACTAGCAACAGTTACAATTTTTTGGCTCAACAGCTAAAGTACTCACTCGAATCTATGATTCGAGCAACTACTCGGGGGCTACTCCTATCAGGAGTGATGGCCGCGCACCCGAAGCATGACTAAGGTACTACACCACTAAACTGTTTCTTCGAGTCCTACGTCGAGTCTACGACTCCACTACGGACTCGGGGGCTACTCCCATAGGGAGGACTGATTCAAGCATCTGAAAAAATTGTGTCCTATGGACCTAAAGCAAACAATGCCTGAAATAAAGTCTCCGCTCGAGTCTACGACTCGAACAAACACTCGAGGGCTACTCCCATAGGGAGCGCTAGTCGCGCACCCTATGAATTATTCGACTGCGATTCTTCGGATCAGCATGCAAAAACTTTTTGGCAACTTTGCCCCAACCAACACTAAGTGAGTAAAAAACCTCCTTGGCCACCCCAAACACCTCCGCGGTGATAAAATTTCGGATGTTGTGTCTGTGACGCAAAGATAAGACCTACAGATACCATCACATGGCCTGGTAATGCACCCGACTATGCTCTGCTAGTAAAAATCCGTGCCAATAAGCACGATGAAAATCCCGACGGACACGTTGGGTACATCATTCGAAATTTACTAGGATTCCACTCATGTAAGTCCTCAACGGCCTGAGTCGAATTACGCCAGCATATGTTCCGGGTTCGAGTCGAGGGACTCGAATCTGAAGAAGATCGTGTTGTTTTGCCCTAAGACAGTTAACTGGCCCTGATCCATCGGGAGAGTCAGGCACACGTATCAACAATCCCTACACACTAAAATCATTCTCTAGTAAACAGAGACAGCTGCACCCGAAAGATTGAAGAGTCCTCAGCCAAATCTACGATTGGACTGAACACTCGGGGGCTACTGACATGATTATACCCTACGGGTACATGACTTTGGCATACCTGGTCTAGCCCAAGGAAGGCCCACGAGAATATACACGGACCATGAAGACTTTCGGGTGGCTCAAGCCCATGACGTCTTCAGATCCTTGGAGAGCAAGACTAGAACAGATAGAATATTCAAAGAGGCAAACCCTAAAACCTGTAACCACCTCGATTTGTGCCTGGGACCTTCCTACCTCTATATAAAGGCAAGGAGGGCACGAATAGGAGGGCACCTTTCATACCACCGCATACACACCTCCACACCAGATTGCATCTGCGCTCCCCTGTACTTTTCGGTTTCGCCATAATCAAGAGCAAACAAGCAGGAGTAGGGTTTTCCCTCCGGGGGCCTAAACCTGGGTAAATCTCGTGTCCCCTGGTTGCTTATCTGTTAACCGTTTCGTGATCTCCAAAGACTTATCTCTTCTCCAAAACCCAATCTCATAACAATGGGCATTGATGAGATCGATCCTCGTCAATGTGTAGCAAGTGGTAAGTTACGTACTTACGTTTTACCAATAAAACTTATGTCTCAATTATCATGTATTCATCCATACTATTTCTAATTATTATTTTTCTTGTATTTGTAGGTTCCGGTTCTTCTCTCATGATTGATAAGGAAATGGTAGGCTAGTATAAGAGCAAGGATTCGTTATTAGGTACTATAAATGCATCTTGATTATAGTTTTTAATGCTTTTATTATTGAAATCTGGTTAAATATTTCTATCAAAACTCAACTTATGCATTTTTACCATGCTTAGGCTATTATATGTTGTTATTGAGAGGGGATTTGAAGGTATTTCTTTTCATAGGTTAGGGGTATTAAAAGTTAGCCCTGGTCTTTCTCGAATTCTCCGCCACTGCTTCTATCTCCTAACAAAAACTAGACTAGATGGCTATGTTTCTTATGAGCTGATCGACCAACCAGCCAACCACCGGTTCAGTCGAGAATGTCCTAGAGTTATGTTGGGTTAGGTTTGGAAGAAGTTTGCTGCTCACCCAGGACGAAAACAGCGGGCGGACCATGGTAAAATAGCTACGAGTTATGCAAGAATCGAGCAAAAGAATTACTGGCATTCGGTCCACATTACGCACCTCTTCTTCACACATGTAAGTTTGTCTAAAACAGAGCTGACCAACCATCTAAACTCTGGAGTAAAGCTGAGCTTATCTCACAACCTAATTGCTAGTGGAAACTCACATGACTAGTTTCTTAGAACTCTTTTGAGGGTACTATGGCGGGCACAAGACCGTCTGAACCATTTTCATTAATCAACCAGGTTGTAACCAAAACCTTTAAACAACATAAGAAAAATAAGAAAGCTAAATAAACCTAACTATATTCTAGCTTGATAAAATGATAACCCTATTTAAACACCCTTTACATAGAGAGAAGAGAGAAGGCCTAGTCAATGTGGCCTGGGTGGGAGAACATAACCTAGTCCATGGCTAGAGATTTGAGATTGATTACTACACCTATGAGACCAAAGCATCAGGTATTCCCCACACCTGCGAAAAACCAGAATCATTGGCTCGACCTCATTCCTAAAGATTTTTGCGTCGCGCCTCTTCCAAATGTTCCAAAAGGCACATATCAGCACAGAGGTTCTGACTTTGCAATTTTGAGAGCCTTCCCAAAGATTTCGGATTGAGTGGCATGACTGAACGTCGTCATTAAGGGCGGGAATAGCCTCCCAGAACGAGGCAATCGAAGGGCAGTGAAGTAACAGGTGCACCGTGGACTCTGTTGAAGATAAGAAAGGGCAGGCATCCGAGGTAGCAAGGTGTAACACCCTCAGAATCGACCCTATGCAAGTTTCAGCGATTCCCCCCAAACCCGCATAGAAACGATTCAAAGGTGCCCACCAGGCACTTTCGTGCGGGTGGAAAATGAAGTAATAACATTACACAGGTCCTCGATGGGACCCACGAGCAGATATATATACAACGGCGACTCCACGAGTCAAGAATACGATATCATATACAAAGATCCAAATCACCTTGAAAACGATAGGCGTCCGACTACGGACAAGATGCAAATGGGGCTAAGAGCCACGAAGAATAACCAATGGCGTCCATAACCACCTGCCCAAGCGGAAGGGTAACCACTAACGACGTCGATCTCAAACACCTTAAACAAAGGGTGCCGACAAAGGGCAAAGGAAAAGAGGCGTCGATCGAGGCGATGCGGCGAGGCTAGAATTCGGCGGTCCTCGCCTACATAGGTATGGTGGACTGAAGCGGCAGCGCAGCATGCACTAAACAACCTATAGAGACTCGATACAACTGTCGGCTATCAGAGAGGGATAAGAAAGAGCTATTCGGATCCAACCTGAATCTTACCCCAAACAAACCCATCCTGGTATTTCCCCCTCGAGACCAAACGAGGAAGTCAACCAAGGAACTCACACCGTTGGCAGTTTTATTTATTCAGTTCTCGTTGCAGCAATTACTAGTCAAGTATAGATAATCATCCTGATATAATAAGCAATGGGCAATTTTAGTTAACCATTCTGTTGTAGTTGCGACACTTACTAGTCAGATATAAATAGCATGAGGTAACCCCAAAACCCAGCAGTTGTTGGTACTTTTATTTAGCCATTCCGTTGTAGTTGCAATACTTACTAGTCAGATACAATTGTCGCAAGCGACAACCCAAACAAGCAATTGTTGGCAGTTTTATTTAGCCATTCCATTATAGTGAAGCTGATTACTAGTCATTATAAAGTCAAATTTATAACACTACTTTAGTTATAGTTGTCTATGATCGAGATACTGTGCTCCAAGTCGTCCATAACCGCGGACACGGCTTTCAGAAAGTTTTACCTGGCCGGGGTGCACCAATAGCAACACACGCTCGATCAACCTCAGAAAAACCAAAACAAAACCCAACGAGGCCTTCACGACAAAGCAATCACGAGTTCAGAAATATTTCAGGGGCCACCCTTGGAGTACACCATAGCAGTTAGTGACTCGAGACATACCCGAGGTTTGGGTGGACGGTCACGAACGGGAACCCAAAAGCTGTGCTTGTCGACACCGCGAAAACGTGTCCGGTCCTAAACAATGCAGTGTGCTCCGCACAATCGTAAATAAAGCGGTAGCATGGCATAAGTGCGGGATAGTAAATAAAACCTCAAACTAGTTTGTGGCCCCAAGAAATAAGAATGAATCAAGCTCGCTCAAGGGGTCCCATAATCCTCCGGATGTGGATAGCGCGATAAAACAAGGAAGTATCAAGTACTCGGGGTCCCACGGGACACAAGTGATGATTAACAACCAAATAACATCTATTGCCCACATGCCTCCGCCACCTACTTCAATTTTAGTTGTTAAACAGTAATTAAAGTGAACGATAAGTAAAGCCATGATCATCTCCAACATCAAACAGGCGGCAATACTCCAACAACTGTGGTACTTGGCGACACGCAACAGCACTTGAGCAAGCGACTACGACACGCAAGTCCAACTATCTACCAAACAACAGGTAATAGGAGGTGTCCAAGGCAATATAGGGCTGTAAGGGATATCACGGGTACGAAAACTAGAGCATCGCAACACAGATAGCAATAGATCAACAGGAGGGAAATAAATACTATAAAGTAAGATAGGTAGAAAGGGGGAGATGCTCGCCTGAAAACATTTTCGAAGGTTCAACCGAAGATCGGGTCGACTCTCGCATCAACTCAACGGCCTTATCCGCGAAGAAGCAAAACACTAGAACAAACACCGGATGCAATATTTAATACAACGGCAGAAGATCGGGCATGATGCATGTATGATGTATGACATGGCAAAGCTTCGATGCAATTAGGTCATATTAAGCGGAACCGGGGTCCCGACAAGTAATAAAATGATTCAAGTTGTTTAACTACCCCGCAAATTAAATGTGGTATTAACAGGGCAAGAGATAGTACCGATTCGATGCACAAATTTAAATGAGGCCAATATAAGACTAGATTTGCCCGCATATGGGCCCCATATTTAATTATGAGGTGAATCGGCATAAGGCCCCCAAACCACACAAATATGTATGCATGCATGAACAATTCAGTATGTGATAGGTTGCATTATATTATCAAAGTAGGGTTGTCGGGGAGGTTCACATTAGGGTTCGACGATCTTGGTGCCGGGGTTCGGGGCCGGACTCAGGGTTCAGGGTTCGGCGGGATCGGTCTTCGGATCTCAACATGGCCGGTCTTGGTGACGATCTTGTCCGATGGGGATCTTGGTTCAACATCATTACGGTCTTCGGGTCCGAGAGGTAGATCTTGGCGTCCGAGGGAAGTTCATGTTGTAACCGTGTCGACGACCTTGGCGTCCGGGTAGAAGAACTTGTCGTTAGGCGGTAGGTCTTGTTGGATCCACGGTCGTCGGTTCGTGTAGACGATCATGGCGTTCCAGGGGGAGAACTCAGCGTTCGGGAAGAAGAACTTGTCGCACCGGGGCTCGGTGTCCTCGGAGCATCGGGGTACTCGAGTCCGCGTGGGTGGTCTTGTCCTTCCGTGTTCTCGGGCACCGGATCCGTGACGGATGTCATGGCGGTTCCGGGGAGGAAACTTGGTGTTCCGCATCACCGGATCCATGATGGAGGGCTCGGAGTCTTCGGTCTTCGATCATCGGATTCGTGAGGGAGTCCTTGAAGTACACGATGAAGATTTTGTTGCGGTTCTCGTCCTTGAGATCGATGGTGAACTTGCGACGACATCCTCGGAGCACTGCAATGGTACTCCAGGTTCGGACTTCTCAAGGCATTGATGTGATGCAGAGACACCACAGGGTATCCTTGGCAGCGCTGCAACAAGAGAGGTCGCAATGGCATGTACGGTCGCAAAGCGAAGAGGCGAGGCCGTGGTGCGAGGCCGCGGCGGCGGCAATGGCGGCTACATCGCGGGCCGGCAGACGTCGAGGAAAGACAAACAAAGCGGCCTGCCGCCAAGTAGGGAAGCCAGGTCATGGCGGCTTGATGCAGAGCAGGGCGACGACGGGAGGAAGACCGAGGCGGCGACGGAGACGAGGCTCGCCGGGCGCGGCTTGGAGGCGCAGCAGCGTGAGGGGACGGCACACGGCGGCAGCGGGTCCGGGAGGCGGCGGCGCGCGGGCAGGGCGCGGCGAGACGAGTGGGCCGGACGGCAGAGAAGGGGCGGCGCCGGCAGGCTCGCCGAGGGGCGGGCGGTTCGGTGGGCTCAGTGAGGTCGGGAGGGCGGCGGCGGGCGAGCGCCGGCCGAGGCGCTGAGCGGAGGCGCGGCGGCGGGCGGGCCACGAGGCGCGACGCGGGAGGCCTCAGGCGGCGGCCGTGGGGGCGAGGCGGAAGGTCGAGCGAGCTGGCGTGGCGCGACCGAGGTTGGAGAGGAGGAGGCGGCGACAGCGGGCAGGCGCCGAGAGGCGGGCGGCAGAAGTGCGGGGCGACCCGCGAGGCGAAGCAGGGGCGGCTCGCGCAAGGCGGGCGCGGAGGAGACGGCGGACCGAGGTAGGGCTCAGGTGGAGCGGTGGCGGGACCGAGGAGGAGGGAGGGAGGCGAGCTGGCGTGGCCGGAGAGGCAGAGGGGGGGAAGGATGCGGGGAGGCGGTGGTGGCCAGAGGGAGGAAGGGCGGTCGGCGGCGGAGGTTGCAGGGGGGCGGCGCGTCGGGAGGAGGAAGAGGACGCGGGGAGAGAGAGGGAGAAGAGAGAGGGAGCGGGGCGACGGGGAGAGAGGTTGGTGGTGGGTCCCAAGGGCAGGGGCCAGGGCTAGGGGAGGGTCCAGTGGTTGACTGTGGTGGAGTCGGTTTGGGAGGGAGTGGGGGCTGTGGGGTGGGGTCCAGGTGTCGGTGAGGGAGGGAGAGGGGGTGGGGGGGGCTAGGGGGAGAGAAAAGAGGGGGAGAGAGGGTGGATAGATGAGGTGGCAGGTGGGTAGGTATTGGGTCCAGGGGGTGAGGTGGCGGGCTGTGGTTGGTGGGTAGGTTAGGACTAGGTAGGAATAGGAATTCGAGTTTAGGTTTTTATTAGTTTTGTAAATATGTGTTTGTTTGGTTTTGTTTATTTTAAAACAAGACTACTTTGCAATAATTTTTAGGTAAATAAAATATCCGATACGATCGGGGTTTTGCATTTGAAACAAAGAGGGGTATTTGTACAAAGCAAAACTAGGCTTTTCGAAATAGTTCAGACAAACAATGCATGATGATGACGATGCAATGCACAAAAACAACGCGATTTTCTAGTAGTGGTTTTGCGGGATGCCACACAAGGCCTCTCTGAACTGCGCTCATTCGTGAACAGTCTGCCGAGGTCCGCCAGCCACAGAAAATGCGACACCGATTCGTCGCCAAATTCTTCCAAGTGATAGTTGCGAAAGGGACCTCCTGCAAATGTTCGAAAGCTGCCAAATATGTTGGTTTAGTGGTTAGTGGCCTGCCGTCTAGTCGCGCGACTCTAACGTCCGAGGTACTAGCATTAAGGCTAACATGGGCTACAATATTTTGTAGCTCAGCAAGTTCCAAACCAGCAGCGTACGACAGCCTAGGTTGCGTTATGAAGTCGGGAGAGCGTGAACTACAAATCGAAGTAACCGTGCAATTCTTGTTTATGATGTGAGAGTATAAAGCTGGGAAACGACCGTCCAAAGTTATGTCTGATACCCATAGATCATGCCAGAATAAAGTGGTTGTACCCGATCCAATGGTGACCTTAGTAATTTTTCGGAATTTAGATAGGCAAAGAAGCAAATCATGCCAAACGATAGAGTCAAGGCGATAAGGATCCCCCATTTCTTTGATATTGGACCATCCGTATTGATTTCTCATCCAAACCTCCCATGGAAGGGATCCGTTGGAGGGCAATTTAGTTAGGAATTTCATCATTAATGCATAGTTTTGTGTGCGAACAGAATGGAATCCAAGACCCTCCTTGGAAATTGGCTGACAAAGCTCATCCCATGCGACCTTGCACTGACCACCGTGTACCTGAATATCTCCTGCCCAGAAGAAAGCTCTACAGATTTTATCAAATCCCTGGATGGTTCCAGCAGGGATGATTAGAGCGGATAGAAGGTTTGGAGGAGATCTAGATTGATCGCAACTAGAGAGGGGGCGGCAACCAACCTAGGGTTTCTTGGGCTCCTAGGGCAAGGGGGATAACTTGGGGTTGATACGTTGGAAACGTATCTATAATTTTTGATGATCCATGCTTGTTTTGTATCTACTTTTCTTTACTTGTCTACACTTTGAGGTGCTTTTTACATGTTTTCTGGTACTAACCTATTAACAATTTGCAACAATGCCAGATGCCTGTTTTCTGCTCTTTTTGGTTTCAGAAAAGTTAGTAAAGAAATATTCTAGAAATTGGAAGGGACGAAGGACAAAGTCAATAACTTTTCGTGAGGAACAAGAAGTCCAGAGGGGAGCCCGGAAGGCCAGCCAGGGGGGCCAGACCCACCGTAGGCACGGGTGGGCCCAGCCCTGCGCCTGGCTAGGGTTTGGCGACCCTGGTCGCCTCCCGGACTCGCCCCTTCGCCTATAAGAAGCCTCCGATACAGAAACTCTCGGTACCCGATCAGAAATCCACGAAACCGTCTGTAGCCGCCGCCACCATCGTTCCTAGATCGGGGGGATCTGAAGCTCTTCCCGGCACCCTGCCAGAGGGGAGATCATCCCGGAGGCCTTCTCTCTGGTATGATTTGTGATTAGTTACACCTTGGACTATGGGTCCATGTAGTAGCTAGATGGTTGTATCTCCTCCTTTGTTCTTTCATGTATAGATCTTGTGAGCTCCGTTCATGATCAAGATCTAATCTATTTGTAATCATGCATATTGTGTTTGCAGGGATCCGATGAATATTGAGATTATTATGTTGGTTTGATTAATGGTTCTATCTTTATGATCCTATCATGTCTGTGTTGTTTGTGATCTTGCATGCTCTCTGTTAGTGGTTATCTTGGCCAAGTGGTAGTTTGGCCCCCCGCTCTCGACGTGTTGTTTTACAAATAAGTTTGCTTGGTGTTTGGAAAGGAGTAGTAAGTTCGTGCTTGAAGTGCAAGAGGAGCTTGCATCGATTGTGACTAAGACTTTAGCATGACATGCTAGGTGTTGTTTTAGCATTATGCTTAGTGATTATTGCTGTAGCATGTCTTGTTCCAAACAATTGGGATTGCTTACTGTGCCTTGAAGAAATTATGCGTTGTTTTAGCATGCAAAAGCATAGTATTGTGGTATTCTCCTTTGACGTTTTGCTCGGGTTGACTTGGCACATGCTCACACCATGTTATGACTATGACAAGTCACCATTAGCCTCTATGATCATTTAGTCCTTGACTTGTAGTAACACTCTTTGCTTTGATTAGTTTGCTTTGTTCCATTGCATAATTATGGCCATTATTGCTCTCTTAGTTGGTTGCTCCCAATCTTTTGCTAGCCTCTACTTATATGAGTAAGTTCTACTCATCCTTCCAACTCCCAAGAAACCAAGTTATTCCAAAGTGTCCACTATAAACCCATATGCATGGTGTGTTACACCATTCCAAGTATATTCTCGTTTTCAACTATCTTCCAATTAAAAACTATTTTGTTATGTGAAAACTTAGTGATTAAAGCCCTCACGAGCTTGATGACACACTTTATATTCCTTGCCCCTGATAAAATTGAAACATTGAGGCAACTTTGTTGTATATGCTTGCACTTATAAGTTGGGATTAGCAGAACCGTGCTATCACGGGGAACGTTTTCAACATTGCACCTGTACTTTTTGTACTCCGTTGATATCATGCTCTTTTGTCTATGGATGTTACCGGTGTGAAATGAAGTGGGAACTTGTAAGTCCATGGAGTTTGTATTCTGTGTTAGAGAAACGTCGGGGCCACTAGCCTAAGCCATGCCTAATCATGGTGGAAACTTGAAGCATCACCATAGTGACATCTATGAAGCATTCTTCTTATAAAAAAAGAGAGACACATTGATAAAAGAGGAAAAAGAGAAAAAAGCACAATATTCCCATGGTACATAAGAAGAATTGCTGAGATGCTCATTGTCTGCTTGCCTTGTCATTTTGGTTATGGGAAAGCTCATGTGCCATGTGCAAGGGGTACCCCGTTGGCGGTTCTCAATGATATGCGAATACTTATAGTGACAAGAACTTGCCTGGGCCCTAAGTTGAGTATCCATGAGGTGTAGCCCTCATAGTCAAGGGACTTGAGATTGCCAACTTATACTTTGTCAAGCATATACTCCATCTTTGCCACTTTAACCTTAACCACTTCAAGATGCTTATGATAGGGGCAATGAGGGCTGAAAACTAAATAGTATCATAATTTTTGGAAGCTCTTTTTGAAACTTGTAATCCCTGCTTAGTTTACAAAATGGCCTTTCTTCCACCATTATTTGAGTCTTCACCTTCTACCTTTAGGAACCATTAAGAGAGCATAGTTATCATTTTGTGTGCAATGTTCCAAAGCTTACTAATTAATGCATATTGTGTTATTACTTGCTCTTGTGCTATTTGTTTCTAGTCACCCTTGTGAACTTTGCAGGTGTCCTATGCATTATGCTGCTACTCTATGAGGGACAAGTTGATTGCCACTATGCTATGTTTTCTACATGTGAAACAAACAAACGTTTTTTAATACATATTATTCATGATCTTTGTTTATAGCTTGCCATGTTGCATGCATAGTTACTATGTCCTACTGTTAGAACTACATCTTTCATGCACATGTTTAGAGTTCTTTGATCCCAGCTTTCAATGCTTGCAAATGGTTGGATCTTTATTATGAGGGTGCATGTCACCTCAAAAATTATTCTGTTTATCACTTACCTACTCGAGGAAGACCAGGAGTTAAGCTTGGGGATGCTGATACGTTGGAAACGTATCTATAATTTTTTATGCTCCATGTTTGTTTTGTATCTACTTTGCTTTACTTGTCTACACTTTGAGGTGCTTTTTACATGTTTTCTGGTACTAACTTTTTAACAAGTTGCAACAATGCCAGATGCCTATTTTCTGCTCTTTTTGGTTTCAGAAAAGTTAGTAAAGAAATATTCTCGGAATTGCACGGGACGAAGGACAAAGTCAATAACTTCCCGTGGGCAACAAGAAGTCCAGAGGGGAGCCCGGAAGGCCAGCCAGGGGGGCCAGACCCACCCTAGGCGCGGGTGGGCCCAGCCCCGCGCCTGGCTAGGGTTTGGCGACCCTGGTCGCCTCCCGGACTCGCCCCGTCGCCTATAAGAAGCCCTCGATACAAAAACTCTCGGTACACGATCAGAAATCCACGAAACCGTCTATAGCCACCGCCACCATCGTCCCTGGATCGGGGGGATCCGAAGTGACAAAAATCTCTTCGGTTTTAGATGTGCTATTTCTACTAGGGAGAAAACAACGGTCTCTTGTTCATGGAACATGTGGACTGTTTATCTTACACGCTTTGCTTAAAGCAGCTGTCTGTTTCTTGCAACTTAATACTGGAGGGGGTACGGATGATAACCTGAAGGTGGACTTCTAGTCATAGATGCAGTTGGATTACGGTCTATGTATAATGTTGTATTGCCCAATCAACTTCATAGGATCTTTCTGGCTAGTAATTGCATTGTTATGCCTTGATCAGTTCCTGTCAATTGCCCCACTGTAATTTTTTACCCTTCATGCCATGTTGTTTATCTAAGGAGAGCACATCTAGTGAACTGTGGACCCCGGTCCAATCTTTACCATTGGTACATCTTCCAATTTTACTTGTTTACTTGCTGCAAACCATTACCTTTCACACCATACGTTTAATCCTTTGTTACAGCAAACCGGTCAGCTTGACAACCACACTGATTCGTTGGGGCAAAGTCTTGAGTTTGTGTTATGCAGGTCTCCGCGTTGCTTGCAACACCTGTGTGATGTTTCCTTCCTCCTACTGGTTCGGTAACCTCAGTCTCAACTGAGGGAAGACTTGCTGTTGTACTCTTCACACCTTGCTCTTGGAGTTCCCAACAAGACTCCACATCAAAGCACCAAGTTTTCTGGCGCCATCAAGGAGCCATCAACAAGTTTTTTGGCGTCGTTGCCGGGGAGGCTAAGGACGTCTTCACTAGGGGAGTCCTTCACTTCCTTTCTCTTTACTTTGTTTTTAGTTTTCTTATTTTTTCCTTGGTTTTGTTTGCCTCTTTCCAAAAAAAACCAAAAAAAATAGTCTAGTTTGGTTTGCTTTCTTTATTAAAAAACACACAAAAATTAGTTCCTGCTCTAGCTGTTGCTGCTGTTTTTGGCTTGCCCAACTTTGCCAAAATGAACTCTACTAAGAACACTAAGTTGTGTGACTTCACTAGCACCAACAACAATGATTTCCTAAGCACACCTATTGCTCCACCTGCTCCTGATGCTGACTTTTATGAAATTAAGCCTGCCTTCTTGAATCTTGTGATGAGAGAGCAATTTTAGTCGGGTTACGATGATCCTGCCCATCTTAATAGCTTTGTTGAACTTTGTGAGATGCAAAAGTATAAGGATGTAGATGGAGATATTATTAAGCTTAGGCTTTTTCCTTTCTCCTTGAGGGGAAAAGCTAAAGAATGGTTGCTATCTTTGCCTAAAAATAGTATTGATTCTTGGACTAAGTGCAAAGATGCTTTTATTGGAAAATACTGTCCTCCTGCTAAGATTATTGCTATGAGAAGTGATATTATGAAATTTAAACAGCTTGATAGTGAACATGTTGCTCCTTCTTGGGAAAGAATGAAATCTTTGGTTAAAAATTTCCCTACTCATGGACTCACTGCTTGGATGATTATCCAAACTTTTTATGCAGGTTTGAACTTCTACTCAAGAAACCCGTTGGATTCTGCTGCTGGAGGTACTTTTATGGGACTCACCTTGGGTGTTGTAACAAGGCTCCTTGATAATATGATGGTTAACTACTCCGAATGGCATGTTGAGAGAGCTCCACATGGTAATAAGGTTAATTCTGTTGAGGAAACTTCCTCTTTGAGTGAAAAGATTGATGTTATTATGGCTATGCTTGTTAATGGGAAAGCTCCTCTAGATCCTAATAGTGTTCCCTTAGCCTCTTTGGTTGCTCAAGAAGAACAAGTTGATGTGAACTTCATTAGAAACAACAAATTCAACAACAATGCCTATAGGAATAATTTTGGTAGCAACAACAATTATAGGCCTTATCCTCGTAATAATGTCAATTCCTATGGAAACTCTTATAATAATGCTAGAAGTGCCCCCTCTGAACTTTAAGTCATGCTCAAGGACTTTATTAGTAAACAAACCACCTTCAATAAGACAATAGAGGAAAAGCTTTTAACTGTTGAGAAAAATATATCCTCTTTGTCTGAAGCTCAAACTTCCTTAGTTAATAAAATGGCTGCTAAACCTGAAACTATGGAAAACACCTTTGCTACTGCTCATGCCATACAAGTTACTATTGATGAAAATGTTAGGCTGTTAGCTCAACTTCATGCTAGGTGGGAAAGAGAAGCTGAAATTGATAGAAACAATAGTGTGTGCACTATCACCACTAAACCACAAGTAGCCCCTATTCCTCCTCCTACTATGCCTAAGCCTATTGATCCGACTACTAGTGATGCTAAGTTTGATTTTGATATTGATGGTTGCAATATTTCTGAAGTGATTATGTTCCTACAAAATCTTGCTAGAAGTCCTGATGCTAGTGATATGCATGTTGCCTTTACCAAACACATTACATATGCTCATGTTAAGATTAAGAAAGAGAAGCTAAAACACAAAGCTTCTATTCCTAGGAAAGTAGAAGATAGTTGGGAACCCATTATTAATATGCAAGTGAATGACTTTGATCTCAAAGCTTCATGTGATCTTGGTTCTAGTATCTCTATTATGCCTAGGAAGATTTATGAAATGCTTGACTTGCCACCATTAGAAGATTGTTATTTGAATGTCCCACTCAATGATAATGCTAAGAAGAAACTCATGGGGAGTATTAATGATGTTATCATTATGGTTAACAATGCTTATGTCCCTGTTGATTTCTATGTTTTGGATGTTGAATACAATGCTTCTTGTCCTATTACCTTGGGAAGAACTTTTCTTAGAACAGTTGGTGCCATCATTGATATGAAAGAAGGCACCATCAAATATCATTTTCCATTCAAGAAAGGTATTGAACACTTCCCTATGAGAAGAGAGAGATTGATTTTTGATCCTCCTTTGAAAGCAAGGTTTGATGTTAATGCTTCCTCATTTGAAAATACTTGATTCTTCTTGCTTCTTGTGCCTAACTTAAAGGCGTTAAAGAAAAGTACTTGTTGGGAGATAACCCAATAGTTTTCTTGAGTCTTGGAAGTTATTACTACTGTAATGACCTCTCATTATCCTTTTTGTTTGCTTTTTGTGCCAAGAATGACCTCTAATGAGAGGTAAATAAGATTTGGGGTGTTAATGTCCAAACAGATTTCTATCCTGCGGTGACCCAAATACCACTTCATGTGTAGTACACTATAGTCGTTGACATGACATACTGAATAACACCGTAAATATCACATCCCTCAGAGTGGTACAACAGAAACGTTGCGGGTCCATATTACAAATGTACACACATTATTATTATTGAAATACCAGAAGTTCAATACTTCCAAAATATCCAACTTACAAACCAAAATATAAAGTGTTCAGCGGAATTTTAAAAGTAGCAACTCCGACTAGGAGCGGAGCTCAACAGCTTATTCTATAGAGTTCATGCTGCTCGTTAGTTACTACTAACTAGATACTTAATTGGACTCGTTCTCATCGACACCGTAGCGGATCTCGTAATCCACTCCTTCAACTCATCTGGATAGATCAGGTTCCTCGTAGAACACATCTTCTTGACATTCGGCTGCATACATTGGCACGTCTTCGGGATCCTCAGAGTCTAAGCAAGGGATCAAAGGAAAGAATGAGTAACAGCGTTACCCAACAAGTTCATTATATGCAAGGTGGGAGGTTTGATGCTCTAACTACCACCTCGGATTATAAATCCTTGGCACTATGCAATTTTTGTAAATCTTTCTTCAAAGATTGATTTTATTCTGAAAAACTATGACAATCAGCCTTCACAGGTTGACCAGAACTTTCATGGAGTTCCTTTCCTGCCGCGTTCGTAGCTCCTTCCCGGAACAGGGAGTAACAAGTTACAATTCTTACACTCTGCAGAGGTGCGTTACTTTACCCATGAGAGATCAACTCCTTGTTGCACAACCGGGCGTACTTTACCATCCACAATTCCATGATGTGGGGCCTAGTAGTTGGTCCAAGCCAATCACTGCCCCCTTCGCGACCCCGCATGCCTCTTTGGTGTACACCATACCCACATAAAGAATTACGGCAATGGTTTGTACAAACCATTAGATGCCAGAACTATCGTGGGACGATGAGGGTTCCCACCCATATGCTGCATATCCTCTACGAATTACCAATTAATATGCACGCTACGAGGATAACAACCACGACCTGCACATCCGGCTTCATGCGAGAGGAAGAAGATACGGTGACTTCCATGTCCCCATTCCAAATCTCATGGCTAACGCGTAATATCTGACGCTAGAATCAGCGATGTCGGGGTTATTAAGTCCCTACTTGATCATCATTGTTGCAAATAGAACCCTAAGTTCTATTGCTCCATTATATCACCACTTAGGATGATATCTATGATTTCTTTATTTATGAAAATAATATTTTCTTTCTTTTATAGCATATATGATAACACACAATTTGCAAATACTTTGATAAAGACTCTTCAAAGGACATGAGCAAGTGATGAACTTGCCTTGTGATGACAAGGTAGTGAAGTCTGATGCTTGCACTGGACCTTGAGCTTCTAGTTCTACAAAAACATCATTATTGCCCGGTAAGGACAATATTTAAAGAAGCAAAGATGATTATGCAAGTAATGTAATGCATTATTTAATTATATATGCATTTCCCTATATAAGGTGCCTTTTAATAAATCATTTATAAATATTATTTTCTTATATTTATTGCATATATTGAATTATTTTATTTTATTTCCCTTTTTATTGGACTTTTATTGATTTAATAATTCTTTTAGGAATTATTTATTATACCTTAAAATTTATTATTAAATGTTTATTTAGTATTTTTCAAAAATACTATAGTATTAATATATAATGAAAGTGATTTTTATTTATTTTTATCATCTTTAAATAATTTTGTAAAATTCCATAAGGAATATATAAATTACAAAATTCTTATAAAAATTTAAATGTCCAAAATTTTATATCTTATTTTATTTTGATAGAGTGGATTATTGTGAATCCAAAAATATTTTATTTATAATTTTTTGACTTTTATTTTATTTTCTAGAATTTTATTGAGGTCAGGGGCATTTTGGTCTTTTCCAATTGATTAAACAATTTTTAAATGATTTGAATGGACTTTTGGGCTTATTGGGCCAGTGTGGCCCAATAGGACAGTGTCAAAATCACATCAAGGGTTTTTGGCCCACCCATCCCACTCTCTCTGCATCTTCCTTGTTCTTACCTTTCCTCTTCCTCGACCCCGCGGCTCTGGAGCCGCCGCTGGCGATGGCCGCCGTTGAGGCTTCCCCTGGCCGTTGTCGTGGTGCAGGGCGAGGTTTGCGACTATGCTCGTTCATCTAGTCCATCTCGATTTGACTCTAGGGATTCTCTGTGGACAGATTCACCCCGTTCCCGAACCCTAGGGTTAGGGAAAGTCTTCTTGCCATGGTCATGCCTGTGGTGTCTTTGGGCTCGTGTCTTCTTGGCCTTGGTCTGGTGCTGGTTACAGGTGCTCCACTGCGCCATGGGTTCGTAAATCAATCTGCTTCCTCTTCAATTCGTCAGCGAGGACCCCGGG
The DNA here is from genome assembly GCA_030063025.1 of Avena longiglumis. Classification (NCBI taxonomy): domain Eukaryota; kingdom Viridiplantae; phylum Streptophyta; class Magnoliopsida; order Poales; family Poaceae; genus Avena; species Avena longiglumis. Next base: position 110,485,366 of record CP125978.1, read on the forward strand.
TAAGTTGCCTCCGTGGACCCCGGGTAAGTTGCCTCCGTGGTCTTTTCATGCTACTACCATGAATCTCTCTGTATCTAGTGGCTTCTTGTGCCTAGTGACTATGTTCGTTAGGGTTCATATCATAATTAGGGTTCTTGTTTTGATTAGGGTTCATAACCCCCTGTTGATCATATCCATGATGCTTTAGATCTAGTGGTGATCATACTTGAGCATGAAGAATGATTGTTTACTGTGGTCATGATTTGTAGTGGCTTTGATGATGTTAGTGGCTTGTCAGATTTATTCCAGTGGTAATTCATTATGATCCCATGCTAGTGTTTCTATGGAATCCCTGATTGGGAATGTTGTTGATCTGAGAACTTACTCTACTGTCAGAATGCTTATACTGACAATAGTTTCTCTCAGTAGTTGCTTACTGCAATTATAATTGTAGGCTTGTATGAGATTATACATACTGAATATAATCATTACATGTAATGATTTTCTATGGATGTATAGATGAATTTGATGTTGATTCCTATAACTTGGCTTCAGGAAGAAAATATGTATTGGTTTGTTCCTTTTACCTGTGGAAACTAAGCAAATATTGGTTTTAGCTCATTTAGAACGTGTCCTTGTGATACCATTATGACCTAGCACACAAGTGATTGAGTTTTATTTTTGGGCTTGGCTTTGACAATACTAGTGATTAATACTGGCGAGATAAAATGAAAGCTTTTCTTAACTCTCCTGCCTATGATGTTGGTCTGAGGCTCTAGGATTTGAAGTCCTAGTTAGTTGAGGAAATAGTTTGTTTGTAACTTGTAAGATTAGAGGTGCTACTCTCTCTGGGATATGTGCCCTGATCTGATAAGAACAAATGAAGAATGATTTAAGTTGCATAAATTAACACTAAACTCTGTGATGCTGGTCTGAGAGTTTAGTGCTTTTGGCTGAGTTTGATTTCTTATCTTTATACTTGAAATCTCTAGGATAGATTCACCTCACTTGGGTGATTATTGAGAGATTATTTCATAAAGCAACACATGCTTTTGTTTAGATACTATGATTGAATCATGTGATGGTTTTATGAGACTCACCACAAAATCTGATGATGGTGTAGTAATTGATGATGATGATCTTGATCTGGTTTTGCTGGACTCATGTGCTTGCTCTTGAGCTAGCCTGCTCCTCCTAGCTCCTGGGCTTGATCTTGTTGTCCACCTGATTCACCCCCTCCTTATGTCACCATCCTGGTGATGTTTGGTTTATCTGGGTGGTTTGGTTTGGGGCTTGTTCTTGGTTTAGGCTTTGCCTTTGGGTTGTGCTTGTGTGATGTGTAGTGGAGAGATGCCTGGTGTGCTCCTCCATGGTTGTGTTGTGGTTTTGTGAGATTGGGCTATGCTTGTGAGTCGACTGACACCATATGCATGTTGGTGTGTGTCCACTTGTGCACTATATGCACCGGTGGATATGTTCAATTTTGAACTTACTATTACTGATTACTTTCACTGGTGGTGAATTCGTCCCTTAGCTGTCATTTGACTTCTGGCTTTGAATTTATGACAGATGGAATCTTTCATATTGGTGAAACTTGCCCCTTTATAACATTTCTCAATGATGAATTTTTCAAGTGCATTTCAGTGACATATCTGAGAGAAATAATACTAACACTAATCTTTTTTTTTATTTAATCTTTGTTTTGCAGGTACAAAGATAAAGATGAAGATTTAGTTTAGATTTAGATATAGGATAGTTAGTAAATATTCCAATGTAATTTTTATTATTCTTTTGTAATTATTCTTTTATTATTCTTGTAATCTTTATTTTATTCAATTGTAATAAAGATTATATTATTATTAATAAAGTATATTCTTATTCTTTATATATTTGCTTTTGTGAATTGTATGGATGATTTTACTAAGTTATAATTTTGTAACTTAATTATATATTGATGATATGAAATAAATTTCATATTCATTATTGTTTTCTTTGGATAGAATTTAAGTTATAATACTTATTTCTTAATCAAATTAAGATTCAAAACTTATATCTAATTCACTTGAATTATAATTCAATCACTCAAGTCTAATATTCAAATTCATTTGAAAACACATAACTCCTTAAGATCATCTCAAAGTTTATAACAATCATCCTTTAAGACTAAACCTAATCTCAAAAGATGAAAGAAACATTGATCACTTAAGATTTTAATTTGGCGAAAATTTTACCCACATTTTCACAAATAAATGCATGCAACATTTCATATTCCTAAATCTACCCTTCCTTAGTTCCTAATGCTGGGATGTTACAGACTTCCCCCCTTAAATTAAACTTTGTCCCGAAGTTTGTGGAGATGTACCTGAATAGTTCTGGATAAGCTTTTCTTAAATCCTCTTCTTTCTCCCATGTGGCTTCCCTCTCAGGGTGATGTTCCCACTATACCTTGCAGTATTTGATTGCTCTATTCCTTAATCTTTTCCAGTTTTCTTCCAGAATCTTACAGGGATTTTCAATATAAGTCAAGTCTGCTTGTAGTTCTATCTCTTGATGTGTTATTTCATCATCTGGAACTTTCAAACATTTCCGAAGTTGTGACACATGGAAAACATTATGCACTTGAGACAATCTTGATGGTAACTCTAAAGCATAAGCTATAGTTACATTTTGACTCGAGATCTTGAATGGTCCGATATATCTTGGACTCAATTTCCCTTGAACTCCGAATCTATTTACTCCTTTCATTGGACTTACTTTTAAATAGACCATATCTCCCACTTCTAGATGCCATGATCTTCGACTTTGATCCGCATAACTTTTATGTCTGCTCTGGGCTATTTTCAGTCTATCTATGATCTTATCAATGATATCTTGTCTTTCCTTGATATAATCTGGCGCAAATTCTTTGCTGCTTCCAGGTTCATACCAACATATTGGTGATCTACACTTCCTTCCATACAGAATCTCATATGGAGCTTCCTTGGACTACTCGATAGCTATTGTTATAAGAAAATTCGCCAATGGTAGGTGATCTTCCCATGTTCCTCCAAAATCTAGTGCACAAGCTCTCAACATGTCTTCTAATATTTGATTTGTTCTTTCAGTTTGACCTCCTATCTCAGGATGATATGTCGTGCTGAAATCTAGCTTTGAACCAAGTGCTTCATGCAATTGCTTCCAAAATCTTTGAAGTAAACACCGATCCCCTATCGATTCTGATCTTTTGGGTACTCCATGCTTACTTACTATCTCTTTGACATATACTTCAACTAACTTCTCGGCATTATCCTTTCGATTCACGAATAAAATGGGCACTCTTAGTGAGTCATCACAATTACCCATATCATATCCTTTCTTTTTGGTGTCGAGGTAATCCTGTAATGAAGTCCATACCTATTTCCTCCCATTTCCATTCAAGAATTTCCAAGGGTTGTAATGGTCTGCTGGACTTTGGTGTTGACCTTCACCTTTGACAAGTATGGCATTCCGATACATATTTAGCAATATCTCTTTTCATGTTATTCCACCAGGATAGTTCCTTTAAATCCATATACATCTTAGTACTCCCTGTATGTATAGAATATGGGGTATCATGTGCTTCTTTGAGTATGACATTTCCGATCTCAGTCACATCTGGAACACATAGACGGTCTTGAAACCATAAAGACCCATAATCCCCAAGGTGAAAATCTGATTTTTTTTCCCTTGAGATATCCTATGAATTTCCTCAGCAATAAAAGGATCTTCTTCTTGATGTCTAAAAATTTCTTGCTTAAGATCACTATCCTGCTTTGCAACTACCTGCATAGTAGCTAATCCTCCAAGAACCTCTGTTCTGATGAATTGAAGTTCGAATCTTTCCAAGTCCATTTGTAACTCTTTTGGTAGCTCCCTATTGCTAGGCTGAATATCTGCACTCTTTCTACTTAAAGCATCTGCTACAACATTTGCTTTCCCTGGGGTGTAATTTATTCTTAAATCATAATCCTTGATCAATTCCAACCAACGCTTCTGTCTCATGTTCAATTCATTTTGAGTGAAGAAATATTTGAGACTTTTATGGTCAGTGTATAACTCACATCTGGCTCCATAAAGAAAATGACTCCATCCTTTCAGCGCAAAGACTACTGCTGCTAACTCTAAATCATGAGTTGGATAGTTGACTTCATGTGGTTTCAATTGCCTTGAACCATAAGCAATCACTTTCCAATCTTGCATTAATACACAACCCAAACCTTCTTTAGATGCATCACGATGGCGGTGAAATCCTTCCACATTTGAGGCGCTAAAATTGGGCTGTGGTTAATCTAGTCTTCAACTCTTGAAACTTGCTTCTCATTTCTCATCCCACTTGAATGGTGTATTCTTCCTTAATAATTTGTTCATTGGTCCGGCTATTTTGGAGAAACCTTCAATGAATCTCCGATAATAACCCCATTCCTAAGAAACCTCGAATTTGCTTCACATTGGTGGTCAGTCCACTCTAATCTTGTTGAACTTTAGATGGATTCACGCAATTCCATCCTTATTGATCACATGATCGAGGAATTCTCGTCATCTAGCAAGAACTCACACTTAGTGAACTTAGCATAAAGCTTACGTTCCTTAAAGTGCAATGTTATTCTCAAATGGTTGACATGCTCTTCCTTATCCTTGGAATATATAAAAATATCATCAAAAAGACTATGACAAACTTGTCCAAATATGGCATGAAGATCATGTTCATCGATTCATGAATATTGCCGATGCATTGGTCAAACCAAATGGTACTACCAGATACTCATGGTGTCCATATCTTGACACAAATGTTGTTTTGGAACATCTTCGGCTTGATTTTTATTTGATGGTATCAGATCTTAAATCGATCTTTGAAAATACTCTAGCTCCTTTCACTTGATCAAACAAATCTTGAATTCTTGGTAAAGGATACTTATTCTTGATAGTCACGTTGTTCAGATTTCTATAATCACCACACATCAGTCTTGCACCATCTCTTTTATCCACAAAAATTACTGGTGTTCCCCATGGAATCGCTTTCTGTATAAATACTTTTCTAGCTAACTCATCAATTTGCTCTTTGAGTTCTTTCAACTCTTTGGGTCCCATTTTATATGGTGCTTGAGCTATTGGTGTTGTACCAGGTATTAAGTCAATGATGAACTCTATCTCCGGTGCGGTGGCATTCTGGTAACTCTGTTGGAAAAACATCTTGGAATTCATTAACTATAGGAATCTCTTCTAATTTAACTTCTTTCATTGAATTCAACTGGATCCACCATGATATGACTGTTTATCTGCTTGGTAAACTATCTTTGCTCCACTTGGAGTTTTGATTGAGACAGTTTTCTCCTCACAATTTATCGAGCCGTGTTCCATCATCCAATCCATCCCAGACTACTTCAATTCCTCCAAAGGAATCACATAAAGGTCTGCGAAATATGTACAACCACGGATCGAGATAACGATCTTGTTTTATGTGGCATACAATCACATTCCTCCTGATCACATTCCTAGTAACTACGGTCATAGGACTTTCTAACGTTGCCCTTCTAATCCCGAACTTTCGAAATGAATGAAGTAGTTGCACCGGTATCAAATAGAACTTTCTTGGGATTGGTAAGGATATTGAGCGTACCTATCACTGCATGCTCTGAATTATCCACCTCCTCGAGGTTTGCACAATTCAGTTTCCTGGTAGGTCGATTCCTCTTGCCACTGTTGTTCTTGCCATTATTTCCTCCTTTATTGGGCTGTCCATTTCCTCCACTAGCTTGTCCTTCTCCCTTAGTAGGCCATCCTCCAGGTGGTTTGCTCGGACAATCTGGCTTGATATGCCCTTGACCTGGCAACAGATCACTACGGGCTTTTTGCATTCCCTCTGGACATGCCAGAATTCCACAATTATTACAGATAATATTCCTTCTCGGATTAGATTGATTTCCACCCTTTGCCCTTGTTATTGTTATTGTTGTTATTGTTGTTGTTGCCATAATTCCTATTCGAGGTTTGAACTCTAGGTTGGATTTAGGTTTGCTTGCAAATTCTCTTAGTTTCCTTCTTGGCTCTCTTCCTCCGATCCTCTTGGACATTCTGTAGTCATCTTCAAAAGTAATTGATCCAACAAGCTGGCGATAAGTTGGCTTATTGGCTAACCTTAATGCATCTTCACAAACGGATTTAATCCATGCAAGAAATGCTTCTTCATCTTCTCTTCAGTGTTAACATCCTCCTCAGCATAACGAGAAAGTTGGCTAAACTCCCGGATGTACTTCATGACACTAGTATATCATTGCTGAAGCTCCTCAAATTCTCTCCGCTTCAACTCCATGACACTTTCCGGAACATGATATTCACGGAATCTCTACTTTAACTCCTCCCAGGTAAACTCCCTTCCTGGTTGTTGCATGGCTAACTGATTTTCCCACCATGATGCTGCAGGTCCAGTCAGCAGATGAGTTGCATACCTCAATTTTTCCTCATCATTGCAACCCACAGTTTTCAGCTTCCTTTATGTCTGCCCGGTCTTACGCATCCATTGGTTGAGGCGATGCAAAAGGTAACGATCTTGCATTAAAATCGGATAAACTCACTCCTCCACCTTGGTGCCCTCGATTTTCTCGCCCATTGACTCTTCCATGAACTTATTACGGGTCTCTTGCATCATTTGCATGCATTGCATAAAGTTCTGCTCCATTATGACCTCATTGGTGGTGGTGGTGGTAATGCTTCTTGGTTTGCTGCATCTGCATCGGCCTTTTCCTTGGCCTCTCGCTCCACCCATTGCTGCTCAGTTTCCATTTCTACATCGTATCCATGACCCTCTATTCCTGCAACATAAAGCGAATACTCATAATTACATCATGCACATGTGTTCTGAGCTCGACTTTACGCACAGAACTAGTCACACAATGAAGATCCAAAGAAAATCCAAATATGCATTTCACATATTTACATAATATCATAATTGTACAAAGTCATTACAGCATATACCATATTGGTATTATTACAAAACTACCTTATTACTTGGCTACAAGACACAGTACTTGATACTATTGACTACTTGTCTCCTCATAATAGTAACCACGTTCATCGTACATGCCTGATGTCCAACCATGATGACGTGTTGTTCGTCGCACATTTTGTGGAACATATGGCCTTCCAGAAGGAACATACTATGTATCTAAAGTGTCAGGACTTGAGTCATTACTCAAACTGAGCGCATTGACTCCCTCCAGCTCAGCTGAAAAGTCTTCAGAAACGTATTCAACATTATCTCCAGCCTACATCTCCTGAGCTTCATTTCTTGAGTTGTCAACAGGATACACAGATCCTGCTGCTCCCCAGGTGCTCTCGTGGGAAAGATAGTTAAACATTGGATAATGTATATTCCCTGGGTTTTGAGAAGATGTTGATGATTCAAACACTCTCTCCTCGGGATCTTCTTCTTCATCCTAGTTATCTATTAACATGGTATTTCTACTACTATTATTAGGGTTCATCCTTGCACCCATCCAACTAGATTGTCCAACATTCCTGTCGGAACCATCTATGGACATCTGGTGTTCATGAGATCCGTTATATGATCCCATTCTCCAACCATCTGAATTCTCAATAGGAAGTTCTGAGTCAGAACCCTCCTTTGAGCCTTGTGGTACTGCATACCGCATATCCATAGTAGGATCATGTGTAGGTTTCAGGTCTTGGTGGATAATGATATGGTATAAAAGATTTCGGATCTATAGGTATATCCTTAAAGATAGGTGTTACACTACTACTTGCTTCTCTCTCTAGCTGGAATGCTAACTGCTTCCTCCTTTCCGGATCAGTTAGATCCTCTAACATGTCATTTCTGTCTTCAACAATCACTTGATGGGTCTTATAAAAAGACGCAATGAGTGTTCGATATCTATCCATAAACTTGGAAGCTAACTTAGGATGCTTCTTAACCAAAGTAAGATGATCCGGTATAGGCTCCAAGTCTATAGAATCATGAGGTATCACAGAGAATGTGCTACCTTCTAACTCCTTGGTTTTATGTTCCCGGATATTAGCTATCGCCTCCACAACAGCAACATGATATGCTGCTAAATGACTCATACCTTCTCCTATAGGTAGATCATGATATAATCCAAGCTTCTCTAGAAGTTGGATACTCACACGATACTTGGATAACATCCGACCATCAAGGTAAGTGATAGTGTTCACTGGAATTCTAGTTGGACAACTAAAGAGCTTTAAAAGTTGACGAAGTTGGTCTGTAAATGATCCTTTATAATCATCAAGAGTCTCCTCTTTCCTTACCAAAGTCTGTTTTGAAAACTTTGGTGCCATATCTCTGTATATCAGAAAAATAATTTTTTGATTAGTATCCAATGATATATTGCATCATAACAAAGAATTATCGCACTAAAATATATAACGGAATATTCTCATTTGTATACCCATTATATTACTTTTATAGAATTCTTTATTGTTGCCAAATTTTCCTACAGGTAATACCCTTTACTAGGTTTCCAACCTAAGGTCAAAGCAATTTGCTCTAATACCAACTGCGGTGACTCAGCATACCACTGCATGTGTAGTACACTATAGTCGTTGACATGACATATACATAATACCGTTCCGTAAATATCACATCCCTCAGAGTGGTACAATAGAAACGTTGCGGGTCCATATTACAAATGTACACACATTATTATTATTACAATACCGGAAGTTCAAGACTTCCAAAAGATCCAACTTACAAACCAAAATATAAAGTGTTCAGCGGAATTTTAAAAGTAGCAACTCCGACTAGGAGAGGAGCTCAACAGCTTATTCTATAGAGTTCATGCTGCTCCGCTCCGTTAGTTACTACTAACTAGATACTTAATTGGACCCGTTCTCATTGACACCGTAGCGGATCTCGTAATCCACTCCTTCAACTCCTCCGGATAGATCAGGTTCCTCGTAGAACACATCTTCTTGACATTCGGCTGCATACATTGGCACGTCTTCGGGATCCTCAGAGTCTAAGCAAGGGATCAAAGGAAAGAATGAGTAACAGCGTTACCCAACAAGTTCATTATATGCAAGGTGGGAAGTTTGATGCTCTAACTACCACCTCAGATTATAAATCCTTGGCACTATGCAATTTTTGTAAATCTTTATTCAAAGATTGATTTTATTCTGAAAAAACTATGACAATCAGCCTTCATAGTTTGACCAGAACTTTCATGGAGTTCCTTTCCTGCCGTGTTCGTAGCTCCTTCCCGGAACAGGGAGTAACAAGTTACAATTCTTACACTCTACAGAGGTGCGTTACTTTACCCATGAGAGATCAACTCCTTGTTGCACCCCCCGGCATACTTTCCCATCCACAATTCCATGACGTGGGGCCTAGTAGTTGGTCCAAGCCAATCACTACCCCCTTCGCGACCCCGCATGCCTCCTTGGTGTACACCATACCCACATAAAGAATTACGGCAATGGTTTGTACAAACCGTTAGATGCCAGAACTATCGTGGGACGATGAGGGTTCCCACCCATATGCTGCATATCCTCTATGAATTACCAATTAATATGCACGCTACGAGGATAACAGCCACGACCTGCACATCCGGCTTCATGCGAGAGGAAGAAGATACAACTGACTTCTCTGTCCCATTCCAAATCTCATGGCTAACGTGTAATATACGGCGCTAGAATCACTGGTGTCAGGGGTTATTAAGTCCCTACTTGATCATCATTGTTGCAAATAGAACCCTAAGTTCTATTGATCCATTATATCACCACTTAGGATGATATCTATGATTTCTTTATTTATGAAAATAATATTTTCTTTCTTTTATAGCATATATGATAACACACAATTTGCAAATACTTTGATAAAGATCTTCAAAGGACATGAGCAAATAATGAACTTGCCTTGTGATGACAAGGTAGTGAAGTCTGATGCTTGCACTGGACCTTGAGCTTCTAGTTCTACAAAAACATCATTATTGCCCGGTAAGGACAATATTTAAAGAAGCAAAGATGATTATGCAAGTAATGTAATGCATTATTTAATTATATATGCATTTTCCCTATATAAGGTGCCTTTTAATAAAGCATTTATAAATATATTTTTTTTATATTTATTGCATATATTGAATTATTTTATTTTATTTCCCTTTTTTATTGGACTTTTATTGATTTAATAATTATTTTAGGAATTATTAATTATACCTTAAAATTTATTATTAAATGTTTATTTAGTATTTTTAAAAAATACTATAGTATTAATATATAATGAAAGTGATTTTTATCTATTTTTATCATATTTCAATAATTTTGTAAAAATTCCATAAGGAATATATAAATTACAAAATTATTATAAAAATTTAAATGTCCAAAATTTTATATCTTATTTTATTTGGATATAGTGGATTATTGTGAATCCAAAAATATTTTATTTATAATTTTTGCACTTTTATTTTATTTTCTAGAATTTTATTGAGGTCAGGGGCATTTTGGTCTTTTCTAATTGATTAAACAATTTTTAAATGATTTGGGCTGGCCTTTTGGGCTTATTGGGCCACCCAATAGGACAATGTCAAAATCACTCCGAGGGTTTTTGGCCCACCTAGCCCACTCTCTCTACGTCTTCCTCGTTCTTACCTTTCCTCTTCCTCGACCATGGCTTGTGGCCCATGGCGATGGCGCCCGTTGAGGCTTACAGCCCTTCTGGTAGTGCGGGAGGTTTGCGACTATGATCGTTTCTCTAGTCCATCTCGATTTGACTCCGGGGCTTCTCCATGTCCAGATTCACCCCGTTCCCAAACCCTAGGGTTAGGGGAAAGTCTTCTGCCTTGTGTCACGCCTGTGGTGGTGTCTTTGGGATCGTGTCTTCTTTGTGGCCGTGTGCAGTGCAGATTCTGCGGCCCCCCTGGCTCCTGTGCAGGTTCGTTGGCCAATCTGCTTCCTCTTGAATTCGTCAGCGAGGACCCCGGGTAAGTTGCCTCCGTGGTCTTGTTCATGCTACTACCATGAATCTCTTTGTGTATCTAGTGGCTTCTCGTGCCTAGTGACTATGTTCTGATTAGGGTTCATCTCCTAATTAGGGTTCTTGTTTTGATTAGGGTTCATAACCCCCTGTTGATCATATCCATGATGCTTTAGATCTAGTGGTGATCATACTTGAGCATGAAGAATGATTGTTTGTTGTGGTCATGATTTGTAGTGGCTTTGATGATGTTAGTGGCTTGTCAAATTTATTCAAGTGGTAATTCATTATGATCCCATGCTAGTGTTTCTATGGAATCCCTGATTGGGAATGTTGTTGATATGAGAACTTACTCTATTGTCAGAATGCTTATACTGACAGTAGTTTCTCTCAGTAGTTGCTTACTGCAATTATAATGGTAGGCTTGTATGAGATTATACAAACTGAATATAATCATTACATGTAATGATTTTCTATGGATGTATAGATGAATTTGATGTTGATTCCTAGCACTTGGCTTCAGGAAGATGATATGTATTGGTTTGTTCCTTTTATCTGTGGAAACTAAGCAAAGATTGGTTTTAGCTCATCTAGAACTTGCCCTTGTGATACCATTATGACCTAGCACACAAGTGATTGAGTTTTATTTCTGAGCTTGGCTTTGACGATACTTGTGATTAATATTGGCAAGATAAAATGAAAGCTTTTCTTAACTCTCCTGCCTATGATGTTGGTCTGAGGCTCTAAGATTTTAAGTCCTAGTTAGTTGAGAAAATAGTTTGTTTGTAACTTGTAAGATTAGAGGTGCTACTCTCTCTGGGAGATGTGCCCTGATCTGATAAGAACAAATGAAGACTGATTTAAGTTGCATAAATTAACACTAAACTCTGTGATCTTTGATGCGAGTTTAGTGCTTTTAATGAGTTTGATTTCTTATCTTTATACTTGAAATCTCTAGGATAGATTCACCTCACTTGGGTGATTATTGAGAGATTATTTCATAAAGCAACACATGCTTTTGTTTAGATACTATGATTGAATCATGTGATGGTTTTATGAGACTCACCACAAAATCTGATGATGGTGTAGTAATTGATGATGATGATCTTGATATGGTTTTGCTAGACTCCTGTGCTTGCTCTTGAGCTAGCTGCTCCTCCTAGCTCTGGCTTGATCTTCTTTGTCCACGATTCATCCCCCTCCTTATGTCACCATCCTGGTGATGTTTGGTTGATCTGGGTGGTTTGGTTTGGCTGTTGTTCTTGGTTTAGCTGTTGTCTACACTGGTTGTGCTTGTGTGCTGTATAGTGGAGAGATGCACTGGTGTGCTCCTCCATGGTTGTGCTGTGGTTTTGTGAGATTGGGCTATGCTTGTGAGGTCGACAGCACACCATATGCATGCTGGTGTGTGTCCAGCTTGTGTGCCTGCTATGCACTAGTGGATATGTTCAGAATTTTTGGAACTTACTATTACGAGATTACTTTCACCTGGCTGGTGAATTGGTCCCTTTTAGCTATCATTTGACTTCTGGCTTTGAATTTATGACAGATGGAATCTTTCATATTGGTGAAACTTGCCCCTTTTATAACATTTCTCAATGATGAATTTTTCAAGTGCATTTCAGTGACATATCTGAGAGAAATAATACTAACACTAATCTTCTTTTTTTATTTAATCTTTGTTTTGCAGGTACAAAGATAAAGATGAAGATTTAGTTTAGATTTAGATATAGGATAGTTAGTAAATATTCCAATGTAATTTTTATTATTCTTTTGTAATTATTCTTTTATTTTTCTTGTAATCTTTATTTTATTCAATTATAATAAAGATTATATTATTATTAAAGAATATTCTTATTCTTTATATATTTGCTTTCGTGAATTGTATGGATTATTTTACTAAGTTATAATTTTGTAAATTAATTATATATTGATGATATGAAATAAATTTCATATTCATTATTGTTTTTCTTTGGATAGAATTTAAGTTATAATACTTATTTCTTAATCAAATTAAGATTCAAAACTTATATCTAATTCACTTGAATGATAATTCAATCACTCAAGTCTAATATTCAAATTCATTTGAAAACACATAACTCCTTAAGATCATCTCAAAGTTTATAACAATCATCCTTTAAGACTAAACCTAATCTCAAAAGATGAAAGAAACATTGATCACTTAAGATTTTAATTTGGCGAAAATTTCACCCACATTTTCACAAATAAATGCATGCAACATTTCATATTCCTACATCTACCCTTCGTTGGTTCCTAAATGCTGGGATGTTTTACAAATAAGTTTGCTTGGTGTTTGGAAAGGAGTAGTAAGTTCTTGCTTGAAGTACAACAGGAGCTTGCATTGATTGTGACTAAGACTCTAGCATGACATGCTAGGTGTTGTTTTAGCATTATGCTTAGTGATTATTGTATTGTTCCAAACAATTGGGATTGCTTAGTGTGCCTTGAAGAAATTATGCGTTGTTTTAGCATGCAAAAGCATAGTATTGTGGTATTCTCCTTTGATGTTTTTCTCGGGTTGACTTGACACATGCTCACACCATGTTATGACTATGACAAGTCACCATTATCCTCTATGATCATTTAGTCCTTGACTTGTAGTACCACTCTTTGCTTTGATTAGTTTGCTTTGTTGCATTGCATAATTATGGCCATTATTGCTCTCTTAGTTGGTTGCTCCCAGTCTTTTGCTAGCCTCCACTTGTATGAGTAAGTTCTACTCATCCTTCCAACTCCCAAGAAACCAAGTTATTCCAAAGTGTCCACTATAAACCCCTATGCATGGTGTGTTACACCATTCCAAGTATATTCTCGTTTTCAACTATCTTCCAATTAAAAATCATTTTGTTATGTGAAAACTTAGTGATTAAGGCCCTCACGAACTTGATGGCACACTTTATATTCCTTGCCCCTAATAAACTTGAACCATTTAGGCAACTTTGTTGTATATGCTTGCACTTATAAGTTGGGATTAGCAGAACCGTGTTGTCACGGGGAACGTTTTCAACATTGCACTTGTACTTTTTGTACTCCGTTGATATCATGCTCTTTTGTCTATGGATGTTACCGGTGTGAAATGAAGTGGGAACTTGTAAGTCCATGGTTGTATTCGTGTTAGAAAGCGCTGAGCCGCTAGCCTAAGCCATGCCTAATCATGGTGGAAACTTGCAGCATCACCATAGTGACATCGATGAAGCATTCTTCTTATAAAAAAAGAGAGACACATTGAGAAAAGAGGAAAGAGATAAAAAAGCACCATATTCCCATGGTACATAAGAAGAATTGCTGAGATGCTCATTGTCTGCTTGCCTTGTCATTTTTGTTATGGGAAAGCTCTTGTGCCATGTGCAAGGGGTACCCCGTTGGCGGTTCTCAATGATATGCAAATACTTATAGTGACAAGAACTTGCCTGGGCCCTAAGTTGAGTATGCATGAGGTGTAGCCCTCATAGTCAAGGGACTTGATATTGCCAACTTATACTTTGTCAAGCATATACTCAAGCTTTTCCACTTTAACCTTAACCACTTCAAGATGCTTATGATAGGGGCAATGAGGGCTGAAAGCTAACTAGTATCATAATTTTTGGAAGCTCTTTTTGAAACTTGTAATCCCTGCTTCATTTACAAAAAGGCCTTTCTTCCACCATTATTTGAGTCTTCACCTTCTACCTTTAGGCACCATTAAGAGAGCATAGTTGTCATTCTGTGTGCAATGTTCCAAAGCTTACTAATTGATGCATATTGTGTTATTACTTGCTCTTGTGCTATTTGTTTCTAGTCACCCTTGTGAACTTTGCAGGTGTCCTATGCATTATATTGCTACTCTATGAGGGACAAGCTGATTGCCACTATGCTATGTTTTATACATGTGAAACAAACAAACGTTTTTCAATACATATTATTCATGATCTTTGTTTGTAGCTTGCCATGTTGCATGCATAGTTACTATGTCCTATTGTTAGAACTACATCTTTCATGCACATGTTTAGAGTTCTTTGATCCCAGCTTTCAATGCTTGCAAATGGTTGGATCTTTATTGTGAGGGTGCATGTCACCTCAAAAAATATTCTGTTTATCACTTACCTACTCAAGGATGAGTAGGAGTTAAGCTTGGGTATGCTGATACGTTGGAAACATATCTATAATTTTTTATGATCCATGCTTGTTTTGTATCTACTTTGCTTTACTTGTCTACACTTTGAGGTGCTTTTTACATGTTTTCTGGTACTAACCTATTAACAAGTTGCAACAATGCCAGATGCCTGTTTTTTGCTGTTTTTGGTTTCAGAAAAGTGAGTAAAGAAATATTCTCGGAATTGGACGGGACGAAGGACAAAGTCAATAACTTTCCGTGGGGAACAAGAAGTCCAGAGGGGAGCCCGGAAGGCCAGCCAGGGGGGCCAGACCCACCCTAGGCGCGGGTGGGCCCAGCCCCGTGCCTGGCTAGGGTTTGGCGACCCTGGTCGCCTCCCGGACTCGCCCCTTCGCCTATAAGAAGCCCCCGATACAGAAACTCACGGCACCCGATCATAAATCCACGAAACCGTCTGTAGCCGCCGCCACCATCATCCCTAGATCGGTGGGATCTGAAGCTCTTCCTCGCACCCTGCCAGAGGGGAGATCATCCCGGAGGCCTTCTCTCTAGTATGATGCGCGAGTAGTTCCACCTTGGACTATGGGTCCATGTAGTAGCTATATGGTTGTATCTCCTCCTTTGTGCTTTCATGTATAGATCTTGTAAGCTCCGTTCATGATCAAGATCTAATCTATTTGTAATCATGCATGTTGTGTTTGCGGGGATCCGATGGATATTGAGATTATTATGTTGGTTTGATTAATGGTTTTGTCTTTATGATTCTATCATGTCTGTGTTGTTTGTGATCTTGCATGCTCTCTGTTGTTAGTTGCTATCTTGGCTAGTAGTTGTTAGTGACTCCAAGAGGGGGTATTTATGCTCGATAGTGGGTTCATGCCTCGAGTTTCCAAGGGAAGTGACAATAATATCTTCGGTTGTTGATGTGCTGTTGCTACTAGGGAGAAAACAACGGTCTCTTGTTCATGGAACATGTGAACATTTATCTTACACTTTGCTTAGCGGTTTATGCATTGCTTGTAACTTATCTGGAGGGTTGGATGATAACCTAAAGGTGGACTTCTAGCCATAGATGAAGTTGGATTACGGTCTATGTATAATGTTGTATTGCCCAATCAACTTCATAGGATCTTTCTGGCTAGTAATTGCATTGTTATGCCTTTCTCAGTTCCTGTCAATTGCCCTGCTATAATTTTTTTACCCTTCATGCCATGTTGTTTATCTAAGGAGAGCACCTCTAGTGAAATGTGGACCCCGGTCCAATCTTTACCATTGATACATCTTCCGTTGTTACTTGTTTACTTATTGCAAACCATTACCTTCCACACCATACATTTAATCCTTTGTTACAGCAAACTGGTGAGCTTGACAACCTCACTGATTCGTTGGGGCAAAGTCTTGAGTTTGTGTTGTTCAGGTCTCCGTGTTGCTTGCCGCGTGACGTTTCCTTCTTCCTACTAGTTCGATAACCTCGGTCTCAACTTCGGGAAGACTTGCTGTTGTACTCTTCACACCTTGCTCTTGGGGTTCCCAACAAGACTCCACATCAAAGCACCAAGTTTTCTGGCGCCATCAAGGAGTCATCAGGGGTGCGCCCCCACCCCTCCTTATATATGTGGGGGCGTCCAAGGGTGTTCCCAACCTAGGTGGAAACCCTCCCTAACTTAGAAACCATGTTGGGATTTGACTTTTTCAAACTGCCTTTTTGACTTTCAAATTAGAGTTTGATTTCTCTCTTCCAAGTGTCCTGCCAAGTGACCTAGGAAATGATGCAACCATTACACTTTGTCATGAAACATCCATGTACCCTTCCCCTTCTAGATCGGTGAACCTTCTAGACCCTTCTAGGACATTCCGGTGAAAACACCGGAATCATTCCCGAACTCCGAAATTGGACTTTCCTTATATGAATGTTATTCTCCAGACCATTCTGTATCTCCTCATGATATCTTGGATCCCATCTGAGACTCCGAACAACATTCGGTCTCTTTACTCACATTCCATATCTACTAAACAACATTGAATCCTTAAGTGTGTCTCCCTACGGTTCGTGAATTATGTAGACATGATCGAGACTCTTCTTCAATCAATAACCAATAGAGGAATCTAGAAATTCATATGGCTCCCAAATACTTCTACGATTACTTTGCGATCGAATGAACAATTTACATACGAAACCAATTTCCCTTTGTCTCGCGATATTTTACTTATCCGAGGTCTGATCGTCGGTATCTCTGCATACCTAGTTCAACCTCGTTACCAATAAGTATTCTTTTCTTGTTCCCATGATATGTGATCCCTTGTGAGCCATTCACATGCTTGCAAGATAATTGGATAACATTCCACCAAGAGGGCCCAGAATATATCTATCCGTCATATGGATGGACAAATCCCAATCTTGATCCATGTGCCTCAACACATACTTTTCGAACACTCAATGACACCTTTATAGCCACCCACTTACGGTGTGGTGTTTGATGTCATCAAAACATCCTTCCGGTGATGGTGATTAGCATGATCTCATGGTCGAAGGAATTAGGTTACTATGTATCAGAAAGCTTATAGCAAGTGAACTATTTGAATGACTTGATCTTATGCTACGCTTAACTATAGGAGTGTGTCCATCACATCATTATCCTAATGATATGACCTTATTGTTAATAACATCTCAAGGTTCATGATCGAAACCATGATCATATATTAACCAACAAGCTTTGGTTTAACAAGAGGCTTTACTACGGACTCTTATGTTTACAAACCACACAAGTATTAATGTTTCCGGTTAATACAATTATAGCATGATATGTAAACATTTATCATAAGTACGAAGATATGATAATAACCACTTTATTATTTACTCTTGGGCATATCTCCAACAGTCTCCCACTTGCACTAGAGACAATAATCTAGTTTCAAAACTTTGTGTATTCAACACCTATGGCTTTCTGGTGTTGTATTTACACGATTGCTAGTGGTCAACCGATCTTCGGATCCGACACTTACAGGTCCGTGTGAAATTGCATGTCTTTGCGTCTCTACGCATCACTCATTCTCTAATGAGATGGCATTGTATAAATTTGGTCCTTTGGTGAGACCTTTTGTTCCTTGGGGTTAAAACATGTTGATAATATTGTCGTACAATATATCTTCATAGTACTAGCCCACCGTGAGACCTTTAGTTCCTTGGGGTTAAAACATGTTGATTCGTATCTTTGGTAGAGAGGTTATCTTATAGTTTGGTTTGCATGTGGAAGTATCTCTCCTATAGTTGATTATCTATGTATCCCTTGGTGTGAGTGCCTATATTGGAATATTAATGAGAAGTCTTATATTTTACTTTTTGCACTTCTTATTTTAGTTTGCAATCTCTATTATATGATGGATCTTGTTGATCAGCATTGGCACCACTTTGGGATCATCAAGTGGGTCTAAATTGGTTTTGGCAAACCGAGTTCTGGTCAGTAGCATTACTATGAAAGAGAGAAAAAGAAAGAAAAAAGCTTACAGGTATTTTGTATCATTTGTTTTCTTTCTTGTTGGCTCATAAGCTTAGTATTCTTTATTTAAGATTCTTTTGTATCTTCAAGGAAGATTGCATGTTTGGCTTTATTACTTGTATGTTTTCTTGTTTCTTTCAACTCTCTTGCTTGCTACCCAGCCTTGCTAGCCAAAAACCTGTTTGAGAAGGTATACTTCTCATGTTTCCAAAACCCTTTGAACCAAAAACTTTTGCCACTTGTGTCCACCATATCTACCTAGTAGTTGTTGCTATTCCTAGCAAATTCTCAAGCTTCATCTACCTTTCGAATTAAAAAGTATTTTGTTATGTGAAAACTAGTTAGTAAAGCTCTCACGAACTTGATGGCACACTTTATTTCTTTGCCCCTAATAAACTTGAACCATTGTGAACATCGAAGTTGTATATGCTTGCATCTATACGTTGGAATTAGCAGAACCGTGCAGTCATGGGGAACGTTTTCAACATTGCACTTGTACTCTATACACAGTTGATATCGTGCTCTTTTGTCTATGGATGTCAACGGTGTGAAATAAAGAGGGAACTTGTAAGTCCATGGAGTTTGTATTCTATGTGAGAAAGCACTGGGCGCTAGCCTAAGCCATGCTTAATCATGGTGAAACTTGCATCACCATAGTGAGTCATCTATGAAGCATCCTCAATAAAAAGTTATGCATATGGTAAATAAAAAGGTTGCTAAGATGCCCATTGTCTGCTTGGCTTGTCATTTTGGTTATGGGAAAGATCATGTACCATGTGCAAGGGGTACCCCGTTGGCGGTTCTCAATGATATGCAAATACTTACAATGACAAGAAATTACCTGGGCCCAAAGTTGAGTATGCATGAGGAGTGGCCCTCATATTCAAGGGACATGAGATTTACAACTTATATTTCGTCAAGCATATATTCCATCTTTGTTCACTTTAACCTTAATAATCTCAAGATGCTTATGATAGGGGCAATGAGGGATCAAAGCTAGTAAGTATCATAATCTTTTGGAAGCTCTTTATGACTTGTAATCTCTGCTACCCTCTATGAAGGGACCTTTCTGCTAGTTACCAGTTGAGTCAGTAAACCTACTTCCTCTCTATCTCCATCAAGCATTTGAGTTGTTGTGTTTCAAGCATTTATATGGTGATTTATTCAATCATGTTCTTTATCTTCCTTGTTTGCACAAAACTCTTATCTATTGAGTATTACTTTGAAAGCCTTCACTTGTGAAAAAACCTTTTTGAGCAAAGCGTGCTCCTATTTTTAAACTTCTACAAAAAGCTTTTGTAAAACTATTTGCCAGGTGTTATCTGACCAAGAACAAGTTTGCCAATTACAATTATGATTTATCTTTATGCATCTCTATTGTGACTGTTGTACTTGGTTGCAAGCTAAGTTATATAATGGTGAGTTGCTTTCTTCTACAAGTTGTGCAATGGTAAGTGTGATGCTTCTTGTTCGTATTCTTTTATCGACACTTCACTCCATAAACCTGTGGACAGGTTTACTGATCTCAGTATTCGCTTGGGGACAAGCGAAGTCTAAGCTTGGGGGAGTTGATACGCCCAATTTGCATCACCTTTCTATATCATAATTTACCTCTATCCATTGATATTTGTCTTATTATGAGGTATTACTTATGGCTTTTTCATCTGTTTATGCATGTTGGATGATTCCTGGAGGATGGAATGCCGAAGTCTGGATTCTGATGGAAAAGAAGGCGTTTCGGTGCAATTTCGCAAAGATCAGAAAAATATAGAAACATATTATTTTACCAGAAGACGAAGAAAGCTGGAAGGAGGGACGAAGTGGGGCCTCAGGGGGCCCACACCCCCTAGGCGCGGGCCCACCTGACCCCGCGCCTAGGGCAGGTGTGGCCCTGCCGACCTCCGACTCCGCCCCTTCGCTTATATCTTCCCTACGGAACCCTAATACCAGGGGGGCGACCACATATAGATTTTTGCCGCCTCTAGGGGGCGGAAAACACCGAGAGAGAAAGATCTCTCCGGCAGACAGATTTTTGCCAGGGGAATTCCTTCCCGGAGAGGGGAGACCGTTCGCCATCAACACCGTCATCAAGCTAGGCTTCATCGGGATCATCATCATCATCCACACCATCATATCCACCAGCACCATCATCACCACTCCGTCCCGCTGTAACAATTGTGTTAGATATTGCTTTAGTTCTTAGGGGAAACTTTCCCGGTGTTGACTACTATTGTAGTTGATGCTTGTGAGTGGAACCATTGGATTATTGTTTGTGTTCAGATTGTTATCCATTATCATATCATCTTTGATCTTGATCCATATGATATCTTGTGAGTAGTTCGTCTAGTTCTTGAGGACATGGGAGAAGTCATGTTGTTATTAGTGAATCTGTGTTGAGTTATTATTCAATGGTTTAGTATTTAAGTTGTGGTTCTATTCTTCTAGTGGTGTCATGTGAACGTTGACTACATGACACTTCACCATTTATGTGCCTAGGGGGATGCATTGTGTATTTGGCTACTAATCGTGGGGTTGCCGGAGTGACAGAAACCTGAACCTCCGTTAGGACACTTTTGCACAAGTGAGTGTAGGATCTCAGAGTTTAAGGTTGTGGTTAGATTTATATCTTAATTACTTTCCTGTAGTTACGAATGTTTGCAGGGGGTTTAATCACAAGTATGTATTAGTCCTAGAAAGAGCGGTATGTTAGCACAGGTTCACCCACACAACTTTTACAAACACCAAAGAAGAGTACTTAGCTATTTAAAGCGAAAGCACTTGGCAGAATTCCCATGTGTCCTCGAGAACGTTTGGTCCTTATAAGTATTTTCACCGGCTTGTCCTTTGCTAAGAAAGGATTGAGCCACTTGCTCCGTTTGTTCGTTACCTTTGTTACTTGCTCCTTGTTTTGTTGCTTTGTCAGAAAACCACTAAGAATCCGTTTGCTAAGTATTCACAGGGATTTCCTGCTCCATACCACTGTTCAGCACCTTCTGCTACTCGTTGGGATCGACACTCCTATTTATCAAAAGTACTACGATACACCCCTATACTTGTGGGTCATGAGCGTTCTACCGCCGCCTCAGCATGTACTAGCTGTTTTTCCCTTTTTATGTATTCCAGTTAAATCCATTATGAACTTGACTTTAATATATAGGAATTTCACTATATTTCGTCGAGCTTGCACGAATTTGAATGTCTTGTAAGTTTGTCTTGGGGGCTCGGCTGGTAACCGACGCATCCCACGTGCCAAATTTTCATCGGCATCACCCCCAAAGGGCATATATTTGCGTTGGCAAATCGCCTAGAGCACAGACGGCTAGAGATACTCTTATGGTGGCCCATCTTAAAATGAGTTTTCCTGGCCGAATCTGAAAGATAAGAGTTATTTAGAAGCATCAACCTTGAGGGCTGAATAGTCTGAACCTTTTGGTCTTGTTTGGTTCACAGGATAGAAAAACACACAAATAGGAAAACTGCCGGATAAGAATGTCATGTCATTTGAATTCTATAGGATTTAGAACCTACATAATTTTTTCGTGAAAGAGTGTTTGAATCGCTGGAAAGACAAAGAAATCGAAACATAAGATTTGGGTGGATGAAAAATTTCCTTCAAAAAGTAGTACAATGCAATCCTATGGAAAAAATTCCTTCTAATCCTACGAATCAAACTATACAAAGAAAATTTTCTTAAGAATTAAAATCCTTAGTTGACTCAAGTTTGTTTAGATTCATATGAATCTAGTTAAGTATCTAGTCTAGATACATCCGTATTTAGACAAAGTTGCATCAACTATATAGGTGGGAGTAAGTATAAGACTCCTTTTTAGTTAAATAAGTCCTCAGAACTTTTGGAATGAGATAGAGCATAATGACCGGGAATCCAGGACAAAGCATACTTTTTCTTAGCTGAGATTTAGTGACTGAGACGGATCAGAGCCTGATTTTGATAAGTCATCATTAGCGCAGAATCGTGGCAGAATCGTGCCAAATTTTCGTCGGCGTCACCTCAAAAGTGCACATATTTGCGCTGACAAATCGTCTGGGGACACACACGGCTGGAGATGCTCTTATGGTGGCCCGTCTTAGAATGAGTTTTCCTAACTAAACCGAATCTGAAAGATAAGAGTTATTTAGAAGCATCAGCCTTGGGCGCTGTATAGTCTAAACCTTTTGGCCTTGTTTAATTTGTAGGATAGAAAAACACACAAATAGAAAAGGCGCGGGATTAAAATGATATGTCATTTGAATCTATAAGATTTAGAACCTATAGGATTTTTTTCTTGAAAGAGTGTTTGAATCACGCAAAAGACAAAGGAACTGAAACATGAGGTTTGGGTGGATGAAATATCCAAAAAGTAGTACAATACAATCCTATGAAAAAAATTCCAAAGGTTCTAATCCTACTCCTACGAATCAAACTATACAAAGAAATTTCTTTTAAGAATCAAAATCCTTCAAATTTTCTATGAGATTTCTTTAAGTCAAACAAGTCACTCGGACTTTTGGAATGAGATAGAGCATAATGACCGGGAATCCAGGACAAAGCATACTTTTCGTTAGCTGAGATTTTGTGACTGAGACGGATCAGAGCCTGATTTTGACAAGTCATCATTACCTCGTGGCAGAAAAGGGCTGCAGTAACCTAATCAATTTTTCAAGATAACGTGATTAGCAGTTAGCACCGCCCCACAAGTTGACAAAACGTTTTTCGAATCTAAAATCCGGAAGAGAAAACAAAGACAAACACGCGAGAGGAGGAGATCGGACGCTTCCTCCGGCTCCCGAGATCGATCTGATGCCGTCGCGCTCGCTCCGCGTCGCCGTCATCGGCGCGGGGCCGCCGGCCTCGTAGCGGCGCGCGAGCTGCGGCGCGAGGGCCACGCCCCCGTCGTGTTCGAGCGCACCGACGGCGTGGGCGGCACCTGGGTGTACGAAGACGCCGACGCCGACGCGTCCGCGTCGACGGACCCGCTCCGCTCCCGGCGCTCGAACCTCTACGCCTCCCTTCGCACCAACCTCCCCCGCGAGTGCATGGGCTTCCTCGACTTCCCCTTCGCCGCCGCCGCTTCCGGCCCCAACGACGACGCGCGCAGGTTCCCCGGCCACGCGGAGGTGCTCCGGTACCTCCGGGAGTTCGCGCGGCGGTTCGACCTCCTCGGGCTCGTCCGCTTCCAGACGGAGGTGGTCAGGGTGAGCAGGGAGGCGAGCGAGAGCTGGCGCGTCAGGTACTCGAAGAAGGTAGCCGGCAGCGAGAAGCGCGAGTCAGAGGAGGAGGTGTTCGACGCCGTCGTCGTCTGCAACGGCCACTATTACCAGACGCGCGTCGCCGACATCGCCGGTAATACATCCGTCATTCATCAACCGAAGTCCACTAATTCTTGACTACATCTAAGTTGCATTGTATTGGTCAAGAACACGCGTGATCCTGATACTTGTTTTTTGCAGGCCTGGATGCTTGGCCTGGGAAGCAGCTGCACAGCAACAGCTACCGTGTGCCGGAGCCATTTCGCGGCCAGGTGGCGGTGGTGATAGGGTGTTCGGTGAGCGGAATGGACATTTCGAGGGACATCGCCGGTGTCGCCAAAGAGGTCCATGTCGTCGATCGATCGGCGCCTGCCGCCACTCGCGAGAGGCTGCCTGGCCATCATACCAACGTGTGGATTCATTCCATGGTACATTTTCTCAGTCACGCAGAATACAATCATTCTATACTTTTTTCCAAAATTCCGATGATAATGTATAGCATCCGGCAGGTCGACCGTGCTGAGCAAGACGGTAGTGTGGTCTTCCAAGACGGCAGTCGGGTCAAAGCGGATGTCATCATACACTGCACCGGGTACGATTGCTCATCCTGTCCCTTCTCATGCGTGCCTAATTTCGTCTGGAAAACCAGTCTAAAATTATCCTCACTCTGTTTCTCCCATCCTGAGGATAGGTACAAGTACAGCTTCCCGTTCCTCGGCGACGACTCGACTATCTCCGTGGACGACAACCGTGTCGGTCCACTGTACAAGCATGTGTTCCCGCCTCGTGTGGCTCCTCGACTCTCCTTCATCGGGTTGCCACTCAGGGTTTGTTTAGATCCTCGAAAGTACATACAGCATATCTCTGTATTAATGGTTACTAGACTTTTATTTAGTTTACGAATCAGTACTAGTACTATATGTTTGTAAATTAGCGGTTACCAAACAACAATTTCACTCGCATGTCTCCTGCATCCAGGTGATCCCATTTGCACTGTTCGAGCTCCAGAGCAACTGGGTGGCCGGTGTACTATCAGGACGAATCGAGCTCCTGTCCGAGGAGGAGATGACGCGAGAAGTGATGGCCTTCTACTCAGACCTGGACGCCTGCGGATGGCCCCGAAGATACACCCATGTCCTGGGAGACTTCGAGGTGCGCGCCCGACGATCTCGATCTGGTCGTTGCTCGAGATTCTTTGTGTTAATTTTCTTCTGATGCTTCTGCAGTTCAAGTACGAGGAGTGGCTCGCGGGGCAATGTCGGAGGGAGAAGATTGAGGAATGGAGGAAAGAGATGTACGCCGCGGCAGTGAAGGACAATATGGATCATCATGGGAGCTATAGGGACATGTGGGACGATGGCTACCGCGACCATTTGTTGGTCCAAGCAAACCGAGATTTCGCCCTACATTTTCCTGCCGCTCTTCAGCCATAAATCTGCCTTCTTTGTTCAATCTCGGAAATACACGTGTACATTTTCATGTGGGTAATGTGAAGAAACAAGTAAACCCGGAAAGGCATATTTCTTTACTATTAAAAAGAAGTTAGTGTTGGTACGTCCACTTTGATATCAAACATTCACTTTGACATCAAACATTGAAACAATCTAGACCGTCCGATTTTTTGCGCATCCAATACGTTTGTAAACAGCAGTTAAGAAAGTATATTATGTACCATCAATTAGGAGATATGCTAAGCATATGTTTCCCCTAAAATTTCTTGCGTGGGACAAGAGAAAAAAAAAACAATAATAACCCCAAATTGATTTCGTTCTTAAATTTTGAAACAAATCGAATCAATTATTAACCGGAGATCGTTTTCATCCTATTATTAGTTAAAAAAACAATCTAGCATTAACTCGCGGGATGTATTCCCAGCTCTATCAATGGAGACGCATGCAACAAGTCCAAATGTAAGCGAGGCGCTAATGCCTCATATATTTAACAGGCGACCTTGTCCATAAAAAAATTGACTAAAAGATCGGTTTTTCAGACACCAATATTTTCACACAATTCAATTTTGTGAGCACACACGTTTTCTTTTCTATAAGCAAGGCGTGCAACAGAATAAAAAGTAGAGGTTGTATCTTCCACTTGGCATTCTCTTCATTATCTCTGGTGAGACTACATAAATACATCACCAGCGAAACTGGTGGATTTTCTTCTACGGATGACTAACCGGAACTCAGTCCGAGAAGGGGAAGAATATGTATCCAATCTTAATTAAGATTACGACCAGGTAGTTCTAGAGCAAGTTCGACAATCCCGCCTCGCCTTAAACTCCTAGATTGAATTAGTCAGCGTCCACGTTCCTAGCTCGGCCAGCATGACCTCAGAGACACACAATAGAACTTGGGGTCTATCCGCAAGTTTGCATAAAGAGAATGAATTTTCGATTTTTTATTAGTACATAGTATTTACTCAAAAAGCGAATCTTAAATTTTTTATTAAGACATATTTACGAAAAAGTGAATCTTTAAATTTTCATCAAGACATATATTCGTATGTTTCATAGACTGCTCCTAATGACATATTCACAAGGACCACGCAGGTTTATGATATGGCCTAGGGCCCTTCACCATCGGAGGCTGAGTAGATGATATGCACAATTTAACGCATGACCTGAGTAGATCAGATCAGATAAAAATAATAGCGGGTTGGCAATGTAAGGTGTGGTAAATATAGAATAGAAGCAAATTAGATCAGATCTTATTGCACAAACATAATATTAGATTTGATCCAGACTATAGACAGGTTTGATTTTGATCAATTTTATCATTAAATAGATAAAATACCCTTCATAAGCTTTTTTTGAATCAATGAACGTATATAAAACTATTATACTCCATAACTAAAATCTCTAAGGTATAGCTACTTACAATTATACGAGCAAGCTAAGATAAAACAAAAAAAACTCTTTAATGAAATTTCTTAATGGTGCCCAACAAAAAACAAAAAAAAAACACACAAGAGTGTGTACCTACAATAATCACGTATGAGAAAGACTGAGTTTGAGCAATGTGGAACCTTAATGTTCTTATAATACTACAAGCTGTCTTTTTTATACACATGAGTATTCACATTCATTACATATCACATCATATATGTTGCGAGTAAACAAAAGGCCGTAGCAGCACACGGGTATTCAGCTAGTTGGATGTAGATATTGGGCTGCAGGAATAGAATAGGGGTCCAGTATCAAATAGACTTCGAGATGGCTCTTGCGATACTACCAATTATGCCGTTTGGCCGTACAAAATATTGCTATCTGTAACCATGAGACCGTCAATTTCAAAGATATCTACTCCCTCCGTCCCAACATAAGTGACTTAAATTTATCTATATTTGCATGCATCTAGACATGTTAATGACAAATCTAGACAAATCCAAGTTATTTATTTTGGGAGTCATGAATCCTCCCGAAAATTCCCTTCGTGTCACTTCTCTGCGGGCGACCCAAACCCTAGTCCCTCCACGAGCTCCTCCTCTCCTCCTCCCTAGCCACCGCCGTCGGCAAAGCCTGCACGATACCGGTGGTGGCGGCGGCGGGACTTCTTCTCCTCACGCGTCAGGTGGCCTAGTCGGGGTGGCTTCGAGTTGGCGGCGGGGCTTTCATGTGATGGTGGCTCCATCCGGCGGGGCTCTGCCAGACCTATCGAGCGGCGGTGTGGACGGTCGTGACGAAGGCGGTGTGCGGCCTACAAGGCGCGCCGGTGGATGGTTCTAGAGAGGGAGATGACGGCAGCAAGATCTGGGCTACGGGTTGGGATCTTGGTGGTGGCCTGAAGACTCCTGCCATGGGCTCTCGTTGCTACCCGCGGGGTGGCATGTAGACAGCGCGAAGGTGCCACGTCCGTCTTGGTCGCTTCCCTCTGCTGCCATGTCCTCTCTGCCGCTCGCGAGAGGGCCAGATGGGCCTGGATCTGGTAAGGTCATATTTGGGCGTTTGTGAGGTTCGCTGGTGATCCGAAAAGCCCGCATGATCCTTAGACCGGTGGCGGTCTGGCGAGCCCGGGTGAGCACGATGGTGAGGGAGATGATGCTTGGCAGCAGGGATCGGCGGTGGTGGCTGATCTCGTGGTGGACAGAGGAGTAGGGACTAGTGCTAGGTTGGCGTGGACGGTGGCACCCTTGTTGCACTGCGGCAACGGGGCTTCTCGAGCTCATTCGGGCTTTACCGGGCCAGAGAGGACCTGATTTATCCCTGCTACTGCATTCGGTCAGCTACCGCCGGTGGTGGAGGCGGTTCCCTCCCGTGCGCTATTGTAACGCCGACCCTCGCTGAAGTTTCCTCTTTTCGGTCCTACTGACCTCACTTCATGGGTCACGGTGAGACGGCGGTGGCAACTACAAGAACATGGTGGTGTCCGTTTGTGGGCGACGAGTTTGGTGGAGCAATACAAAGAGTATGGGTGCCTGGTTTTTGACGGGTCGGGAGAAATCCTTGTCGTCTAGACACCGACGCGGTGACGCTGATATGTCGTAAACGTATTTATAATTTTTGATGCTCCATGCTTGTTTGATATCAACTTTCTTATGGTTTGTCTACACTTTGAGGTATTTTTATACATTTTCCGGAACTAACCTATTAACAAGATGTCACAGTGCCAGTTGCATGTTTTCTGCTGTTTTTGGTTTCAGAAAAGCTAGTAAGGAAATATTCTCGGAATTGGACGGACAAAAGCCAAAGTCAATATTTTACGGAAGGAACACGGAGTTCGAAGAAGGCCGAAGTGGGGCCATGAGGCCACACACAGTGGCGGCGCCTAGGCGCCCCTAGGTGTCGACCCTCAGCGCCCACCGACCTTGCCCCTTCGCCTATAAAAGCACCCCGATGCAGAAACCCTAAACACCCGATCGGATCTCCACGAAAAAGTCTGTAGCCGCCGCCATCTCCATCCCTAGATCAGGGGGATCCAAAGCTCTTCGTGGCACCCTGCCGGAGGGGAGAGATCATCCCGGAGGCCTTCTTCATCATCATGCCAGCCTCCGGAGTGATGCGTGAGTAGTTCACCCTTGGACTATGGGTCCATACAGTAGCTATATGGTTGTTTCTCCTCCTTTGTGCTATCATGTTTAGATCTTGTGAGCTCCGTTCATGATCAAGATCATTTGTTTGTAATCATACATGTTGTGTTTGCGGGGATACGACGGATATTGAGATTACTATGTCAGATTGATTAATGGTTTTGTCTTATTGATTCTATCATGTCTGTGTTGTTTGTGATCTTGCATGCTCCCTGTTGTTAGTAGCTATCTTGGCCAAGTAGTTGCTAGTGACTCCAAGAGGGGGTATTTATGCTCGATAGTGGTTGCATGCCTCTATTTAATCTAAGGGAAGTGATAGAAATCTCTAAGGTTGTAGATGTGTTGTTGCTACTAGGGAGAAAACAACGATCTCTTGTTCATGGAACAAGTGCATTGTTTACCTTACACACTTTGCTTAAAGCAGTTGTCTGTTGCTTGCAACTTAATACTGGAGGGGGTTCGGATGATAACCCAAAGGAGGACTTCTAGTCATAGATGCAGTTGGATGGCGGTCTACGTATCTTGTTGTATTGCCCAATCGAATCTCATAGGATCTTGATGTCTAGTATTGCATTGTTATGCCTTGCTCAGTCCTGTCAATTTCCCTGCTGTAATTTGTTTACCAAGCATGCCATGTTTGTTTACCAAAGGAGAACACCTCTAGTGAACTATGGGTTCCGGTCCTATCTTTGCCATTGATACATCTTCCATTGTTACTGTTTACTTGCTGCAAACCATTATCACCTTCCACACCATATAGTTAATCCTTTGTTACAGCAACTAGTGAGATTGAAAACCTCATTGTTCGTTGGGGCAAAGTCTTGAGTTTGTGTTGTGTAGGTTTCCAAGTTGCTTGCAACACCTTTGAGAAGTTTCCTTCCTCCTATTGGTTCGATAACCTTGGTTTCTTACTGAGGAAAAAACTTGTTGTTGTGCTCATCATACCTTGTTCTTGGGGTCTTCCAACGAAGCGCCCACGACAACACCGTGCGCGTCATCACACACCGAGGCTACACGGCGTACACAGATCCCATGCCTGGGGTTTTTACCCCCCTTAAGTAGGGGCGTGTGGAACTTAACTGCACCCGCCGCTTCAGTTTTCCCCCAAGTCTTCTTCTTCCTTGCGCCTCCCAATCTGCAACTGCCCCTCTGTTCTTCTTCCTTCTTGCTCCATCGCCCTAGCAATTCTCTCCTCCTTACTCCAATTCCTCGACGGGTCCTGTCATTCTAGGCCTCTTCTGACGGCGGGAGGGCCCGAGTCGCGAGAGATCATGGATGCCCGCAACGGTGGCAAGGAAGTGGAGGAGCACGAAACCGCCGGCGAGCGTGGTGCTTCGGAAGGCTCGGAGGTCACCGAGGAGGAGATCGAGTGGATGCGCTCTACCGGGTCCATTCCACTTGAAGTCTATTGTCGCCTCCCTTTAGGTGAGATTGCTCCTAAACCAGAGCCCAACGAACGGGTGGTTTTCCTTTCTCACTTCGAGCGCGGCTTTGCTCCTCCTATCAGTAGCTTCTTCAACTCTTTTCTTTCTATTTTCCATTTGAAAAACCAACATCTTCCCGCCAATGCCATTGGCTCTCTTTTTTTGCTTTATGTCTGTCTGCGAGGGCTATCTCGGTCTTTGGCCCACTGTTCTTCTCTAGGCCAAATATTTTAACTTCTGAATCCAAGTCGTTCCTAACCCCGGCGTTCCCTCTCCTGAGAAGAGGCCTACGAAGTGTGGTGCTGCTAGCATCACACCCAAGAGGTACTCCATTTCCCCCCACGTGACTGGTATCGACTCTTGCAAGAAATGGCATAGGACCTTTTTCTATGCCAAGAACAGCGGGTCCAATGACTACATCCATCTTCCTCCCTTCAAGGACAAAGTTCCCAGCAAGGAGCTTTGGAAACTTGACCCACGGGATCAGAACCCGGCAAGTGAATGAGGCCCATGCCGTTATTGAGTGGCTCCTTGACCTAAAGGAGGGGTTTAACCTCACTAAGAGGGATCTGATGTGTACCTTAATCTCTCGCCGGGTCAGCCCCATTCAGGCCCGGTGCCACAAGATCTGTTTTATGAGTGGTTCTTGCGACCCCACCTGGCACTCCACTCTAGAGATCCCCAATGATTCTGTGGCCCGCCTAGTCAGCTCCATTTCCAAGCTGAACTTGGCGGAAGACTGGGCTTGGAGTTTCCCTCCCTTCAGCCGGGATAAGATCGTTCCTTGGGTAAGCTTCTGAGTAACTGTACCTTGCTGACATAGTTTACCCGAAAGCTACTTGTCATTTGTTCCTTGTATTGATTTCTTTCCCTTTGCTTTTTGCAAAATATCGTGCATAAGGCAGATGACAACACTGTCCCTCCCAGCCATTACTTTGAGGATCGCTCGGACGATGACGAGGCCGAATTTGATCTGGAGTGCTTTATGCCGATCCCGCACGCTGCTGACGCTCCGGCTCTGGGTAAAAATTTCACTCGAAATCATTTACGGGGTTGGTCAGATAATGACGATGATGATTGTGAGGTCCTGGAGGTACTTGTCCTTTGTCCTAATCTCTCGGATTATCCCATTGAGCTTTGCATTTACTGATGCAGCTGGCCAGGTACACGAGGATCCTCCTCTTGCTACCGGTGGTTACGGGAAAATCCCTGCCGCCAAGGCGAGTAAGCAGTGAGGGGCCTCCTCCAGTACTCAGCCTTCCAAGAAGTGCTGGGTAGAGACTGCTGCGGCTCCTGAAGCTATGTCTTCGCATCCTCGCAAGGCTGAAGGATCCACACCGGGTTGGTCGACGCGTCCCGCGTGACCCCACCATTTCTGGACAACTTTTGCTGCCTGTTACCTTACATTTTTCTTTTCTGTGGTTGTTTCCTTATAGGTCTTTTCTTTTATTTTCAGCGCTGCCTTGTCTGCTAACCAAGCAGCTTCCAGCATGGCCTCTCCTATCCCGAAACCTGTTTCTCCTCCTCGTGATGATCCAATTTTTCAGATCCCCGTTCGGGTCACTGCCCCCACGGTTGAGGTTTCCGAACCTCAGCGTGAGGCCGATCCGGCGGCGCGTTCGTCAGAGGAAACTCGGCCTCCTTCTCCTGCTGCCTTTGTTGACCCAAACACGGGACTGGCGCTAATAGCGGTGCCGAGTCCACCGAACACTCCCGTGTCTCCTCCTACTATCGATCAACCAGTGGATCCAGTTTCTGCTTCCCAGTCTATTGTCAAGCCTGCTCATTCGGCTCCCCTGTCTTCACAACCTAGCACCAGACCTGCTCCTTTAGCATCTATGATCAAGAGCAAAACATGGCCCGCTCCGCAAGGCCAGACCCGCTCCGCACCTGTCAAGCCGCCAGGTTCCAAGCAGCAGACCTTGGTCATTGCTCACGGCTCGCTCCTGATCAAGCCAACCTCAACAACAAAGGCACCTGCTTCGGCGAGTCAGTTCGGTGGATCTGTTGTTGCCGGGTCTAGCGGCATTCCTAGGGCGGGTACTTTGCACGCCAGCGCTGCTGCTACCCATGCTGGAGTGGGGACTACCATGAAAAGGGGGCAAGTCCTTACTCGGATGCCTAGCGGGCAAGGCCTTGGCTCGCTAAGCGTTTTGCCTTGAGTGGAAGCTGCAGGCGACCAAGAGGCAAGCTCGCAGCGATCTCTACACTGGGCCCTAAGGCATGTCACGAGATGACCCGTGAGGCCATCGCACTAATGGCCTAGGCAGATCGGGTAAGCGGTACATGACCGCATTACTCTTTTGTGTTACGAGTATTTTATATCTATACATATCCCTATTCCCGAGGTTCGCTGAGTAAGGGACTTATTAATGTAAGCTCTTAAATGCTATGTCTTTCCTCCTTCTTGCCAAAATCTTATGCGAAACTTGATCCTTAGTCCACGAGGTTATTGCCGAGTAATGCAGCGATTACGGCTATAAGCTCAAAATTTGCACACATCTTTTCAGTTTGCTGGGATCCAATCACTTGACTTACTTAGCATTCTCAGTTAATTCTTTTCTTGTAGCTCACGCACAATGAACGTACCAAGGTACACAGGTCTACGCTTTTGGAGTACCAACAACTTGAGGTTGCTCATAAGAACACGAAGGTGAGGCTCACGCCAAGGTATATTCCCTTACTCGCTTGCCTTTCACTATAGATCTTTTTATTCGTCATCTTGATTTTTTCTTGCTATTCTTTCCACAGCTTCTGCCCAATCCACCATTGAAACGCTGCACAAGCAAATCAGTGACACTGAAAGTAACGCCCTTCTCCTTAGGAATTTTATAACTGCCCAGCATTTGTGTTTCCTTATTTTCCATTTCTATCTCGGCGAAGACGAGATGCTCTGCTAGTATTAATGAAATACGCATTCCAAATAAGCAAGTCAGCACCAGGTCGATCTCCAGAAATATCGAGACGAGGTGACTCGGCTTAAACAACAAATGGCGGACATGGAGCAGAAGCACAAGTCCAAGTAGGAGGGTTTGCGCCAAGAGCTTGCCGAGAAAGACGGGCAGTATGCCGCCAAAGCTGAGAAGACAAACTAGTTGATCAAGGATGCCGAGTCAGCGGTGGATTCGGCTCACCAAGATCTAGATGCCCTTCATGCCAAGGCGAAGATCTGGTAGACCAAGCTCGGCATGATCAACACTTTCATCGGTAGTGAGTTCTTACTCTTTTCATTGTGCTCTTATCCTTACTCTTTACTTCTTTTCGCTGTTTTTTGATGATCCCCTTTCTTTTTGCAGAGAACTATCCTAAGGCCGACATTTTTGCCTTGAGAGCCATGAAGAAAGTGTGAGCCGAGTCTGGCGGCCCAGCAGATGGCGAAGTCACCATCGATGATCATCTCATTGCCCTTACAGAGGGCGTGACTACTTTGAAGTCATGTGGTGTCGACTTGCTTAAGTTGGCCATCCATGCATTCAGGGCGCTCTGGACGGATGAAGACTCGCCTGCGCTCGTTGATCCCCTGGCTGCTAAGCTCTTACTCGCCGAGGAAAGACTTGATCAATGGCGCGAGTCAGCTGGCCGTGTTGCGGCGGACAAGGCCCTGGCCTTCGTGCTCTCATGGTATGAGGACATCAATATTGATGTTCTTCAGCACATGAGGGCCGAAGGGAAGTGGATCCATGACCCGAAGCTCATCAAGAGGCGCCAAGAGCGTGCATACACAATGGTGGAGTATGCTCTGGTGCATGCCTGGTGCGATGGGACAAGCTTTCTTGATGCCGCCGAGCCCCTTGCCGAGACTGCCAATGATGATGTTGCTGACAGCGAGGCCACCGAGTCAGATGTGGCCAACTCAGCCGATATACATGACTCAAGAGACCACGATGCTCCTATCTCCAAGCTGCCGATGCTCCTTGAGTCTAAGCGCCTCTTAGGCTGGTTAAGAAAAACACTTGAATCTCATGAGATCCCGGTATGCGAGGTGCGGATGTAAGAAATATTGTCGTTCTTTTGGTTGTGTGCCTTCAAGGCTTAAGCTTTTATTTTGCTTAAATGTGAATCATCTAGGGCAAGTCCCGAGTTCCATTGCCATTTTCCTATCCTTGAATTTGGCTCTTGTCTACCTTTTTTGGCATTTGACATTAGAGTCTCAAAGTTCTAAGGATTAAGTTAGCGGGTATGAAACTAGGCAACTTGACCTAGGGTCATTCGAAATACAAGACGACACATCCTGCAATGGGTTAGTTATAAGCATACATAGGGTTGACTTGCGTTTCTTCCCTTGCTTATCTGATGTTCATGTTTACCCATCCTTGGTCTTTTTCTCTTGCTTGCCATGAAGCCGTGTTTTCGGACAACAGTTAACCTCATACGTGTATACATTACTAATCCAAGATAAGTTTAGGTGACAACGCCAGCCAACATAAAATATGTAAGAATAAACACGAGGGGGAGTCCCTGAGTCAGTTTTTCAAGTCATACCATTTTATTATCAGCACATAGCCGGCACAAGTGTCCGACATATGAGAGTTTGAGCGATTCATACATTGCTTTCCCTAAGTGTACAAAGGACAAAGCAATGCCACATTCCATGGCCTTTTGGTTTCATCACCCGATCTATCCACCATGTTATTTTGTGCTTCGCGAGCGTCTATCAGATAATATGAATCATTGTGCAACGCTTTGCTTACAATGAATGGTCCTTCCCATGGGGGTGATAATTTGTGCATCCCAGCTATGTGTTGCACTAGTCTGAGCACCAAATCCCCTTCTCGAAAAACATGAGGTTGGACTTTCCGGCTATAATAGCATCAAAGATTTTGTTGGTATATGGCGGATCTGTACAATGCCAGTTCTCTAGCTTCTTCGAGTAAATCAACTCCATATTCTCGGGCCTCTTTTACCTCGGCTTCCGAGTATTTCATTACTCTTGGAGAGTCATGTTCTATGTCGACAGGCAAAACTGCTTCTGCCCCATACTCAAGGAAGAATGGCGTATAGCCTGGCCAGTTCATGGTTGTTCTTAAGCTCCATAGCGAGGTAGTTCCTCTATCCACCAACGGTGATCTGAGTGGTTCCATTAAGCGAGGTTTTATCCGGATAGAACTAAACCATTAGCCCGTTCAACTTTCCATTTGATTCTAGGTGAGCGGCGCTACATCGAGTCGTATTCGGCTTTCCTGCAAAATCGAGCAAAAGCTCCTTCAAAGTTTGTGCCATTATGCGTGATCACGCTATGTGGGTGGCCGTATCTTAAGATTATATCCTTTAGGAATGTGACACTATTTTCCATCAAGTTTTTTTTGATGGGCTTCACTTCTATCCACTTGGTAAACTTGTCAACCATCACTAGTATGTGGGTCATGCCGCCCCGTGCTGGTTTGAATGGCCCCACCATATCCAGGCACCATACCGCAAATGGCCAAGTGATTGGTATAGTCTTTAATTCTAATGCAGGTAAGTGTGATTTTCCTGTGTACCATTGGCAACCATTGCATTTTCTCACTAGGTCCTGTGCTTGCATCAGTGCACTTGGCCCATAGAATCCATGTCGGAAAGCCTTGGCTACCAATGCTCTTAACGAGGCATGATGCCCACATTCTCCTTGGTGAATATCCAACAGTATTTCTTGGCCTTGCTCTGGACTTATGCAACGTTGTAACACACTTGTCACACTCCTCTTGTACAAATCCTTGTTAATTATGGTGTATGCTTTTGCTCTTCTTTCTGTTTGTCTTGCCAATATCTCATCATCAGGTAAAGTTCCATCTTTTAAGTAATTGAATATTGGTTGTGCCCAGATTGGTATTACTAGCGCTGGATCTGTTTCTCCATCGATTTCCATTGGCTCAGCCGACATAGTTTCTGCTGACATAACCTGAGGAGTCCCCGAGTGTGATTCAGCAACACCTGGGTTAGGCGGAATAGTCCCCGGGTTACTCGAACCTTCCCATATGTCAATGTCCATTGGTATAGCTGATACGTCGGAAACGTATCTATAATTTTTGATGCTCCACACTTGTTTAGTATCTACTTTGCTTTGCTTTGTCTACACTTTGAGGTGTTTTTATATCTTTTCTAGAACTAAATATTAACAAGTTGCCATAGTGCCATTTGCCTGTTTCCTTCTGTTTTTGGTTCCAGAAAGCCAGAAAAACAATATTCTCGGAATTAGACGGGACAAAAGCCAAAGTCAATAACTTTTCGTGGGGGACAAGAATCTAGAAGACAAGACGGAGACGCGAACCAGGGCGGCCAGACCCCCTAGGCGCGGGTGGGCCCTGCCCCACGCCTAGGCAGGGTGGGAGGCCCCTGGCCGCCTCCTCGGCCTCCCATTTCGTCTATAAGAAGCCCCCGATGCAGAAATCCTAAGTACCCGATCAATATTCAACGAAACCTTCTATAGTCGCCGCCACCATCGTCCCTAGATCAAGGGGGATCTGAAGTTCTTCCCGGCACCCTGCCGAAGGGGAGATCATCCCGGAGGCCTTCTCTCCGGTATTGATGCGTGAGTAGTTCCACCTTGGACTATGGGTCCATGTAGTAGCTACATGGTTGTATCACCTCCTTGTGCTTTCATGTATAGATCTTGTGAGCTCCGTTCATGATCAAGATCTAATCTATTTGTAATCATGCATTTTGTGTTTGCGGGGATCTAATGGATATTGAGATTATTATGTGGGTTTGATTATGGTTTTGTCTTTATGTTTCTATCATGTCTGTGTTGTTTGTGATCTTTCATGCTCTCCGTTGTTAGTAGCTATCTTGGCCAAGTAGTTGCTAGTGACTCCAAGAGGGGTACTTATGCTCGATAGTGGATTCATGCCTCTAGTTTCCAAGGGAAGTGACAGAAATCTCTTAGGTTGTAGATGTGTTGTTGCTACTAGGGAGAAAACAACGGTCTCTTGTTCATGGAACATGTGGACTGTTTACCTTACACACTTTGCTTAAAGCAGTTCTCTGTTTCTTGCAACTTAATACTGGAGGGGGTTCGGATGATAACCTGAAGGTGGACTTCTAGTCATAGATGCAGTTGGATGGCGGTCTATGTATCTTGTTGTATTGCCCAATCGAATCTCATAGGATCTTTCTGTCTAGTAATTGCATTGTTAATCCTTGCTCAGTTCCTGTCAATTTCCTCGCTGTAATTTGTTTACCCTTCATGCCATGTTGTTTATCTAACGAGAGCACCTCTAGTGAACTATGGACCCCGGTCCAATCTTTACCATTGATGCATCTTCCACGGTTACTTGTTTACTTGCTTCAAACCACCATTACCTTCCACACCATACGTTTAATCCTTTGTTATAGCAAACGGGTGAGCTTGACAACCTCACTGATTCATTGGGACAAAGTCTTGAGTTTGTGTTGTGCAGGTCTCCACGTTGTTTGCAACACCTATGTGACGTTTCCTTCCTCCTTCTGGTTCGATAACCTCGGTCTCAACTGAGGGAAAACTTGATGTTGTGCTCTTCACACCCTGCGCTTAGGGTTACCAACGAAGTGCCACGTCGAGCACCATCAAAGTCTTTCTGGCACCGTTGTCGGGGAGGCTAAGGACGTCTTCACTAGGGGAGTCCTTCACTTCCTATCTCTTTACTTTGTTTTTAGTTTGCTTTGTTTCTTTTGCTTGGTTTTGTTTGCCTCTTTTCAAAAAAACCAAAATAATTAGTCTAGTTTGGTTTGCTTTCTCTATTCAAAAACACAAAAAAATTAGTTCCTACTCTAGTTGCTGGTCTGTTATTGCTTTGCTTGGTCATGCTTTCTATCAATGGATGGTTTCTTTGAAACTAGTTCTTACTGGCAAGGTGGGTTCATGGAAGAAGAAAAGTATTATTATAAGGAGCACCGTTTGTCACAAAAAGGGAGACACCTATGGGAACAAATTGATAAGTTGAATACTATTGCTAGAGAGGTGTGCTCTACTTATAATGTTACTTACTACTTTGATAAGTCTTGTTGCTGTAGGAGGTATAAACACCTGCTTTTTCAATGCGAGTATAATGATAATGTTACCATATCTTCTTATGTTAAAGGAAATTATGACTTTTATGATGTGAAACAGAATGAAGAATTTATTGCTTTCAAGGGTGAATTTGAACTTGCCAGTTTGCTTGAAAATACTGATGATGCACCTTATGAATATGAGGTTTATGAGATACTTAAATTTTGCGTTGATAATTACAAGGAAGAAAATGGCTATATTCTTGAATATTTTAATAGGTGTTTTCCACAAATGGAAGAGACTAATGCCTTGCAGGAGCCTATGGAAGAAGAAATTGCTGAAGCTGAAATCTCATTAGATGAAAAAGAGGAGGAGAGTGATGGTCAAGAGGAGGAAGAATGGATCTACCCATGTCTACCTTCTAATGAGAGTAACTCTTTACCTCTTACATTATTTGATTGTCCCCCATGTTTAAAGGAGGATGAATGTTATGTTTCTGTGGATTCCTTTGAAATATCTGCTATAGGTAAAACCTGTGATGATAGTTATGCTCCTGTTACCCATGATGATTCCATACTTGCTTAGAATTTTTTTATGACAAAGCTCTATATGATGGTCCTATATTGAATGATCAGTCTTCTTATTATAAAATTGCTAAAAGTGGGTTTGAAGGTTTTAATCCCACTATTTTTATCCTGATAAAAATTATGTGTTTGTAGATCATGAAAAGCATGTTTTATGTGATAGTTATATTGTTGAGTTTATTCATGATGATACTGAAAGTTATTATGAGAGAGGGAAACATGGTCTTATGTATCTCAAGAATATTAAGTTTCCCCTCTTTATGTTGAAAATCTTGAAGTTGCACTTGTTTTGCTTTCCTATGCTTGTTGCTTTGTGCTTCTTTGATTTATTTTCTTACAATATTCCTATGCATAGGAAGTGGGTTAGACTTAAATGTGTTTTGAATTTGCTTCTTGATGCTCTCTTTGACTTCAATTCATATTCCTTATGAGAGCATCCTCTCAAATTATCATGCCTAACTTAAAGGCGTTAAAGAAAAGTACTTGTTGGGAGATAATCCAAGAGTTTCCTTGAGTCTTGGAAAATATTACTTCAGTAATGACCTCTCCTTATCCTTTTTGTTTGCTTTTTGTGCCAAGAATGACCTCTAATGAGAGGGAAGTAAGATTTGGGGAGTTGCTGTCCCGAAACAGATTTCTATCCTCTACCATAAAAATTCGTGAGGAGTCTATGTTACTCGGATTGAGCTCACAATTTACGAATAAATCCCCCAGTATGTTAGCTAACTTTCATTAGTTCAACACTTTTTTATTTGAGCAACAGAAGATTTTCTAAAAAATCGATTTCTACCTATTGGTCTGTTTTGACAAATTTCTGCCATTATTTACATTTGCTTCTTATTGATTCATTTTTGAGTTCTCTTTAGGTGAACTGAGCTTTTTGAAGGAGTTACTACAGTAGCTTGTGTTTTTAGTGAAAAGCCTTGTTGTTCCAAAGCTTTGCCAGGGGTCTAATATCTTTTGAATAAACTAATGTTGCTAATGAAGATTGTGTGAAGTTTTGTATGAAGAAAAAAATTCAGGTGTAGAGATAGAATGATGCAATGAGATGACGAATGGACAAAAGTTCAAGCTTGGGGATGCCACCATGGTGTCACCCCAAGAAATATCCAAGAGGTACAAGCGTCAAAGCTTGGGGATGCCCAAGGCATCCCCTTCTTCATCAATAAAAGCTCACGTCTTTCTAGACACTTCATTTTTATTGTTTTATGCACTGTTGTGTTGTTCTTAGAGCGTATTAGTTTTCGTTTAGTTTGCTTGAATAAAGTAGTTTGGAACCCCGTTCTTGCTGTGTTGTTTCAAATAAGTTGATTGGTGTTGGAGAAGAGTAGAAAGTTCTTGCTTGAGTAGTACAAGAGGAGCTTTCTTTGACTGTGACTTAGACTTTAGCATGACATGCTAGGTGTTGTTTTGACCTTATGCTTGGTGATTATTGCTGTAGCATGTCTTGTTCCAAACAATTGGGATTGCTTAGTGTGCCTTGAAGAAATTATGTGTTGTTTTAGCATGCAAAAAGCATAGTATTGTGGTATTCTCCTTTGATGCTTTGTTTGGGTTGACTTGGCACATGCTCACACCATGTTATGACTCTCACAAGTCACCATTAGCCTCTTTGATCATTTAGTCCTTGGCTTGTAGTACCACTCTATGCTTTGATTAGTAATGCTTTGTTGCTCTACATGATTATGTCCATTATGCTCTCTTAGTTGGTTGCTCCCAGTATTTTTCTAGCCTCCACTTGTATGAGTAAGTTCTACTCATGCTTCCAACTCCCAAGAAACGAAGTTATTCCAAAGTGTCCACTATAAATTCCTACACATGGTGTGTTACACCATTCCAAGTATATTCTTGTTTTCAGCTATCTTCCAATTAAAAACTATTTTGTTATGTGAAAAATTAGTGATTAAAGCCCTCGCAAACTTGATGGCACACTTTATATTCTTTTCCCCTAATAAACTTGAACCATTGTGTCATCTATGTTGTATATGCTTGCACTTATACATTGGAATTAGTAGAACCGTGCTGTCACGGGGAACGTTTTCAACATTGCACTTGTACTTTGTACTAGGTTGATATCATGCTCTTTTCTCTATGGATGTCACCGGTGTGAAATAAAGAGGAAACTTGTAAGTCCATGGAGTTTGTATTCTGTGTTAGAGAAACGCCTGGGCCGCTAGCCTAAGCCATGCCTAATCATGGTGGAAACTTGCAGCATCACCATAATGAGCTATCTATGAAGCATCCTCAATAAAAAACTATGCATATGGTAAATAAAAAGATTGCTGAGATGCTCATTGTCTGTTTGCCTTGTCATTTTGTTTATGGGAAAGCTCCTGTACCATGTGCAAGGGGTACCCTGTTGGCGGTTCTCTATGATATGCAAATACTTACAATGACAAGAACTTACAGGTGACTGAAGTTGAGTAGCATGAGGTGTGGCCCTCGTATTCAAGGGACTTGACATTGCCAACTTATACTTTGTCAAGCATATACTCCATATTTGTTCACTTTAACCTTAATCACTTCAAGATTCTTATGATAGGGGCAATGAGGGCTGAAAGCTAACAAGTACCATAATTTTGGAAGCTCTTTTTAAACTTGAAATCTGCTTCCCTTTATGAAGGGCCTTTCTTCCACCATTATGTTGAGTCTCCACCTTCTACCTTTAGGCACCATTAAGAGAGCATAGTTGTCATTCTGTGTGCAGTGTTCCAAAGCTTATTGATTGATGCATATTGTGAAATTACTTGTTCTTGTGCTATTTGTTTCTAGTCACCCTTCTGAACTTTGAAGGTGTCCTATGCATCTATTTTCTACTCTATGAGGGACAAGCTGATTGCCATTATGCTATGTTTTCTGTATGTGAAACAAACAAACGTTTTTCAATAATGTTATTCATGATATTTGTTTGTAGCCTGTCATGTTGCATGCATAGTTACTATGTCCTATTGTTAGAACTCCATCTTTCATGCACATGTTTAGAGTTCTTTGATCCCAGCTTTCAATTCTTGAAAATGGTTTGGTCTTTATTGTGAAGGTGCATGTCACCTCAAAAATTATTTTTTTATCACTTACCTACTCGAGGACGAGCAGGAGTTAAGCTTGGGGATGCTTGATACGTCGGAAACGTATCTATAATTTTTGATGCTCCATGCTTGTTTAGTATCTACTTTGCTTTGTCTACACTTTGAGGTGTTTTTATATCTTTTGTGGAACTAACCTGTTAACAAGTTGCCACGGTGCCAGTTGCCTGTTTTCCTCTGTTTTTGATTCCAGAAAGTCAGAAAATCAATATTCTCGGAATTGGACGGGACAAAAGCCAAAGTCAATAACTTTCTGTGGGGGACAAGAATCCATAAGACGAGACGGAGACGCGAACCAGGGCGGCCAGACCCCCCTAGGCGCGGGTGGGCCCTGCCCCGCGCCTAGGCAGGGTGTGAGGCCCCTGGCCGCCGCCTCGGCCTCCCCCTTCGCCTATAAGAAGCCCCCGATTCAGAAACCCTAAGTACCCAATCAATATTCCACGAAACCTTCTTTAGCCGCCACCACCGTCGTCCCTAGATCGGGGGGATCTGAAGTTCTTCCCAGCACCCTGCCGGAGGGGAGATCATCCCGGAGGCCTTCTCTCTGGTATGATGTGTGAGTAGTTCCACCTTGGACTATGGATCCATGTAGTATCTAGATGGTTGTATCTCCTCCTTGTTCTTTCATGTATAGATCTTGTGAGCTCCGTTCATGATCAAGATCTAATCTATTTGTAATCATGCATGTTGTGTTTACGGGGATCCGATGGATATTGAGATTATTATGTTGGTTTGATTAATGGTTTTGTATTTATGATTCTATCATGTCTGTGTTGTTTGTGATCTTGCATGCTCTCCGTTGTTAGTAGCTATCTTGGCCAAGTAGTTGCTAGTGACTCCAAGAGGGGGTATTTATGCTTGATAGTGGGTTCATGCCTCTAGTTTCCAAGGGAAGTGACATAAATCTCTTCGGTTGTAGATGTGTCGTTGCTACTAGGGATAAAACAACGGTCTCTTGTTCATGGAACATGTGGACTGTTTACCTTATACACTTTGCTTAAAGCAGTTGTGTGTTGCTTGCAACTTAATACTGGAGGGGGTTCAGATGATAACCTAAAGGTGGACTTTTAGTCATAGATGCAGTTGGATGGTGGTCTATGTATCTTGTTGTATTGCCCAATCGAATCTCATAGGATCTTTTTGACTAGTAATTGCATCGTTATGCCTTGCTCAGTTCCTATCAATTGCCCTGCTGTAATTTGTTTACCCTTCATGCCAT
The DNA here is from genome assembly GCA_030063025.1 of Avena longiglumis. Lineage (NCBI taxonomy): Eukaryota > Viridiplantae > Streptophyta > Magnoliopsida > Poales > Poaceae > Avena > Avena longiglumis. The sequence goes on from CP125978.1 coordinate 110,528,446, forward strand.
GTTGTTTATCTAAGGAGAGCACATGTAGTGAACTATGGACCCCGGTCCAATCTTTACCATTGATACATCTTCCACTGTTACTTGTTTACTTGCTGCAAACCACCATTACCTTTCACACCATACGTTTAATCCTTTGTTACAGCAAACCGGTGAGCTTGTCAACCTCACTGATTCATTGGGGCAAAGTCTTGAGTTTGTGTTGTGCAGGTCTCCACGTTGTTTGCAACACCTGTGTGATGTTTCCTTCCTCCTTCTGGTTCGATAACCTCGGTCTCAACTGAGGGAAACCTTGTTGCTATGCTCTTCACACCCTGTGCTTGGGGTTACCAACGAAGTGCCACGTCGAGCACCATCAATAGCATCTGACTCCTGGCTTGTCAGGATGAAGATTGACTCGGATTCGGGTGATGGCTTGATTGATGGCTTCCTGAGATGTTGCAATGCTACTCCTGGCGGGATTTCTTGCCAAGATGATCCTAACTTGGATAACACATCAATTGCCTCATTTTTTTCTCTGGGTATGTGATGAAATTCACATCCATCAAAGTATCCCGAAATCTGCTGCACATGGAAACGATAGAGTGCCATATTTGCATTCAGTGCGTCCCAATGCCCAGATACTTGCTGAATAACCAAGTCCAAGTCACCAAAACACATGATCCTTTTGATGCCAATTTCCTTGGCCACTTTTATCCCATGGACAAGTGCTTCATACTCGGCAACATTATTGGATGCAGCAAAGTGGATTTGCTACACATATTTGAGCTGGTCCTTCTTAGGAGAAGTAAGAACTATCTCGGCACCCAGGCCCATTTTTGTCTTGGACCCGTCAAAGTGCATTTTCCAGTAATTCGGGTCTGGCAATGGTGGTTCATATTGCATTTCCATCCAGTCCACAAAGAAATCTGCTACAGCTTGAGATTTAATTGCATCTCGCCTATCGTACTGTGGAGTATATGGTGCTAGCTCTATGGCCCATCTTGCCACTCCGCCACTGGCATCTTTACTGCCCAGTATGTCCGAGATAAGTGTCTCACATATTATCCGTATTGGGTGTTCTTGAAAATAGTGCTTCAGCTTCTTTGCTGCCATATACACCCCATATGTCATTTTTTTATAGTGGGGATAGTTTTGTTTTTATGTAGAGAGCACTTCGCTCAGGTAATAACTGGTCTTTGGACTGATTTGCCCTCTTCTTCGCGCTTTACCACTATTACCGCATTGACAACTCTATTGGTTGCTGCGACATAGAGCATCATTGGCTCTTTGGATAGTGGTGAGGCTAATATTGGTGTTGTTGCCAACATCTTTTTAAGTTCATGGAAAGCGCTATCAGCTTGTTGTGTCCATGTAAATTTATCTGATTTTTTCATCAGTTGGCATAATGGTAAGGCTTTTTCACTTAGCCGACTTACAAACCTACTTAATGAGGCCAGACACCCTGTAAACTTATGGACATCATTAAGGGTTTTTGGCAATTGCATTCTTTCGATGGCCGTGATCTTTGTCAGGTTAGCTTCAATTCCTCGAATGGATACAAGGAATCCGAGTAATTTGCCAGCCGCGACACGAAAGGTGCAATTTTCCAGGTTAAGTTTCATCCGGAATCTTCTTAAGTTTGCGAATGTTTGTTGCAAGTCCTTGATTAGAGTATGACTTTGTTTGGTTTTTATTACCACGTCATCGACGTATACTTGAACATTTTTGTCAAGTTGATCTTGTAAGAATTTTTGCATGCATCTTTGATATGTTGCACCTGCATTTCTTAACCCAAACGGCATAGTGCGATAGCAATAAGCCCCATATGGGGTGACAAAAGTTGTCTTTATTTGATCACTCGGATTCAGTGGTATCTGATGAAAACCAGAATATGCATCCATGAATGACAGCAACTCACACCCGACAGTAGAGTCAATGACTTGATTGATTTGTGGCAGCGGAAATGGATCCTTTGGACACGCCTTATTGAGGTTCGTGTAGTCAATACACATGCGCCACACCACTGCCACGTTCGGGTCATCCTTTTTCTTCTCGACTAGGACTGGATTTGATAACCAATCTGGATGCAGTACTTCCATGATAAACTCGGCAACCAAGAGCCTGGCTATCTCGGCAGCTATCACTTTCCTCCTATCTTCGGCGAAGTGGCGGAGGGGTTGCTTCACCGGCTTGGCATCTGGCCTTACATGAAGAGAGTGCTCAGCCAACTCCCTCGGAACTCCTTGCAAATCCTGTGTGGACCATGCAAAGATATCCCGAATCTCACGGAGGAAGTTGGTGAGCTCGCTTTCCTATTTGTCAGATAGCCCAGCACCAATAGTCACTGTGCGCTCCGGGAAAGCCTCATCAATCTGTATCTTTTTTGTCTCATTGGTAGCTTGAAAAGACACACTGCCATGTGGGTTAGTGAGTGTCGACATAGACATTTGTGCCGCCTTCGCCAATGCTGCAACTTCTATCATTTGCTGCTTTTCCTGTGTTATCACCAGTGACTCGGCCAGCGAAGATCTGGCTGAGGCGCATGCGATAGATCACTTGTAGTCACCCACAACTGTAATAACCCCACATGGACCTGGCAGCTTCATCTTTAGATAAGCAATGTGAGGAGTGTCCATAAACTTTGCCATAACTGGTCTGCCGAGTAAAGCATGGTACGAGCTAACAAGATCAACCACCTCAAACTTTATGGCCTCAGTACGATAGTTTTCTCTGTTTCCGAATAAGACGTCAACCCAGATCTTCCCAATTGTCTCACATGATAATCCCGACACAATTCCATGGAAGGTTTTCTTAGTCGGCTCCAACATGTTCATGATGATTCCTAGCTTGAGAATGGTATCCTTGTACATGATGTTGATGCTACTGCCATCGTTTATCAGTACCTTGGAAAACTTCACATTAATATCTAGGCCCATGAAAGTTGGATCCAATACCAGAGCATATCCCCCTGGTGTCGGCATGATCTTGGGGTGATCCTTTATGCTCCAAGTTATCTCCTGTTCAGACCAGTGCATGTATTTTGGTATTGTTGGCATTGTGGTGTTTACTTCCATCATCCGTCTCTACTGGCTTTTCTCGTCAGTTGGCTCTGTGACAAACACAACATAGCTCTAGTGATGATATCTGTATTCGTTTCTGGTTCCATGTCCGACATGAGCGCCATCATTTCTTGGGTCATGCACCTGATGCACAGCTTCTCTCCTTTCTTGATTGCAGTATCTTGGCTGTTGATTTTCATACCTATGTTCAACACCAATGATTTGAGCATTTCCCCCTGTGAGTGGGGGGGAGGTGGTGGTAGCTACTGAATTGGCGAGTCTACTCTGACACCCTTTTGGAACCAAGTGCACTGTCTAGTTGTGTGGTTTGCCGGCTTACTTGGACTCGGCATGTGAAACTTGCACGGCTGATCCAACATCATTTCATAAGTATACTTTTGCCTTTATTGATATGGCTTTCTCTGTTCATATGGATTTTTTCCATCATTCTTTGGTACCCATTGTTGTTGCCCACTTGTCCTTTGACACTGGCTGCTTCCAGCATCAGGATGATCTCGACTTACGGCTGCAACCTGAGTCGAACCATACCTATAATCTGGCCTCTCATCTCGTCGTTTGCTTATGTACTCACCTCTTTCCTGGTGCCTTTGTGATCCCGCTGCATCATAAATCTGAGTCTCAGTGATTCTGTCTGTCGACATTAGCAAAGTTTGAGTCGGATCCCCTAATGCATACGAGTTGGCAATCCTTATCGTTTCGGCTAAGCTTGTCGGCATACCTCTCTATAAGCTTTGCCATAACACACTTCTGTGCCGGCATCCTTGTGCAAACCACGCAATGGACTGAGATTCAATTACTCCTTCACAAGAGTTGCGCATAGTGCACCATCTAGTGAGAAATTCTCTGTCTGTTTCATTTGGTCTTTGTTTTCACATAGCCAATTGTTGTGGGCGATTCAGCCTCTTGTAGGTGCTTGTGAAGTTACTCACAAAAGCTTCTTGGAAATCGATCCAGCTGTTGATGCTTCCGGGTGGTAAATTATTCAGACACACCCTCGCTAGTCCTTCTAGCATTTGCGGTACATACCGCACTGCCCATCTTAGATTACCCTGTACGATTTTTACCGCAGTTCCGTAATCGATGAGCCAGTCCTCTAGTTTTGTGCTTCCATCGTAGGTTTTTGTTCCTCTTGCCAGCTGAAATTTTGGCATTGGCGGCTCTCTCATGATCCTTGGTCCGAAGCACGGTGGACCATGCGGTCCTTGTGACTCGATAAGCTTTGCCATTTTTATTCGGTCAAGCTTTAGCCTCGCGTCATCCGGCTGGAGATTGTTGTCTCCTAGCCTTGATCCCATAGCTTGATACACATGATCCGACAATTCATATCCATCATTTACCATTGTCAAGTAACCATCATTGTATGTGTTGGCATTCGGGTCTGTGGGCTGCTGCACTACTTTTCCTGCACTTTGCTATCTTCTTTCGGGTTGGGATGGCGGAGGATTCGGAGCGGGGTTTCCTCCTCCTGCCGAGTGAGTCCCACGCCTAGGTTGAGGCACAAAGGTCTGGCCTCCATTATCATTTCTCTGTCCACCTTGCTTTTCTCAGCCAACATTCTCTGTTTTTTTCTTTTACTTGAGCAGCATTTTTTCTTGTGCCTTGGGCCCGAGTCAGGTTCCCTTGAGCCACTGTCGGATCATAAGCAACCATCTGTTTGTTTTTTCCTGAGTCCACACTTTTCTCTTTTCTCTATCTCGGCGCAACCCCTAGCGAGGAAGCCGTATGGCCTGCTGACCTAGACGGGATTGGAGTTGCCGAGTGAACGAGTTGTGACCTTACAGCTATACCCGGATTTTCCCTGTAGTACGCTTCATTCAGCTTTCCTGCTGCTCTCACCAACTTGTTTACTCGTTCCTGTTGCTTTTTCTTTGCCTCACCCGTCAAGTGGGGTAACTAGGCCATTGTTGCCTCTGCGGCTCTCAAGTTTGTTGCTGCTGTGTTGTATGTCGGTCTGATGGTTGTCTCGTTGCTGCATTCTGGGGTTACTTCTGATGTAGCATCCGCCAGCCCTTCCTTGAGGTTCCTTCCTCTTATCCTTGTTGCGTCAAGCCAGGTCTTAGCGCCCTTGACTCGGTTTGCCGAGTTATACTCTCGCATCGTGATGTCCATATCCTGCTGCAACTGAGCTAATTCCTTGGCCTTTTCCAACACATTTTTCCTAGTTTCCTCTAACTCGGCTTGCATGCGTGTTGGTCCTGCTGCTGATGCCACTGTCTCTACTAATTTTTCTATTGCTTCTTGCAGCTCTTTGGCTCTTTTACTTCTAGCTATGTTCTCTGGCTTCTCCAGCGGTGCCTTCGCAGTTCTCGCTGCTCTCGGCATTGCGTCCGGGTTTTCTTCCTCAACATTCTCATTCACTACAGGAGCTACTAGAGGTGCTGGGGGACGCGATGGATCAGGAGCAGTCATCATTACCATGGCTGAGACGAGTTGATGGAGCTTTTCCACGGCATGAACCGCAGGTGGATCCGGCGCCAAGACGACGCGCTCCGGGTATGCGCTCTCCACGTGCACGGCGACGTAGACTTGGTGCTCACCGAACTTGATGAAGCGACTGCCCCTTGGGAACGGCTTGGTCCTGAAGCAGCCCGTGTTGTCGCTGACGAAGTTGAGCGCTCCAAACCTCTGGATGGGGTCAGAGTAGACGCGCTCGCCTATTTTGGCGATGATGTTGCCAGTCTAGATGAAAACTCCAGCAAGCACCTGCTTCTGCCCCACGGTCGGCGCCAACTGTCGTGGTGGTGTCACGTAGATGCCATGGGTAGGCTTATGTTGGGGGCCGAATGGACGCTTGAGGTAACCGGGGAGGGAGTGCACGGTCTAGCCGCGCACGATGAACATGAAGAACTCTCCAAACATAAGATTGTTATTGCCGCAAGATGTTTACAAGTGCTCCTAGAGTTGTTCAAGCATAGCCTCAGGGCACTAGTTTCCTGCTTGGTCCCACCCCCCAAACCCTAGCTACGCCCCTCCTTATAGATCGATGGATAGCTAGGTTACAACTTTGGGCCCTAGGGTTACTTTTTGCATCTTTTTCTGTACTGTACGGGCCGGGTCAGAGGCTATCCCTAAGCCCTTGACCCATTCCACAAAGTTGTACAGCTAACGGTCTTCCCATATGTAGGTGCCGGCTCTTGGCCACCTTGTTGCTTTGTACGACCCTTGCTTTTAGGCCACCGGCTCCTTTTATGTCACCCGTCGCCTTCTTCTTTTGACCATGCTTTACCATGGTCCTCTCGAATCTCACTCGGAAAGATGCCACGCGTCCTTCCCGACTCGACCTTCCCTCGTGAGACCCGGCTGTCACACCGCAAGGTAAACAACTTTGTCCTATGCGGCCAACATATTTCTTATGTCGGCCATAGATAAGCTTCAGATACCGGCCGCTAAGTCCCGACCGTGATTTCTTTGACTCGACATAAGCCAAGTTGGGTAATGTTTTACCCTTATGACCCTAAGGGGTTATCCCGACAAGAAGAGTGATAAACAAAAGGAGGAAGAATGGATTAGCTACCCATGCCTACCTTCTAATGAGAGTAACTCTTTATCCTTTACATTATTTGATCGCCATGCTTACCAAAGGAGGATGAATGTTATGTTCCTATGAATTCTTTTAAAATATCTACTATGGGTAAAACTTGTGATAATAATTATGCTCCTGTTATTTATGATAATCCATGCTATTTTGATAAATCTTATGATAACCCTTATTTGTGCCTAACTTCGAAATGCATGGTACTAAAGAGTTCTTCTTAGAAAATGTTTATGATAAAGCTCTAGATGATGTCCTATATTGGTTGATAATATTAATTGTACTACTATTGAAAATGAGATTGGAGGGGTCTTGACTTTATCTTGGAACCCCGTACCTCTTGAGAATGATCAGTCATCTTGTTATAAAATTGTTAAAAGTGAGTTTGAAGGTTCTTTCACGATTTTTTATAGATCAAAACAATGTTCTGGGGTTTTTCACGATTTTTTACAGCGAAGCACAAAAATCTATTTTGGGACAACAACTTCCCCAAATCTTACTTCCCTCTCGTTAGAGGCTATTCTTGGCACAAAAACCAAACAAAAAGGATAAGGAGAGGTTGTCACAGAGGCAATAACTTCCAAGACTCAACAAAAGAAAAACTTACTAAAAAAAGTTTGGGTTATCTCCCAAGAGTGCTTTTCTTTAACGCCTTTCAGCTAGGCACAAAAAGCAAGAGTCAAGTATTTTCGAATGAAGAAGCATCAACATCAAATTTCTTACGTCTACCTTTACTCTTACCTTTAGGGAACACATGATTGCTTGGTGGGGAAGTGAAATTCATGGTGTCTTTTCCCACATCTATTATTGCTCCAACGAGTTTTAGTAGGGATCTTCCAAGTATATTTTTTCCTTTTCCTACACATTCAATAACAAGATAATCAGTAGGTACCACTTTCCCTAAGATTTTTGTAAATACTCCTTCAGCTATTCCAATGGGTAATATAGTGGCATTATTGGTGAGTGATATTTCTTCTCCACCCTCAGAAAGTTCCCAAAGATTCAGAGATTCATAAATATCCTTAGGCATAAGACATAACTCAAACATAATATCACAACAAGCATGCAAATTTCCACCATTTATAGCAACTTTTACTGTAGGTAACCATTTTGATGGTTCAGAATTTATCGGAACATAATCATGGTGCTCTTGAAGCATATTATAGCATCCTTTTAAGCAAGATGTACTTGTATCAAGAGTGTTTAATATAGCATAAATGCTTATTAAGGATGAATCAAATTTATTAGGCAAGTTATATGTTGCGATCAAATTTTTTATCAAGCTTCATCCCCATCACAATGAAGGAAATCTCCTCCTACTACAACATCCAAAGCATATCTATAACAAAGAACAAGACCAGTAGAAACTACTAAGAAGCAAGCCTAGAGTCATTTTAGGTTTAGTTTTTCATAAGAATCAGAAATTCTAGACCAAGCTTCTTTGAAACTCTCCTCACTCCCTTGTTTGAAAGTGAAGATCATTTCCTCAAGTGACATAGTGATTTGAGTAGAACTAGACATAAAATCAACTTGAAGTAGGAACTATTTTTGTGTGTTTTTGATAAAAATAAGCAAACAAAACAAAGAAAAAGAAACAAAGCAAACCAAAAACAAAGTAAAGAGATTGGTAGTTGATACGTTGGAAATGTATTTATAATTTCTTATGTCCCATGCTTGTTTAGTATTTACTTTGCTTTGCTTTGTCTACACTTTGAGGTATTTTATATGTTTTCTGGTACTAACCTATTAACAAGACGCCATAGTGCGAGTTGCCTGTTTTTTACTGTTTTTGGTTCCAGAAAGGCAGAAAATCAATATTATCGGAATTGAACTGGACAAAAGCCAAAGTCAATATTTTACCGTGGGGAACACGGGCAGTCTGAGACGGAGGGAGGTACGGGGCCACACCACCTGGCGGCGTGGGCTAGGGTTAGCCACGCCTGGGCGATGTGACCACCATGCACACCCTCCTGCCTTGCCTCTTCGCCTATAAAGACCACCCGATGCATAAACCCTAAGTACCCAATCAATATTCCACAAAACCATCTGTAGCCGCTGCCACCATTGTCCCAAGATCGGGGGATCTGAAGCTCTTCCTGGCACCACAGCCGGAGGGATATCATCCAGGAGACCTTCTTCTTCATCATGTCAGCCTCCGGTATGAAGCGTGAGTAGTTCCACCTTAGACTACGGGTCCATGTAGTAGCTAGATGGTTGTATCTCCTCCTTTGTGCTACCATGTTTAGATCTTGTGAGCTCCGTTCATGATCACGATCATATCTATTTGTAATCATGCATGTTGTGTTTGTGGGGATCCGACGGATATTGAGATTACTATGTCAGGTTGATTAATGGTTTTGTCTTATTGATTCTATCATGTTTGTGTTGTTTGTGATCTTGCATGCTCTCCGTTTCTAGTAGCTATCTTGGCCAAGTAGATGCTAATGACTCCAAGAGGGGGTATTTATGCTAGATAGTGGGTTCATGCCTCTATTTAATCTAAGGGAAGTGATAGAAAACTCTAAGGTTGTAGATATGATGTTGCCACTAGGGAGAAAACAACGGTCTCTTGTTCATGGAACAAGTGGATTGTTTACCTTACACACTTTGCTTAAAGCAGTTATCTGTTGCTTGCAACTTAATACTGGTGGGGGTTCGGATGATAACTCAAGGTGGATTTCTAGTCATAGATGCAGTTGGATGGAGGTCTATGTATGTTGTTGTATTGCCCAATCGAATCTCATAGGATCATGAATGTCTAGTATTGCGTTGTTATGCCTTGCTCAGTCCTGTCAATTGCCCCGCTATAATTTGTTTACCCAGCATGCCATGTTTGTTTATCTAAGGAGAACACCTCTGGTGAACTATGGACCCGGTCCAATCTTTACCATTGATACATCTTCCACTATTACTGTTTACTTTTTGCAAACCACTATTACCTTCCACACCATACAGTTAATCCTTTGTTTTCAAAGAAACCAGTGAGATTGACAACCTCATTGTTCGTTGGGTCAAAGTCTTGAGTTTGTGTTGTGCGGATCTCCAAGTTGTTAGCAACATCTTTGAGACGTTTCCTTCCTCCTACTAGTTAGATAACCTCGGTTTCTTACTGAGGGGAAACTTGCTGCTGTGCTCATCACACCTTGCTCTTGGGGTCTCCCAACGAGGCGTCAACAACACGCCAACAAGCTTTTCTGGCACTGTTGCCGGGGAGGCTAAGGACGTCTTCACAAGGGGAGTCCTTCACAACCTTTCTCTTTAATTTGTTTTTGTTTTGCTTAGTTTCTTTTACTTGGTTTTGTTTGCCTCTTGTTATCAAAAACTCCAAAAAATAGTTTAGTTTGGTTTGCTTTCTCTTATCAAAAACACACAAAAAAAAGTTCCTGCTCTAGTTGCTGCTGCTTTTGGGTTGCTCCACTTTTGCCAAAATGAACTCCGCTGAGAACACCAAGTTGTGTGACTTTACTAGCACAAACAATAATGATTTCCTTAGCACTCCTATTGGTCCACCTGCTCCTGATGTTACCTTTTATGAAATTAAGCACGCTTTGTTGAATCTTGTGATGAGAGAGCAATTTTACGTGCTAGTTACGATGTCGCTACTTCCCACATCAATAACTTTGTTAAACTTTGTGAGATGCAAAATATAAGGATGTAGATGGAGATATTATTAAGCTCAAGTTGTTTCCTTTCTGCTTGAGAGAAAAAGCTAAAGAATGGTTGCTATCCTTGCCTACAAATAGTATTGATTCTTGGATTAAGTGCAAAGATGCTTTTATTGGAAAGTACTACCCTCCTGCTAAGATTGTATCTATGAGAAGTGATATTATGAAATTTAAACAACTTTATAATGAACATGTTGCTCAAGCTTGGGAAAGAATGAAATCTTTGGTTAAGAATTGTCCCACTCATGGACTTACTGCTTGGATGATTATCCAGACTTTTTATGCAGGTTTGAACTTCTCTTCAAGAAACCTGTTGGATTCAGCTGCTGGAGGTACCTTTATTACCATCACCTTGGGTGTTGCAACAAAACTCCTTGACAATATGATGGTTAATTATTCTGAATGACACACTAAGAGAGCTCCACATGGTAAGAAGGTGAAAGAACATGTTGGGCCCCCATGTGTGGTTTTGGTAATTAATGATAATCTTTATGGACTAATTTGTGTATTAAGTTATACTTGTAGGATTTGTCCATTGGAATCGCTTGGAGCATGTGTTGGCTTCAAGGTCGATGAAATGCAAAGAAGATATGTTGTGCAAACTCAATATTAGGTCGATGATGAGGAATTAAGAAAGACGTTCCATCTTAAGAAGGGCAAGATCGTCTACATCGAGCTCAAGTGGAATGCTCAAGGCAAAGGTATAATCTTGATAGGTTTTCCCTTTTGTCGGTCTCACGTTGTGTGTGAGACCAGGTTTAGGATAGATAACCGTACTATCAAGAGGGGCTCTCGAATGAGGAATTCGGTCACATCGTTCGAAGAGAGCTCAAACCTTTGCATACTTGCATCATCATATTTGGTTGCTATTTGGTCTTGTCCATGTGAGGATTTAGAGCTTGTGTTAATCTCCATAAACATCAAAATCGGATCTTCCATTTGTATCTTATTGCAATTTTGATCTTGGCGGTTTTTCAGTTTCTCACCAAGTGTGGCATCTCTCATTATATTAGTTGATACAATCCCACTTGGTGATAATCATTATTTCCACTTTTTATTGGAATGCCCTTGTTGTCCTCTATCCAACGCAATTGGAATCGGGTCAATCGGAGTCTCCAATCAAAAGTTATGATCGTTTGTATATTTGCTTTATTTAAAATGAAAAAGAAAAACATCTTGTCTGGGCCGTCCGGTACTACCAGGCCCCGTACCGGACGCACTTGGCTCGCGCGGCCCATCTTCAGCTGGCCCGGTACTATTTTTCGGTCCTACCGGAGCGGCCCGATAGTACCGCCCGGGTGGGCCGGTACTACCGACTGGTCCAGTTTTTTTGCCCAGTTAGATCTGCGCCTACCGACTCGATTTATCTCTCGCCAGATCCGATCCCGCTAGCGATGACCTGCCGTGTCGCAGCTTCCGCCCTCGCGGCCCCTTTGCCTCGCCTCCGGCTTCTCATTGCCCAGCGCATGCCGCGCCACGACGCGCCTTGCCGCTGCTTTCTTTGCCGGGCGCTTCGCCGCCTTTGCTATTGGCCAGCCCCACTCGCCGTGTTCTTCTTGTCTGTCTTGCCGCAAGACTGGCTCAGTTGCATCGCAAGACGCGCCACCGCATATCGCGTCGCTACCGCGTCGCTAGCTTCTGCATCTTTGCTGCTGGGGCCGTGATGGCTTCTTTGCACCGCATGCGATGCTGCTAGCTTCGCCGCGCATGCACACCGCATTGCTGCTTCTTTCTACCCGCATCGTCGCCTCCGCCCGTGCGTGTATTTCCTGGAGCATGCGGTACTACCGGTTAATTCTGATAGTACCAGTTCAAACTGAAAAACGCCCCAAACGGCTAGTTTTACTGGGCCTCTATTTAAGCCCTTGCCCTTTTTCAGTTTGGACAGCTCCTCTCTTATCTATTAGGCTAAACTTTGTCCACACTTGCTCTAGATCTTGAAGCTTGCCTAATCTTTTCCCTCCGATGATTCTTGCCCATATTTGAGTGGAAGAGAGAGAGGAGATCTAGATCCGCGTTTTGACCTAACTGATTTATCTCTTTGTGAGTGCATCATTGGGGATCTAGATTTTGGGGGATTTTGTGTCTCTTTGATTCCTCCTCTCTTGTTCCCCCAATAGCTTTAGTAGCTTTGTTGGAACTTGAGAGTGAGGTATTTGAGCACCTTTGTGGTGTTTTGCCATTTGCATTGGCATCGGTTTGAGTTCTCCTCGGAGGATTCGGTTTGTGTTACTCATTGGAGCTTGTCCCTCTTGGGTTCTTGGAACCCTAGGCGGTTTGTGGCCTTGGTGGCATTGTGTTTTTGTGGCATTTGTTGGGAGCCTCCAATTAAGTTGTGAAGAAGTGTCCCAACCTTGTGAGAGGTTAGGTTGCCACCGACAAGTGCACCGATAGTGGGCGTGGATCGATCTGTTGGGGTGAGATTCACGGAGAATAAGGAGGCCTTTTGTGGCGTTGGTGGTTTGATACCACCCCCTCTCCAAACGAGACGTACTCCATGTTGGGAGGAACTCGGTAAAATATCGGTGTCCCCGCGTGCCTCGGTTATCTCTATACCTGAGCTCTTTACTTATGCACTTTACATTGTGATAGCCTTCATGCTTGAAGTAACATATATCTTGCTATCACTTTGTTGCTTGTATTGCTTATCATAAGATTGTTGGTGCACATAGGTGAACCTTAGTTGTTCTAGGTTGTGCTTAACAAAGTAAACACTAGTTTTATTCCGCCTTTGTTGAGCCACTCTAGGAAAAGTTTTAATCGCCTATTCACCCCCCCTCCTCTAGGCGACATCCGTATCCTTTCAGAAGGTAAATTCTGTTGAAGAAACCTCCTCTTTGAGTGATAAGATTGATGTTATCATGGTTATGCTTGTTAATGGGAAAGCTCCTTTAGATCCTAAAAATTACAATGATAGTGTTCCCCTCGTGTTTGCACCACCAAGAAAGTTCTTATGTATGAGGCAGGCCATGATGATCAGATGTCAGACATATCTATGTTCGCATACAATGGGTGTAAGAAAGGCTACACAACAATACACGCGAGTTTGAGTTGGCGAGCCTAGCATGTGCAGACATGGCCTCAGAACACAGAGACTGAAAGGTCGAGCATGAGTCACATGGGGATGTGATAGACATTTAGAATGTCCACATTTGGAGCTATGTCATCAGCCATGACGATCGGGGGTGATGTAGTGAAATGAGATCATGTGATCACTAAGACGAATGGAGGGATGTTCGTCTTGAGTGGGAGCCCTGTTAATTTAAGTTTAAAAGTGAAACTTAAAACTTGTGCTCACTATATTATGAACATGGTCTAAACTCTTTGCAAATCCATTATAGATGTCTCGCCCACCCACCTTCAACCTAAGCGCTTTCCTAAAGAAGGACAAGCTGAAAACCGATGGGTCCAACTTCACCGCCTGGCACCGCACCCTGAGAATCCTCCTAAACCCTACAAGCTCAACTATGTCTTAGAGGCAGAACTGCCCACCAAACCCGTAGACACCGCCACTGAGGACGAAAAGAATGTCTGGCAGTCAAAGGAGGACAATTCCTCCCTCATCCAAAGTGGAATGCTCTATGCCATGGAGCCGGAGCTTCAAATGCATTTTCGGAAGATGGCTGCATTTGCGATCCTTGAGGATCTCAAAGCCGTCTTCGATCCAAAGGCTCGTGTAGGGAGGTATGAAGCTTCCGAGCTCTTCTTCTATGCTAGGATGGAAGAGCATAGCAGTGTGAGCGAGCACGTGGTCAAAATTTCTGGCTACGTTCAATGCTTGAAGGCTCTGGATTACAAAATCCCGGACGAGCTTGTGGTTGATAGGGTGTTACACTCGTTGAATCCTAGCTACAGAGCTTTCGTGATGAACTGCAACATGCAAGGGATGGTTAAGACCCTTGCTGAGCTGTTCGCAATGCTCAAGACTACGGAGGTAGAAATTAAGAAGGAGCACACAGTGTTGATGGTTAATAAGACCACTAATTTTAAGAGGCCGGCACCATCTAAGGGCAAGAAGCCTAGGAGGGACGACAAGAAAGTTTCTCATTACCCTAAGGGCCCAAAGCCAAAGGCTGGCGTTGTGTGCTACTATTGCAAGGGAGATGGGCACTGGAAGTGCAACTGTCCCAAGTACCTCGATGACAAGAAAGCCATCAAGTTTGCCGCAAAAGACAAAGGTATATGTGGTATACATGTTATTGGTGTGTTCCTTACAAGCACCAGGAGCAACACCTGGGTATTTGATATCGGTTTTGTTGCTCGTATTTGTAACTCCCAGCAGGAGCTACGGAATAAGCGGTGCATGGGGAAGGACGAAGTGACGATACGCGTCGGCAACAGATCGAAGGTCGATGTCAAGGTCGTTGGCGATTTGTCTCTACATCTGCCTTCAGGATTAATATTAGTTTTAAATAAGCGCTACTTTGTACCCGCCTTAAGCATGAATATTGTGAGTGGATCTTGCTTATTGCAAGATTATTATTTGTTTAAATCCGGAAAAAGTGGTTGTTCTGTTTATATGAATGATGTCTTTTGTGTTCATGCGCGTGTATGCAAAGATTTATTCTTACTAGATCTTGATGACAGTACACACATCCATAACATTGATGCCAAGTGTAACAAGCATGATGACGATAATACCATGTATATATGGCACTTTCGTCTTGGTCATATTGGTGTAAAGCGCATGAAGAAGCTTCATTCTGATGGACTTATGGGATCACTAGATTTTGAATCTCTTGATATATGCGAGCCTTGTCTCATGGGCAAGATGACCAGGACACCCTTCTTCGTTACTATGGAGCGGGCAACCGACCTATTGGTAATCATACATACTGATGTGTGTGAAACCAATGAGTGTCTCAACACACAATGAGTATCGTTATTTTGTTACCTTTGCTGATGATTTGAGTAGATACAGGTATATCTATTTGATGAAGCATAAGTATAAAACCTTTAAAAAGTTTAAGGAATTTCAGAAAGAGGTAGAGAATCAACTCATAAATAAGATTAAGCACCTTCGATCAGATCGGGGAGGCGAGTACTTGAGTTATGAGTTTGGCATGCACTTGAGGGATTGTGGTATAGTACCACAGCTTACGCCAGCCGGAACACCACATCGTAATGGTGTGTTGGAACGACATAACCGCACTCTATTGGATAGTGTCCGGCCCATGATGTCTTTGGCTGATTTGTCTGTATCATTTTGGGGATATGCATTAGATACCGTCACTTTTATTCTATACAGAGAACCATCCAAATCCATGGAGACAACACCATATGAGATATGGCATGGCAAAAAGCCAAAGTTGCCATTCTTGAAAGTTTGGGGATGTGAGGCTTACGCTAAAAAACTACAGCCTAACAAACTTGAACCTAAAGCGAAAAAGTGCATATTTGTAGGATACCCAAAGGATACTATTGGGTATACCTTCTACAACAAATCCGAGGGCAAAACATTTGTCGCTAATGACGGTGTCTTTCTAGAGAAAGAGTTTCTCGCGAAAGGAGTTAGTGGAAGAAAAATAGAGCTTGATGAGGTCATTGACCCTTCTCTCCAAATACCGAGTAGCGCAATGGAAACTATTCTGGAACCTCCCTCCATAGTGGAAGAATAAACGAATGATACAGATCATAACATCGGAGCTCCTACGGTTCGAAGATCTATAAGAGCACCTACTGTCCTAGATTGGTATAGTAGCCTTGTGATGTCAGTCTTGTTAGATGAACAAGATGAACCTAAAACCTACAAAGAAGCAATCGAGAGTGCCTACTTTGATAAATAGCTACGAGCCATGAAATCCGAGATAGGATCCATGCATGAGAACCAAGTTTGGAACTTGGTGGATCTCCCTGAAGGTCGAAAGGTTGTGGAGAACAAATGGATCTTTAAGAAGAAGAAGGATGCTGATGGCAATGTGATTGTCCATAAGGCAAGACTTGTCGCAAAGGGTTTTCAACAAGTGGAAGGAATTGACTATAGCGATACATTCTCTCATGTGGCAATCTTGAAATCTATCTGAATTTTACTAGCAATTGCTGCATATTATTATTATGAAATATGACAGATGGATGTAAAGACCGCCTTCCTTAATGGTCACATTGATGAAGAGTTGCATATGATGTAACCAGAGGGGTTTGTCAATCCTAAGGATGATGGAAAGGTATGCAAGCTTGAGTGTTTCATTTATGGACTAAAGCAAGCATCTAGGAGTTGGAACAAGCGATTTGATAAAGTTATTAAGAGTTTTGGATTTGTCCAAAATAATCAAGAGGCTTGTGTTTATAATAAAGTGAGTGGGAGCTCGGTGGTATTCCTAGTGGTATATGTGGATGACACATTACTAACTGGGAATGATGTGGATTTATTAGGGAGCGTAAAGAAACATCTGAGTAGTCAGTTTTCCATGAAAACTTTGGGTGAAGCGGCATATATATTGGGCATTAATATCTATAGAGATAGATCAAGACGCCTGATAGCATTAAGTCAGAGTACATACATAGATAAGATTTTGAAGAAGTTCAAAATGGAAGGCACCAAAAGGGGTTTTGTGCCTCTTATAATAGTTGTGTCATTGAGTATGAATCAATGTCCAGCTACATATGTTGATAGAGAGAGGATGGTTCATATCCCCTATGCTTCTTCCATAGGTTCTAGCATGTATGCTATGTTATGTACTCGACCAGATGTGGCCCTGGATATCAGTTGGACATGTCGTTTGCAAAATGATACATGAGTAGAACATTGGACAACTATAAAGAATATCCTAAAGTATCTGAAAAGAACTAAGGATATGTTCCTAGTCTATGAGGGTGATGATGTAGCTCTGAACGTATCTGGTTACGTGGATGAGAGCTGGAACACATACTCCAATGACTCGAAGTCTCAAACTGGATTTGTCTTTTTGGTGAATGGTGGTGTAGTAACCTGGAGAAGCGTGATACAACCAGTGGTGGCACAGTCTTTAATGGAGTCGGAATGCATCGCAGTTAACTCTACGGGGAATGAAGCCGTATGGCTACAAAATTTCGTCATCAAACTGGGAGTTGTTCCTAATGCGGATGATTCTGTGACAATCTACTGCGACAACATAGGTGCCATAGCAAACGCGCCGAAACCAAGAACTCATTCCATAGCCAATCACATCCATCTTAGATTCCACACCATTAGACAAAATTTTGAGAATGGCAAAGTAAAGATTTGCAAAGTGTATACAAATCTCAATTTCGCAAATCCATTTACCAAAAGTATTCCACAAGCCAAGCATGAGCAATACCGGGATAATATTGGTGTTAGGCCATTGCCTATAAAACTAGATTAATTTATACTCTAGTGCAAGTGGGAGACTGTAGGAGATATGCCTTAAAGGCAAATAGTTAAGAGTTTTTATTTGATCTATCTCTTATTCATAATACGTTTGTTGTCATGCTATTTATGTGATAATATTTATGTGATCGCGATTGACGCTACCCCTTCATCTACCATCGGATTAGTTTTATACTTAAATAATTGTTATTTGGTGCCTGCGTTAAGCATGAATATTATATCGGGATCTTGTTTATTGCGAGACGGTTACTTGTTTAAGTCCGAGAATAATGGTTGTTTGATTTATATGAGTAATATGTTTTATGCACATGCACCTTTGATAGATGGTCTATTCTTATTGAATCTCGATAGTGGAAATACACATATTAATAACATTGAGGCTAAGCGTTTGAAATCGGCGATAACTCGACCTATATGTGGCAATCGTCTTGGTCACATTGGGTGAAGCGTATGAAGAAACTCCATTCCGATGGACTTCTTGAATCACTTGATTTCGAATCACTTGAAAGATGCGAAGCATGTCTGATGGGTAAAATGACTAAGACTCCGTTCTCTGGTATGATGGAGTGAGCTACAGACTTATTGGAAATCATACATACCGATGTGTGTGGTCCAATGAGTGTAGCATCGCACGGTGGTTATCGTTATGTTCTTACCTTCACGGATGATTTGAGTAGATATGGGTATATCTATTTCATGAAACATAAGTCCGAAACTTTTGAGAAGTTTAAGGAATTTCAAAGTGAGGTAGAGAATCAACGTAACAAGAAGATTAAATTTCTACGTTCTAATCGTGGAGGTGAATATCTAAGTTACGAGTTTGGAGAGCATTTGAAGAAATGCGGAATACTTTCACAATTACCTTGGGAACACCACAGCGCAATGGTGTGTCCGAACGTCGAATCGAACTCTCTTAGATATGGTTGGTTCTATGATGTCAACTCTGATTTACCGCTATCATTTTGGGGTTATGCATTAGAAGCTTGACGCATTCAATTTAAATAGGGCACCATCTAAATCTGAAACGACACCGTATGAATTATGGTTTGGGAAGAAACATAGATTGTCGTTCCTTAAAGTTTGGGTTCTTGAAGCCTATGTAAAGAAGTTACAAAGGACAAGCTTGAACCCAAAGCGAAAAATGCGTCTTCATAGGATACCGAAGGAAACTATTGGGTATACCTTCTATCATAGATCCGAAGGCAAAATCTTCGTTAAGAATGGATCCTTTCTAGAGAAGGAATTTCTCTCGAAAGAAGTATGGAAGGAAAGTAGAACTTCGACGAGGTTGTGAACCTTCTCTCGAATTGTAGTAGCGCGACCGGAAGAAGTTCTGTGGTGCTGCACAGTTAGAGAGGAAGCTAATGATAATGATCATGAAACTTGGTTGAAGTTGCTACAGAGCCTCGCAGTCAACGAGAACTCGTACCACTCCAGTTGGTATGATCCGTTATGAGTGTCATGTTGGTGGACAACACCGATGACCACGAGACATATGAGGAAGCGATGATGAGCCCAGATTCCAATAAATGGCAAGAAGCCATGAAATCCGAGATTGGATCCATGTACGAAAACCAAGTGTGGACTTTGGTGGACTTACGGGATGGCGGAAGGCCGTCGAGAACAAATGGATTTTCAAGAAGAAAACAAATGTCGATGGTAATGTTATCATCTATAAAGCTCGACTTGTCGCAAAAGGGGTTTCGACAAATTCAAGGAGTTGACTACGAGACTTTCTCACCGATGTAAGCTAAAATCCGTGAGGATTATGTTAGCAATCGTTGCATATTATGATTATGAGATATGGCAGATGGATGTCAAAACAGCATTCCTCAATGGAGACATTGATGAAGAGTTGTATATGATGCAACCCAAAGGTTTTGTCGATCCTAAAGATGCTAACAAGGTATGCAAACTTCAACGGTCCATCTATGGATTGAAGCAAGCATCCTGAAGTTGGAATCAACGTTTTGATAAGGTGATCAAAAGTTTTGGTTTTATATAAACTTATGGAGAAGCTTGTATTTACAAGAAAGTGAGTGGGAGCTCTGTAGCATTCTTAATACTATATGTAGATGACATATTGTTGATTGGAAATGATGTAGACCTTCTTAATAATGTCAAGGAATATTTGAATAATAGTTTTTCAATGAAGGATCTTGGCGAAGCAGCTTACATATTAGGCATAAAGATTTATAGAGATAGATCGAAATGCCAAATATCATTGTCACAAAGTACATATTTGGACAAAGTTCTAAAGAGGTTTGGAATGGAAGATAGCAAAAAAGGGTTCTTGCCCATGTTGCCCAATTCGACCTTGAGTAAAACTCAAAGTCCGACATCGGCAGAAGATAGAGAAAGGATGAGTAAGACTCCCTATGCCTCAGCCATAGGATATCTAATGTATGCCATGCTATGTACTAGACGACATTGCATATGCCGTTAGTTTAACTAGCAGATATCAAAGTGATCGAGAGTGGATCATTGGACAATGATCAAAAACATCCTTAAGTACTTGAGAAGAACTAAGGATATGGTTCTTTCTTATGGAGGTGATGAACAACTCGTTGTTAATGGTTACACCGATGCTAGTTGGAACACCGATCGGATGATTCTAAATCACAACTGGATACGTATTTATTTTGAATGTTGCGTTATTGGAGGAGTGCAAAGCAAAGCGTTGTGGCGAGATCTTCAACGAATCGGAATACATGGTTGCCGAGGCTTCACAAGAAGCGATATGGATGAAAGAGTTCATTGTAGAGCTGGGTGTGGTTCCTAGTGCGCTGGACCCAATGTCTATCTACTGTGATAACATGGGCGCCATAGCCAATGCGCAAGAACCAATGTCACACAAGAAGCTGAAGCACATCAAGCTACGTTTTCACGCTATTCGAGAACATATCCAAGATGGAGATATAAAGATTTGCAAAGTACACACAGATCTGAATGTGGCGGATCCGTTGACTAAACCTCTCCCGAGGGCAAAACATGACCAGCACCAAACTGCCATGGGTGTTCGGTATATTACCATGTAATCTAGATTAGATAACTCTAGTGCAAGTGGGAGACTGTTGGAGATATGCCCTAGAGGCAATAATAAATATAGTTATGATTATATCTTTGTGTTAAAATAAACGTTTACATTCATGCTATAATAGTATTAACAAGGAAACATTAATACTTGTGTGATTTGTAGACTAAAATAAGAGTCCCTAGTAAAGCCTCTATATGATACTAGCTTGTTGGTTAATAGATGATTGTGGTTTCCCTATCATGAACATTGAGATGTTATTAACAACAAGATCATATCGTTAGGAGAATGATATGGTGGACATACTCCTGTAGATAAGCGTAGCATAAAGATCAAGTCATTTTTAATAGTTCAATTGCTATATGCTTTACGATACATAGTAATCTAATTCCTTCGACCATGAGATCATGCATATCACCTTTACGGATGGATGCTTTGATGACATCAAACACCACACCGTAATCGGGTGGCTATAAAGGTGGCATTGAGTGTTAGGAAAGTATTGGTTGAAACACATGGATCAAGAGTGGGATTTGTCCATCCATATGACGGATAGATATACTCTAGGCCCTCTCGGTGAAATGTCATCCAATTAGCTTGCAAGCATGTGGTGGCTCACAAGGGATCACATATCATGGGAGCGAGAAAGAGTACTTATCGGTGAGGTTGAACTAGGTATGCAGAGATACCGACGATCATAACCTCGGATAAGTAAACTATCACGAGACAAAGGGAAATTGATACCGTATGTAAGTGGTTCATTCGATCGCAAAGTAATCGTAGAAATATGTGGGAGCCATATGAATTTCCAGATTCCTCTATTGGTTATTGTTCGGAGAAGTGTCTCGATCATGTCCGCATAATTCACGAACCGTAGGGAGACACACTTAAGGATTCGACATTGTTTGAGTAGTTATGGAATAATGAGAAAGAGTCTGAATGTTGTTCGGAGTCTCGAATGGGATTCAGGATATCACGAGGAGATCCGGAATGGTCCGGAGAATAAGATCCATATAAGGAAAGTCCGTTTGAGTTGGAGAATGGTTAGATGTTTTCATCGGGAATGTTCTAGAAGGTTCAAATGTCCGCACTCGGAGGGAAGGTACATGAATGTTTTATATCAAGTTGATATGATTGCATCATGTACTAAGTGTCATCGCTGAACAAAATAGAGGATTAATTCAAATCCTTGTTTGAAAAGTCAAACGCCTAGTTTGAAAGTCAAACGGCTATTTTTGGGAAGTGGAAAAGGAGGAGGAAACCGAGTTGGGGAGGAGTCCCTCCTCCCCACCGCCGGCGCACCACCAAGCCGAGTTGGGAGGGACTCATCTCCCTTCCCTTGGCCGGCCGGCCCCTCCACCTATATAAGGAGGGGCATGGCTCCCTCCTAGAGATACACAAGATCCTCTCCTCCAAGCCCTAAGCCGCCGGCGCCGCCACCTGCCGCCGCCGCCGCCTAGAAACCCTAGCCGCCGGCCTAGCCCCCTCGGCGTGTCTAAACCCTAGATCGTCGAGGACTCTCTCATACTCCACCATACTCGCTCCGGCTTAAGGCGAAGCCCTGCGAGATCTCCCCTCTAGTTCCGGTACCACGCCGTTGTGCTGCCGAAATCACGAGGAGAGTGCTACAACCTCCATTTTCTTTGGAACAAGGGAGAGGAAGGTCTTCGTCAATCGAGCGTGTGACCACTGCGGGAGCGGGAGCAAAGCATAGGAAGGATCGTCTACGCGATCTTGAGATCGGGAAGAGTACGACTACATCACCCACGAGAATCCGCTCTCGTTAAACACTTTGGAATCTTCGAGGGTGAGTTATTCTATCGACTCGTTGCTACAATCTAGTAGATAGATCTTGACTTGTTTGTTTGTATGCGGTAGAATTTTTTTGTTTTCCATGCTACGAAACCCTACAATGTAAACAACCAAGTCTCTGGTTATCTCTAGTAAACTAGCTCATTGAGAAAGTGATGATCTTATGGTTTCGAGATCATGGTGATAGTGCCGATTGACAATGAGACCACATCATTGGAGAATGATGTGATATACATCCACGTAAAGTTAATCATAATGAGATCTAGTTACTTAACCGTTCATCATTGATGATAACATAGAAACATCGTGGCCTATATCCTTCGACTGTGAGACAATGCATAATCATTGTTTTGGAGGGAGACTTTGATGCTATCAAGTATCAAGCCGTAAAAGGGTGATCGTAAATGGGTTGAGGAGTTTTTATCAAGACTTGCAAGCGTATGATTGGATCATGAAATGCAACGGCACGGGAACGAGTAAACGAGTTCACCAGTAACAAGATCGAACACAAGTATGGCTTGATATCAAATCTCAGATGACCTAGATATCGTATGACGAAGGGAATAGGACTACACAGTTAATGTTCAAGCGATGAGATTAATCATGAGTGCAATTGGTCATTATGGACATCGAGTCCCGATGTTGATCATTGATGCAAGAGGAGTATTGGTCATGTCGTAGCATCTCCGAGCCGAAGGGTGGCACACTTAAAGGTGGGGACGCATTGGTATTGAGTCGGCACAGAAGGAGTAATGAGAGAGAGAAACCGGAAAGCTTCCGGGTAACATCTGATGATGATCGGAAGGGGACCGAAAGGAGTTTCGGGGTATGAAATATAGTAATATATGTGTTTTATATTGCTTAGTTGAATTGATATTAAAATATATTTTATTTTATATTTATGATCAACCTTATTGCTATTGGGCCGCTTCTAGAAGGGCCCATAGGGCTAAGCGCCTAAGGGAAAGAGGAGGGGCCACTAGCGAAACCCTAAGGGTTTCCGCTTGAGGTGGGGCCTAGGGCTGGTTGCGACTTGGGGATCCACCACCCTAGCCCTAGGGTTTGACCCTACACCTCCCTACTATAAATAGAGCCCTCTCATCTATTTGTACCATAATAACAAGTTCTCTCCTCTCCTCTAAACCTTAGAGCTATCCCCATTAGATTTGATCTAGCTCTGGGTTTAGTTCTCCACCTCACTACCATCGTGCTTGAGGCAGTCCGCTTCCTCCTTCTTCTCTGCTCTTTGGATCGGATCCGGAGACATCCCTACACCGAGCGTGTGTAGAGCTTTGAGGCACAACATTTGGGGCGCCATCTTCATTGCTATCGCCTACCTGTAAGGCGTGCCACGGTCTTCAAGAATATGAACTCAGTTCTTCATCTCCGTTACTTATATGCATAGACTAGATCTCGATTGTCGTGTTCGTGGGTGGATTTTTTGTGTTTCTCTGTGAATGCCAACATCGCTTGACGCTAGCCACATAGTGGTACTTCTCCAAAGGGCACAACGGTTGTGAGTTACCTCCGTTTTGATTGACCATGGGTATCAACTTTGTTTTATTTTTTCTTCTTGTTTTTGGGCTAGTCTTATGTTTATGCCCCAATAAATGGTCATAAAACTATAATGTGTAGTGCTATATTAATAAAGGAGGACAAAAGTCTGTTTGGAGGTTGAATCATGTCATCTCCACAACGGCGTCACGACTACTATGTGTCTGGGTACCCATCCAAATGAGTGACTAGCTCCTCGGCACTCTCCTCTCTCCTCTCTCGCCATCGTCATACTCGTCTTGCAAGTGGTTTGGGCCACCACCTATTTGTCCATTGGATAAATAGAGTGGCAAAAATCGAAAATTGATTGCTTGAGCACCGATGAAGAAAATAATTATATCTTTTGTTCAACCCTACTCTTCCATCTTGCTCTATGGCCTTATCTTGGTCATGAGTGGTCTGCCGCCACCTATTCCTCCATGGGATCAATAGAGACAAAATCTAAAAGATTAATAGGTTGAGCACAAGTGAAGAAATAATTGTATATTTTTGTTCAGCCGTACCGACCACCCACTTTGAGCTTAAGATCCAATGGCTTCTCCTCTAGGCTCTTGCCTTTTTCCTTTGTCACATGTAGGGAGGCGGTGTGGTAATGGTAGGACATGTGGTGGTGGAGAAAATAGCAGCAGTGGGGCCAACCAACACGAGGAGGTGGGAGTTCGGAGAGAGGCACATATGAGGGTGTATATGGGTAGTATCTCTACCTTCATGATGGTGCGAGAAAGAAGAGTTGGTCGTGGCATCGGTGCTCCCCAGGCTATGGTGGCGGGGAATCGATGGCGGCGAGAGGAGGCAGAGAAGTATGGTCCAATCCATCGATACAAAGCAGTTCAATTTGAGAATTTAATTTTAGTTCAAATCCAATATTAAGCATCAACATCCAAATAGGGTGTTACAAAACTCGGGTGACTAAGTAATAATAGGTCAAAAAAGCCGCAACATTATGAAGTTTCTATAGATGCAACCAAATTGAACACTGACAAAGTTGTAGCGTCGACAATATATATGTATAGGAAATAAAAAAATAGTGTTACTATAATTTGCATAATTGTTAGGTTTGTTGCACTTTGATTCACAGTTGCATTGGAATGGCTAAATTGTTGTAGTATGTTATTTAGTAGGAATATAAGCATGATGAATATCCAAAAATAATTGGAAATAAAAGGTATCCAAAGATGGAATTCAGCCATGAATGGATCATTTTTTTGTTCTATTTTGTTTTTCAGTAGATTAATTGTTGGAATTTTTGCGTAAAATAGGCCCAACCCATTTATTATATGCCAATAAATTCCTGAAATCCTAGAGGCCCATTTGGCCCATTCATGCAAAGCAGATTTGGGACAAATGTTTAGTCCCACATTGCTAGTTGGGTGAAAGTTGGACCAGCTTATAAGGTGAGCTCTCCTACCACTTGGTAAAAGGATGAGAAGGAGAAGGATAGAGTTCCACACGCGCGCTCCTCCTCCTCGCTCGCCTCGTCACGATACGCGCGCGCGCCGCGGGTTGCGGGAATCTCGCTGAGCCGAGCTTTATTTTGCCACGCATGAATGATATATGAACAGATGTCTAAGCTGAAGCGTTTGCTTTGAGTGGACTTTTGTCTGAATTGAGTGAAGGTTGTCCGGTGGGTTGCCGCCTGTTCGATTCATCTTCCGTCCATTCGTTTCATCTTCTGCGTTGTCTGTCTACCTTCCCCTCTGTGCCTATAAGAGAGAGAGGTCGCGCCTCCTCTCAGACACACTGCCACACATCCTTTGCGCCTCCAGTTCCAGAGCACTGCGCTACCTAGATCTTCTCCATCCCGTCTTGCGGCGTGCACATGGGGACGTAAACCTCAAGAGACCCGCGCCGAGTCACATGCGGAGAAGGGCGATAAGGTTTTGGGGGCGCTATCGGTAGCGACTCTTGGCTCGTCACGGACTCCCTCATAGATAGAGGCTGCGACGTCTTCCCCGACGAGGACTTCTTCCCGACATGACACCCTCTTCCTCGGCGACATGGCATGACGATTCCAACACACACCGCGGTTCCTCTTACGATGCAGCTGTGTATGTTTTCTTCATCAATCTTGTTCTGATCATATCCAAAGTTTTATGTCTTGCAGTCTGTTTGGTTACCTGTCTTAATTTGTTTTCGCTATTTCACATGATTAGTATTTTGTCTTTTATTCTAATCATGTTTTATCTAGCGTTTATTTTGGGTAATTAAGCAGTAAATTGCTCTATTATTCAACACTCCAAAAACCTTATTTCAGGCAATTTGCCCCAAGTGGCTTTGTTGCTTCTATGAAGCCACCTGTGTTTGAAGGTGTGAATTACAAACGATGGTGTGCGAGAGCAGTGCTCTGGTTTCAGACCATGAGTTGCTATAACACCATCTATGGCGCACCTAAGGGGGAACTTAATCCCGCTCAGGAAGAGGCGTTCCAAAAACTTGATACCACTTTTAAGGCTGCCTTGATCAGCATCCTTGGCGACAATATTGTCGATTCATATCTGACATTTAGCAATGGCAAAGATATGTGGGATGCGCTCGAGAGAAAATTTGTAGTCTCCGATGCTGGCAGTGAACTATATGTCATGGAACAATTCTATGACTATAAGATGGTTGATGACCGTTCCATTGTGGAAGCGAGCTCATGAGATCTGATCACTTGCCGGGGAGCTTGAGCACTTCACTTGTGTGTTCGGACAAGTTTGTTGCGGAGGAATCATTGCCAAACTTCCCGATCATGGAGGAATTTTGCTACTTCTCTGAAGCACAAGAGACAAGAGTTCTCCGTCCGGATCTCATTGGGACTCTTGATGTGCAAGAGAAGGCAAGAGCAAAGACCTGCGTGCTCGAGTGCGAGGAGGTTCGTAACACCCTCGAATCGACTCTATGCAAGTTTCAGCGATTCATGAAAACCCGCATAAAGCGATTCAAAGGTGCCCACGAGCACTTTCGTGCGGGTGGAAAGCAGTAATAACATTACACAGCAGTCCTCGATGGGACCCACGAGCAGATATGTATACAGCAGCGACTCAATGAGTCAAGAATCTGAATATAATATACAAAGATCCAAATCATCTTGAAAAGCGATAGGCGTCCTACGGACAAGATGCAAATGGGGCTAAGACCTGAAGAATAACCAATGGCATCCATAACCCTGCCCAGCCAAGCGGAAGGGTAACCACTATGACGTCGATCTCACAACCTGGTTAAACAAAAGGGTGCCGAGCAAGGAAGGAAAAAAAAGAAGCGGTCGATCTTGAGGGCGATTACAGCGAGGCTAGAATTGGCGGTCCTCGCCTACATAGGTATGGTGAATTTGCGGCGGCGCATCATCGCTAAACAACCTATAGAGACTCGATATAGCGCCGGCTATCGAGAGAGGATAAGAAAAGATCTATTCGGATCAACCTGAATCTAACACCAAACAATCCCATCTGTATTCCCCTCGATACCAACCGAGAAAGTCAACGAGGAACTCACACCGTTGGCGGTTTAGTTATTGATTATCGTTAGCAATTACTAGTCAGGTATAGATAGCCATCCTGATAAAATAAGCAGTGGGCCGTTTTAGTTAACCATTCCGTTGTAGTTGCAACACTTACTAGTCAGATACAATTAGCATGAGATATCCCCAAACCCAGCAGTTGTTGGTACTTTTATTTAGCCATCCCGTTACAGTGAAGCTGATTACTAGTCAGATCGGATACAAGTCAATTTATAACAATAAACTTTAGTTATAGTTGTCTATGATCAAGCATTGTGCTCCAAGTCGTCCATAACCGCGTACACGGCTTCTCGAAAAGATTTAACCTGCGAGGTGCACCAAAGTATCCACGCGCCGACCCTTTTGCGGATCAATTAACATACACCCATCGGTATGTCGGGGCCTAAGTCATAGCGTTTCCGGACCCAAAGCAAGCACGGGGCCACCCACTAAGTCTACCAACAAAGTCGGTCGGGCTCGAGGCGGACTCGGGGTTTGTGGAGCATGTAAGCATTGGGAACCGAAACTCTCGGGCTTGTCGATACAGCAGGTCACGATCCTAACGTCAGTGCTCCTCGCTGTCGTAAATAAAGCAGTAAAGCATGGCATAAGTACAGAATAGTAATAAAGCCCCAAACTAATTGTGGCCCCCAGTACAGTACTTTGAAATTAGGTACTAAATCGATGGGGTGCCCATACATCCCATGTGGTTAGCGCTCGATCTCGGAGCAGTGTCAAAACTTCGGGTCCTACGGGACACCAGTGAGCGGTCGGAAACCAAATATTATCTATCACCCACCGGTGCCTCTACAATTACCTACTTCAATTTTTAGTTATTAAACATTAATTGAATTAAACGATAATTAAAGCCATGATCAACTCCAACCTTAAACATACGGCAATACTCCAACAAGCTGTGGTACTTGGCGACCGCATAGCACTTGAGCAAGCGACTACGACACGCAAGTCCAACTATCTACCAATCAACGGTAATAGAATGTGTCCAAGGCAATATATGGCTGCAAGGGATATCACGAATGCGGAAACTAGAGCATCGCAACACGATAGCAATAGATCAGGAAGAAATAAATACTATAAAAAGTAAGATAGGTAGAAAGGGGAGAATGCTACTTTGAAAAACATTGCCGAAGGTTCATTGAAGATCGGTCGACACTCGCATCAACTCAACGGTCTTATCATGAAGAAGCAAAACACTAGAATAAACAGGATGCACTATTTAATACTACGGCAAAAGATCGGGCATGATGCATGTATGATGTATGACATGGCAAGGGTGCAATGCAATTAGGCAATATTAAGCGGAACCGGTCGACAATTATTCGAGATGGTTCATGTTGTTTAGCTACCCTGCATTTTAAATGTTGTCTGAACATGACAAAAGATAGTACCGGTTCGCTACACAAATTTAGATGGGACCAATATTAGACTAGATAAGCCCGCATATGGCCCCATATTCAATTATATGGTGAATCGGCATATTGCCCCCAAACCACAAACAAGTATGCATGCATGGCAATTAAATATGCAACAGGTATATATTACATTTTATAAAATAGGACTCGGGAAGGGAATCACACATTAGGGTTCGGCAGATCTTGGGGGTTCGGAGGGTTCCGGGGTTCGGTCTCAGGGTTCAACAGGGATCGAGGTTCAGATTCAAGATGGAGAACTTGTTGAGACGTGGTGGAGATCTTGGGTTACAAGCGGTCGATCTCGTCATCGATGGCTAACTTGAATGGATCGGGTATCGGTCTTGGATCCGTGAGGTAGATCTTGTCGCGATGTCCGGAAGGCGAACTTGGCGTATTCGTCGGCGATCTTGGCGTTCGGGTTCTCGGCGTCATCCGGAAGAAGGTCTTATTGCATCCGGTCGTCGGGTCATGTCGTCGGTTTTGTCGTTTCACAGCGGAGATCTTGGCGTCCAAGGTCTCGGTGTCTTCGGGTCCGAGAGGAAGAACATGGCGTATCCGTGTCGACGACCTTGGTGTTCAGGGAGGAGTTCTCGGTGTTCCGTGTGGAAGGCCTCGAGGTTTGGTGGAGATCTTGGCGGTCCGAGAAGAACTTGGGTCGGCATCGGATCGGTCTTGTGGATCAAGTAGAAGATCTTGGCGTGCCCGAAGTAGAACTTGGCGTTCGGCGTCGTTCGGTTCCTTGTCGGCGGTCTTGGCGTTCAAAACTTGGGATGCTACGGTCGTCGACTTGGACTTGAGTCGCACCGAGCGGTGAACATCACCACGAGCGACCACGGATCGAGCACCTTGGACTAGCTGGCTGGCGGATGCACATCCTTGCCAAAGAGGAAGAAGAACGAGTTGGGACTCGATGCTAAGCGAAGAGGCGGGGTTTACGACATAGGAGGTGGAGGTTGCCAGGGCTTGCGGGCTTGCGCGCTGGAGGCACGACGATGGCCGCCAGGTACTACACGGCTTCCTGCGGGGACACGCGCATGGATGGTCGAGGCGGCTACGCGGAAAGGAGGCGAGGGCTCGGGGCGAGCTTCATGGCGCGGAGGCGAACACGGCGCATGCGGGAGGACCAGCGGGCGCCGGCGGCGACTTGGCAGCGGTCGGCACTGGATGGCGAGAGAGGCGGGAAACTGGCGCGGCGGAGGCTGGTGAGCTCTGCGGAGGGGCACCGGAGGAGGAGAAGAGGCGGGGACCGCGGCAGGCCTGCGAATGGAGGCGGGGCAGCGAAGCCAGGCGGCGGGTGAGGGCAGAGGCGGCCTCGAGGCGAGCCCGGCGGGGAGGAAGGTCGTCGTCGTCGGGGAAGGGAAGAGGAGAGAGGCCTGGCGAGCAGCACGGCGGCGACCTCCTGGCGACTTCTTGGCGGCAATGGCGCTTCGGTAGGCGGCAAGGCCAGGCGGCGGCCGGAGGTCTTGGCGGCTCGGCAGGGGGGAGGCGAGTTGGGAGTTGAGGCGCCATGGGGGCCTTGAAGGAAGCGTCTTGAGGTGGTGCAGAGGCGCCGAGAGGCGGCGGCGAAGGGAGGAAGAAGGCGGGCAGCGCGTCGGGTGGGAGAGAGGGGTTGGTGGGGGAGGCTCGAGCGGGGGAAGGTGGGATCGGGATAGGGAAGAGGGCAGGCGGACGGTTGTCGTGGGTGGGGCGAGGTCGGTGGGGCGAGAGCAGGGCCGAGGAGGCGAGTCGAGGGTGGCAGCGTGTTGGGCGTGTGTGCTTGTGTGTGTGTGTTGTGGTGTGTGTGTACCAGGTGAGGGAGTGAGGGTGGGTGAGGTGGCAGATGGTGATTGGGTGGAGTTCAAGGGTTTCGCGGCATAGTAAATCAAAATTTTCTCTGATGAGCAGGAGAAAAGCCAAGATCTAGTCTAGGAGATACAAACAACGAGAGGGTGGATTAGATCTTCATACCCTTGAAGATCGCTGGCCCGGAGCGTTCGTCGGGCGTGGGTGATGTGGTCGTACTCTTCTCCTCGCGATCGATCCGATCTAGCACCACAAGTGGCGGTGCCTCCGTGAGATCCACGTGCGACACCTCGGCGTCTCCTCCTTCTCGGACCAGAGTATGGTGGAGAGATAGATTGGATCTACAACACGATGGCGTGGTGTATATGGTGGAGAATTTAATTGCAGGGCTTCCTACAAGCAGTCGGGAGGGAGAGGAAGGTAGCAAGGCTGCTAGGGCTTGGAGGAAGGTGTGTAGTAGTAGTGGGAGGCGCACCACCTCTATATATAGAGGCAGCACTTGCCCTCCTCCAAGCCTATCTCTAGTTTAAACAATTTAAACTCTCCCTTATCTAGAAATCCTATCTCTAGTTTAAGCGATTTAAACTCTCCTTATCTAGAAATTCTATCGAGATTTAAGCAGGTCAAATATCTCTAGAATCGGCTGGGCCCTATGGGGCCTTGTGCCCCTGGCCCAATGACAGACACTCCCTCATAGGCCCATGCCCCTCCCGGAAGGTGGGGCCACGTTGGTCCCCTTGAAGGTTCTAGAAGCTTAGACAATACCGATTAACGAACAATTCCGAACTCCAAAAACTGCCTTTGCCTTATATGAATCTTATTCTCAGGACCATTCCGGAACCTCTCGTGATATCCGGATCCCATCGAGACTCAGAACAAAAATTCATAAACCAATTATCCAATCTATCCTAGCGTCGAGATCGTTAAGTGTGTGACCATGCGGGTTCGAGAATATCAGACATGATCTTCTATCAATAATCAACATCGAGTGCAGGCACCCATATTGACTCCACATTCGCCGATGATCATATAGGATGAACCATGATGCGAGGATTCAATCAATCCCATATATATATTCCCTTCGTCTGCGATATTTTACTTGCGAGATTGATCGTCGATCAGTCATACCTAGTTCAATCTCGTTCACCCAAGTACTTTACTCGTTCCGTAATCTGATATCACTTTATGATTAATTCATTACCCACATGCTTGCATGCGGTGTTGATATCGATTACCGAGTGTGCCCGAAGTATATCTCTCCGACTTGGGAGGGACAAATTCCATCTCGATACATACAACCCATGAGATACTTTCAGATCACGAGAGACACCTTTATGATCACCCTCTCATAGGATGGCGTTTGATGACCTCAAAGCTTTCTTAGGTACCAGGGTTGCATTATCTCATGGTCTAAGGAATACAATATTTGACATAGGAAAATCTTCGCAAAGATGAACACGATGAAGCGATCTAATTGCTTCGCTTAGTTTGGGTACATCCATCATATCATTCTCCCAATGATATGATCTCATTATCAATTGACAACTCATGTCTATGGTTGAAACCTTAACCATCATTGATCAATGAGCTAGTCCATATAGGCGTACTAGGGACACGGTGTTGTTCACAAACCACACAAGTATTAAAGTTTCCTTAATACAATTCTAGCATGGAATATAAACTTTATCATGAACAAGAATTATAATAATAACATCTTTATTATTGCCTCTAGGGCATAATTCCAGTCTCCACTTGCACTAGAGTCAATAATCTAGTTTACATCGGCAACAATCTCACACCCATGGCTGAGGTGTTGATCATGTTTTACACGTGGAAGAGGTTTAGTCGATGGATCTGCGACATTCGGATCCGTATGTACTTGCTAATCTTGGATCTCCATACGCTATATAATCTCGGATTATATGAAACTTCTTGATGATATGCTTGGTCTTTGGATGATATCTTGGTTTCCTTAGCGAGTGCTATGGAGCCGGTGTTGTCTACAATATCTCCAGTGGGTCAATGCACTTGGAACCACGCCAAGCTTCGATGATGAAGTTTAATCCAAACTTCTTCACTTGGCGGCTTACTGCGGTGACCATGTATTCCGCTTCTTGTAGATCCCGATCACGCTTTGCTTGCGACTTCTCGACTCCACAACTCCTCCATTCAAAATATAAGCGTATCACTGCGAGATTTGGAATCATCCTTGCCGGTGTCGAAACTGGCATCGATGTAACCTTTTCGACAAAATGTTCATCACCCATAGACTAAGAACATTTCTTTAGTTCTATTTAGGTACTTTAGGATGTTCTTCACGGTACGTCGATGTTCCACTCACGGATCACTTTGATATCCTTTCGTCGAACTAAGAGCATTGGACACATCGGTCTAGTACGACGCATGACGCCATGATGGAACCTATGGCGAGGCATAAACACTTTGCTCATAGCTTCCCTATCATTTAGTGGTGGACCTTTGAGCCTTGCTCAATATCTTACGACAACATAGGCCTTGAACCTTTCTTTGCCTTATCCATTACAAGACCTTTTCAGAACTTTTGTCTGGA